>SJYV01045627.1:53795-71390 GCA_006410875.1 Neotragus pygmaeus | reverse complement strand
TTCCTTCCAAGGAGTAAGCGTCTTTTAATTTCATGGCTGCAATCACCATCTGCAGTAATTTGGAGCCCCCAAAAATAAAGTCTGACACTGTTTCCCCATCTATTTTCCATGAAGTGATGAGACTAGATGCCATGATCTTCGTTTTCTGAATGTTGAGCTTTAAGCCAACTTTTTCCCTCTCCTCTTTCACTTTCATCAAGAGGCTTTTTAGTTCCTCTTCACTTTCTGCCATAAGGGTGGTGTCATCTGCATATCTGAGGTTATTGATATTTCTCCTGGCAATCTTGATTCCAGCTGGTGCTTCTTCCAGCCCAGCGTTTCTCATGATGTACCCTGCATGTAAGTTAAATAAGCAGGGTGACAATATACAGCCTTGACGTGCTCATTTTCCTTTTTGGAACCAGTCTGTTGTTCCATGTCCAGTTCTAACTGTTGCTTCTGACCTGCATATAAGTTTCTCAAGAGGCAGGTTAGGTGGTCTGGTATTCCCATCTCTTTCAGAATTTTCCACAGTTTATTGTGATCCACACAGTCAAAGTCTTTGGCATGGTCAATAAAGCAGAAATAGATGTTTTTCTGGAACTCTCTTTAGACCAAGTCAAAAAAGAATCTCTATGATTGGGGCCCAGAAACCTATATATTTTTTTAAAGTTCCCCAGATGATTCTAATGTGTGGCCCAAGTTGAGAACCACTGGCCTAGGACATTCCACAAATCACAGAATGCAATTAGGTTGTACTAGACAACCTACTTTAGATCTTGAAAGGGAAAAGAGACTCCTTAACTTGGGAGTGAAGGAGGAGGGTGGGGAGGGGTTGATATTGTTCCTCTTTGTCCCACTTAAATTCTCTCCACCAAACCAAAACCACTAGAAAAGGCCTGGACGGAGTCATGAGAACTAGGATGTTGTCCTAGCTGTGCAGTTCAGTTCACTACCTTTGTATGATTTTAGGTAAGTCACTTAATTTTTTATCTCTCTGAACCTCCATAAAAGAGAAGTAGACTTGATGAAATGACATCACTTTCCCAAGCGTTCAAAGAACCTTCTCAACATTCACTGTCTGACACTAGCAAAGGCCAAATCCAGAAGGAAACCACAATTTCTCCTCCCCATTTCAGAAATGTAAAACAGAGAGCCCACATAAGTAGGTGAGATGGGGTGGCTGCTTTCTTCATCCACCATGGTTTGGTTGTCATTTACAGGGGATTTGGGTTTCTTGTACAAGATATGTGTGGATAACAGCTGTTTTCTCAAATACCAATCCATTTATTTTCAGGGATCCTATTAATTCAAAGGAAGAACAGAAGAGCAAAGGTATAGTTCTTTGGAAGTTTGATTTCTCTTTTTCTGGTTATTTTTCCTCCTATCTCACATAAGNCAAGATATGTGTGGATAACAGCTGTTTTCTCAAATACCAATCCATTTATTTTCAGGGATCCTATTAATTCAAAGGAAGAACAGAAGAGCAAAGGTATAGTTCTTTGGAAGTTTGATTTCTCTTTTTCTGGTTATTTTTCCTCCTATCTCACATAAGTATCTGCTTTTCTTTTAAAATATGAATAGATTTGATAGCTTTCTTCTTAAAACACTGGTTTTCAACCAGGGGCAACTTGTCCTCCCTTTCCATCAAGGAAACATCCAACAATATTTGGAGATATTTTTGTTATAATGTGGGAAGTGAAGGGGGTGGATGCTACTGATACATAGTGCGTAGAGGCCAAGGATGCTCAACCTCCTATAATACACAGGACAGCCCCCAAAACAAATAATTATCCAGCCCAAAATGTCGACAGTGCTGAGGTTAAAAAAACCCATCCTAAAACGTGAGTGAAATCTGTGAACCTTGTTGCACAGAAATTTCCATTTCTGAGCATGTCATAGTTGAGGGGCTTTTATTCCTGATGCATTTAGCAACTGCAATGACTCCTGAAGATCAAGTAGTTCATGATAAGAGAGTCCTTCAGAAGCAGGGAATTAAATAGCTATATACAATCCCAGCAGAGAAGGCAATAGCACCCCACTCCAGTACTCTTGCCTGGAAAATCCCATGGACGGAGGAGCCTGGTANCAAGAGGCAGGTTAGGTGGTCTGGTATTCCCATCTCTTTCAGAATTTTCCACAGTTTATTGTGATCCACACAGTCAAAGTCTTTGGCATGGTCAATAAAGCAGAAATAGATGTTTTTCTGGAACTCTCTTTAGACCAAGTCAAAAAAGAATCTCTATGATTGGGGCCCAGAAACCTATATATTTTTTTAAAGTTCCCCAGATGATTCTAATGTGTGGCCCAAGTTGAGAACCACTGGCCTAGGACATTCCACAAATCACAGAATGCAATTAGGTTGTACTAGACAACCTACTTTAGATCTTGAAAGGGAAAAGAGACTCCTTAACTTGGGAGTGAAGGAGGAGGGTGGGGAGGGGTTGATATTGTTCCTCTTTGTCCCACTTAAATTCTCTCCACCAAACCAAAACCACTAGAAAAGGCCTGGACGGAGTCATGAGAACTAGGATGTTGTCCTAGCTGTGCAGTTCAGTTCACTACCTTTGTATGATTTTAGGTAAGTCACTTAATTTTTTATCTCTCTGAACCTCCATAAAAGAGAAGTAGACTTGATGAAATGACATCACTTTCCCAAGCGTTCAAAGAACCTTCTCAACATTCACTGTCTGACACTAGCAAAGGCCAAATCCAGAAGGAAACCACAATTTCTCCTCCCCATTTCAGAAATGTAAAACAGAGAGCCCACATAAGTAGGTGAGATGGGGTGGCTGCTTTCTTCATCCACCATGGTTTGGTTGTCATTTATAGGGGATTTGGGTTTCTTGTACAAGATATGTGTGGATAACAGCTGTTTTCTCAAATACCAATCCATTTATTTTCAGGGATCCTATTAATTCAAAGGAAGAACAGAAGAGCAAAGGTATAGTTCTTTGGAAGTTTGATTTCTCTTTTTCTGGTTATTTTTCCTCCTATCTCACATAAGTATCTGCTTTTCTTTTAAAATATGAATAGATTTGATAGCTTTCTTCTTAAAACACTGGTTTTCAACCAGGGGCAACTTGTCCTCCCTTTCCATCAAGGAAACATCCAACAATATTTGGAGATATTTTTGTTATAATGTGGGAAGTGAAGGGGGTGGATGCTACTGATACATAGTGCGTAGAGGCCAAGGATGCTCAACCTCCTATAATACACAGGACAGCCCCCAAAACAAATAATTATCCAGCCCAAAATGTCGACAGTGCTGAGGTTAAAAAAACCCATCCTAAAACGTGAGTGAAATCTGTGAACCTTGTTGCACAGAAATTTCCATTTCTGAGCATGTCATAGTTGAGGGGCTTTTATTCCTGATGCATTTAGCAACTGCAATGACTCCTGAAGATCAAGTAGTTCATGATAAGAGAGTCCTTCAGAAGCAGGGAATTAAATAGCTATATACAATCCCAGCAGAGAAGGCAATAGCAACCCACTCCAGTACTCTTGCCTGGAAAATCCCATGGACGGAGGAGCCTGGTAGGCTACAGTCCATGAGGTTGCTACAAGTCAGACACGACTGAGTGACTTCACTTTCACTTTTCACTTTCATGAACTGGAGAAGGAAATGGCAACCTACTCCAGTGTTCTTGCCTGGAGAATCCCAGGGACAGAGGAGCCTGGTGGGCTGCCATCTATGGGATCGCACAGAGTTGGACACAACTGAAGTGACTTAGCAGCAGCAGCAGCATACAATCCCAGTGGGCTTCCCAGGTGGTACTAGTGGTAAAGAACCCACTTGCCAAAGCAGGAGACATAAGAGATGACGACCTGCCTGGGGAAGATCTCCTGGAGGAGGGCATGGCAACCACTCTGGTATTTTTGCCTGGGAAATCCATGGACAGAGGAGTCTGGTGGCTACAGTCCATGGGGTCACAAAAAAGTTGGACACAACTGAAGCAACCTAGCACACACATGCATACAATCCCAATATTTATTCAATTTTTGTGTAACATTATTTGCAGATATTGGAACTATTTATGGCCAAAAGTTAGTAATGGTAAGACAATCACAGAAATTGCTTTCACAAGTACGAAATCTGAAGAGGTTTTTGTTACTGGCCTTTGAGAGAAGTGGACTTTGGGGCCCCTAGAAACTGAGATGTTCAGGCTCCTTCACTGACAAATTCAGTGGGAGATAAACAGGTTCTGTTTTGAGTATGTACATGTGTTAAAAATAGTCTGAAGGACCTCCATCAAACCTAATAGTAATTTCCCATAAGGAGAGGGAGAAGAGAAAAGACAATGGAATAGAGGGGGAGAAAGAGGGCTTCAACTTTTTAAAGTCCACTTTTATGAAATATAATTTCCATACAATAAAATTCACAAGCTTTAAATGTACAGTTCAGTGGGTTTTGACAAATGTGTACAGTTGCATTAAGTCCAATAGAATTTTTTTCGTTTTTGACTCATACAAGAAACTTGTGTTATGTATTTTTATAACTTATATTTTCATTTATAAAATAATTTCATTTATATTTTATATAAAACATGTTTTTAGAAGAACTGTTTGAAATTATGTAATCATACATCACCTCATTTCTTAAGTAGCTTACAAAGATGGAAAGAGTATAGCAAAATAACCTAAGTGGAAATGAAAGGGAAAGATGATGTAAAAGGGGAACAATAATTACAATAATTTAAATTGGAGCCAAGTTTAATAACGTAAACTGTGAATTCTCATTTCCTCTCTACACGTAGGACAATTAGACTTAAAATTTCCAATCAGTCATCTTCTCTTGTATGTTTGAAAGCTTCATTGAGTTTGGGCTCCTATTTAGCAAATCCAATTTGCTATCCTTCCTTCTAAGTATTCATGATACCTTATACTATCAGTGTATTTCAAAAGCTCATTGAAAGCTAATCCTCAAATATTGTCTGCCATGAGAAAACAAGAGCTACATGAGCCAAATTTTAAAACTAAATTTATTCGTGGTACTAACAAAGAAGGTGGAGGGTGACTTAAAGAAACTTTCTGTGAAAGGCCAACTTATGCTGAAATTCAAGAACCAAGTCTTATAAAACCATGAAGCCCCCTGTATAGGGCAGTGGTTTGCTACAGCCAGCTTACCCAGACCAACTGTTTTTGGGAATTTTGACAGGTGCTTATTAAACACATCTATTATTAAAAATCAAATTGTATAAACATGATTAAATAAATTTTGTTCTAAAAAAGGTAATAACTTCCTAATTATATTATTACATTTTACCTTAGCCATGCTCTCACAGTTGTTTACATCTGTTTGTGTATATGGCAGTGTTATATAACACTGTGGCCATGCACATCCCTTCCCATGCCATATTCAATAATATCACAGTGGTAACTTGAAATTGACTACGGTGAGAATGTTTTCACCACAGAAATCAGCAAAGCTACAAAACAGGACTTAATTTATCATTTTACTGATTTTCTAGACATAAGAAAGTGATGGAGAAATTTTTTAAACTTTTAATTTTGTATTGGGGTATATATGCTCAGTCACTAAGTCAAGTCCAACTCTTTGTGACCCCATGGCCTATAGCCCTCCAGACTCCTCTGCCCATGGAATTCTCAAGCAAGAATACTGGAGCAGACTTCTGTTTCCTTCTCCAGTACTGGGGTATAGCCAAATAACAACATGATAGTTTCAAGAGAACAGGGAAGGGACTCAGCCATACATATACATGTATCCTTTCTCCCCTAAAGCCCCCTTCCATCCAGGCTGCCACATAACACTGAGCAGAGTTCCATGTGCTATACAGTAGGTCCTTGTTGGTTATCCATTTTAAATAAAGTAGTGTGTAACCAAATTCTGATGGAAAAAATTTTAATTATGCAGATTAAACCTAAAAGTATATTATGTGTGTAACCATGACATTGAGGGAAAATGAGGGACTATTCTTCCAGTATTCAAAAGCTACTAGGCACTTTAGCGATGAAGTCACTTACATCATTGCCAAACATTGTCTCACCCGTCTTACTATTGTTAACAAAATATCACCCAGCAGCCATTTTGGAATTGTTATACTGATTTGTCAGTTGCAACTATTGGTTTGGCCTCAAATGCACAAACTGCAAAAATCAGCAGAAGCATTCTGTGAGAATCAATTGGCAATATGAAAATTACAGTCAGGAGTGCTGAAGTCTTCATTATTATTTAAAGATTATATGCTACTCATCCTTTATAATACAGTAAAATTTATAACAAACTTCTTTGGGTATATTAGACATGTATTTTCCCCCACATTTACCAGCATACTACCACCTGGAGCTGAAGATCTCAGAGCACTGAACATATGCTAAAGACTTTTTTCTTTAGCCTGCACCCAGGCTATGAGTACAGTTTTGTAGAGCAATTAAAAGTCCTAATAGTGATTTTCTTCACATTGTTCCAGAAAAGAAACAAAAAAGAATGCTCTTTCGTGGGCACAGACTCTCCTGTAACCCCAAGCAACTCTTTCACAAATGGCCAAGCACACCAGGTTGAGAATTTTGAATGTCTCAAAACAAAACAACCACAATTATTGCCAAAAAAAAAAAAAAGTTTAAATGGATACCTGATGAGATAACCACGGAATCATTTGCTCATAAGTAGACTAAGCATTAACCCACCAGTGGTGGGGTCTGAGTCAACAGAGCTGGACATGGCCATCATTACAAAGTGTGCATGTTTGGCCGTTTCTCATCTCTCACCTTCGAGCTTGCCCCTCTGCTGCTCTAGAGGTGATAATGCCTCTTCACCAACTGTTCTTTTCTATTCCTGAAAGGCTTTTCTCTTCCTTCATCTACTTAAAAAATAGAGTAGCTATCTCTGAGGAAACAATTCTTTGTAGTCTAATAGCAAACTCAGACAACTTCAGGGGTCAGACCTTCTCTGTCCAAAATGCACTTAAATGCAAACTTTTAAAAATATGTGCATGTCAAATAAACTGTATCTACAGGAAAAATTAGCCCACAGACTGTCAGTTAGTGAGCTCTGAGTCTAATCTTTCAAGGGCTATTTGCAAAGGTGGCAGATTGATGTGACCACAAAATGGTG
Organism: Neotragus pygmaeus; assembly: GCA_006410875.1. Taxonomy (NCBI): domain Eukaryota; kingdom Metazoa; phylum Chordata; class Mammalia; order Artiodactyla; family Bovidae; genus Neotragus; species Neotragus pygmaeus. Next base: position 64,336 of record SJYV01045627.1, on the reverse strand, counting down.
GGCATTTGGAAGCTGACTCACCTGGACCTGAAGCCTGGATTTCTGTCTTCCTGTGTGACCTTGGACAAATTACTGAATTTGTCTGAACCTTGGCTTTCTTATCTGTAAAATGAATTGTTGAAGAAAGGGGTGAAAATAGATGAACCATCAATAATTAGAAGATAGGTCAATAATCACTTCAGTTCTTTCTTGTTATTGACTGACCCAAGGGAAACTGAAAGATCATCCAGTTCCCAGTACCCAGGGAAGTTAATTTTTGATGATGAGATTTTAGGAGCTGATTTAGGGTGTAGGTATCTGGAGAAGCAAAGCCAGGACATGACCTCAGTAGTCAAGTAGGCAGCTGTCTACCATACTTATTCAAGACATAAGGATGAGACTGTGGGGGGTTTGCGTCTGCTACGTAGCTAGTCATAGAGAAGCATGCCGGGGGAGAAGGGTGGGAAGAATGCCAGACTTTGCATTTGGGGAAGGGTGCTTTGGTCTGATTTTTTTCCTCTCCACCCCTTGAGTCAAAATTTTAAATCAGGGCTGTAACTCACCCAGAGAATTGCTACTTGATCCTTCTGCCCCTATTCTGCTCCTCAGCCCTTCACAGAGTTCAGAGTGGTCTTATAAGGGTTGGGAGGGGCGGCGGAGGGGGTGCGGGTCCCAGCCTTCCACAGAAACCATTGTGTTTATGGATTCCTTCCAGAAATAGTTTTTGTGACTTGTGGTTGTAGTTTGAATAACAGAAGAAACCTTTCCTCCACATTTTCATGTGGCCCATATGATCTGAGTAAAAGCAGCAGCTCCAAACATGAGATAACTTATGGAGGAAATGTCAGCTAGCTTGGAAGGAAATATTTGGCATTGAAAGTTTGCCCAGATTTAACTAAAAAGAACCATGTAACTTCATTCTTAGGATCTATACACCCATCAATTCAGAGAGGTTGTTTAAATGGCAGCCTCACTTGGGTTGTGTTCATTTTGAGCTGATCCATGGAAACACTATTAAAAAACGAAAACATGATAAAAAATTCTAGAATGTCATTCATAGCTATTTGACTGAGCTTTAAAAGGACTGCCAGGACTTGATGCCTGGTATATTGTCAAAATCTCAATAAACTCTTGACGGATGGGTGGATAAATAAATGTATGAATGATTTGAGATATCCAGGAGCAATGAAAAGTGTGCTTGACATCATATACTGTATATCTCAATAGAATCTATAATGAGTTGTTTTAATGAGTTGGTTCCACTTTGATATGTTAAGACAAATACATATGTATGCTTCATAGGAAGATCCGGTATGAGCAAGCCAAGAATGTGCTCTGTTTCCTAAACATCTTTAAACACCTTCTGTACAACTTTGCTTCGGTATTTGACCAATGCGGCCTACATTGTTCTGTGAAACAACATAGCCTGGGAATTTTTTCAAAATAAGTGATGTAGTACAAAGAAAGCATGAGTAAGTAACAAGTGAGAGAATGAAATTTTCTTCCAGACCCGTGGATGAGAAAATTCCCAGAAATGTTGGGAACTGCCGGAAATGCCTGGTTGTTAATGCAGCTAGCCATGCAAATTATCTTGGGCTGGAAGCCAGACGTTTCCCACTCGGTTTTGTGACAGCTCCCCTCTGGGGAGCAATGTGGGTTCCTTCGGATGAGCAGCTGTGTACCAGACCACCAGGACGTGGCCAATTTCCTCTCAGGGCTGTGTGCCTTCTTCATTAAGGAGATGCCTGTGCCACAAGTGACACTGACTTTCATTTTACTGCTAGTTTACCCTAGACCTCGCTTAAATTATAGATTTTCATCTTCTGAGGGCAGAATCCATGGCCAGGTTAGCTTGGCATCTTGTCTGGATTCCCACCTTCCACTGCCATCGTGCCAGGCCTGAGGGGGAGCTCTAGGAAGACAGTGGAATTGGATGGAATGCCAGTTGTATCCTGTCCTGAGTAGCTCAGTTGGTAAAAAGTACGCCTGCAATGCAGGAGACCCGGTTCTGATTCCTGGGTCGGGACGATCCCCTGGAGAGGCAATAGGCTCCCCACTCCAGTGCTCCTGGGCTTCTCTGGTGGCTCAGCTGGTAAAGCATCTGCCTGCAATGCAGGAGACCTGGGCTTGATTCCTGAGTCAGGAAGATCCCCTAGAGGAGGGCATGGCAACCCACTCCAGTATTCTTGCCTGGAAAATCCTCACGGACTAAAGAACTTGGCAGGCTCCAGTCCATGAGGTGGCAAAGAGTCAGACATGACTGAGCAACTAAGCACAGCACAGCACCCATAGTGAGTGGAATAACTCCTTTGGGAAATGGCAAAAGTCAGAAAAGAAGTTCAGAACAGGGATTTAGCCTCTCAGACCTTCCCCCGAAGCCCTGGAGAAATCCTGTGTGTTGCCCGGAACCCGGGGCCTCTGGGGACCTTGTAGCGTGTACACAGTTTAGGGGCTTTCTCCTTTTCATTCTGGCTCCCAGGGCAGTGAGAAGCAGGAAGTACAGTCCCTGGGGTTAAAGGAACACTTTACACACAGCTTTGGAGCTATACACCTCCTCTACCCCTTTTTAGGAAAAAATGTTGGGACATAGAACTAAACAGCCCAACAGCCACATTCTCAGGATATTTGAAATGATGCTCATCTTTTAACAAAGGCTGCCGTGCATCCACAAAGCAGAAGCAAAACCTGTTTCTCCACCTCATGGTGGCTCCATCATTGAGCTCATCGAGGTGATGCCCTGCCAGGAGGGCTGCGAGCACATCCTTGCATCCTCACAGTGCCATTCCAGCACAGCAGGGGAAAGATGCCAGAGAGACACACACTCTCCTGAATCTTTTTCTGTGTATTCCCCTCTGGATGGCAAGCACCCTGCGTTTTGTACAGGGCGCTTGCCGTCTCCTGAACCCAGCTATAAATAAGTGTAAGCTGTCTTATTCAGACAATAACAACACATAAGAAAAAAGAAAATAATCACTAACAGGAAAAGAAAAACCTGTCCCCAAAGATGGAAACCCTTTGTGTTTAGAATAAGTACCTTTAGCTTTTTCATGGAAAAAATGTAATTTTTTTTTATTATCTGTAGTTACCGCTCCCTAAATCCTTTGAATTTAGAAAGACTATGCCTGACAGAGCTTTTGTAATTTTTCTTCCATAGTTAAGCAGAACTACTCACTGCTCCAAATGGGGTCTGTTCTATTATTAAAAGTCATTTCTTTTGGCATATTTTTAAACCTGTCTTAAAATGATAACCAGGGGGCCTTGATAAATTAATTGCAAAGCTTCTCCTAAGGTGGCTTCAGTGATTTCATTTAGACATTTATTTTAAGAGTATCTCTCAATAGAATTTATCAGTGAATTGCTTTATGTATTCCCAGCATTAAAGTATCTCCCCACTAAGAACAGTATAATTCCTTTCCTCATAGTGATGAAAAAAAATGAAACTATCCTCAAACAATGTAGGTTGGGTACTGACCCTTATGTCAGTAATTTTAGGAATGTTCCCACCAGAAGTTATAAATCATACACATAAGACCCGGAAGAGAGAGAAACATTAAAGAGTAAGGGAAAACGGCTATTAGAGTTTCACATAAACACCGTTAACTGAAGAACAATAAATCAAGCGCATAGGAAGCAGGGGTGGTATTGTTCAAACTAGAAGGTTGAGGGGAGCGAGGGGGGNAGACCCAGAAGAGAGAGAAACATTAAAGAGTAAGGGAAAACGGCTATTAGAGTTTCACATAAACACCGTTAACTGAAGAACAATAAATCAAGCGCATAGGAAGCAGGGGTGGTATTGTTCAAACTAGAAGGTTGAGGGGAGCGAGGGGGGTGGATAGGAGGGAGCATGGTGCGAGCTGAAGGCCGGTAAACAGAGCACACCAGGAAAGGAAGTATTCTGTCTCCGTTACTCCAGAGAAGCTGGGCACTTCTGAGGTAGGCATAACCTTGGAGATTCTAGTTTGTTCCTTTATGGTTAAACAAGAAGTCAGCACTGATAACATCCTTGATAACACTTCCTCTGGAATGTACAGCATTCCATGTTTCTGCTTCATAGTCACCCCCGGACAAGCATGAGTCAGACTGAGAGGTGGGGAATTTGCCAGGCTGCTCATGGGACTATTGAAGTTACACTCAGGCCTGTGAGGTACAGACTTGCTATGCTTCTTTCTCTTTCAGCTCATCTTGTACTAAGAGCCATGGGTGATTTCTTTATCTCAAAACAGACTATCTTAAGTGTGAGGTTAAAGGGCAAAGTTTGCTAGAATGGGAGATGGGACTGCAGACTGGACACGTGAACCCTGTTTGTCTGATCCTGCTGTGGTAAAATACTAGTAGCTAATTAAGGGATTAATACAGTGCCTAATTATATTCATTATCTTCATTTATCTTTCATAATGTGTGAAAGACCATTATTATCCCAACTTTATAGATGAGGAGTCTGCAGTGCACGAGGTCACAAAGAGTCGGACACAACTGAGCAACTGAACAACAATAGATGAGGAAATAAGACGTGAAAACAAAAAAGAGCTTGAGTTTCTATAGCTCACAGAGGAGAGAACTGAGACTCAAACCCAGGTCTTATTCCAGAGTTCATGGTCTTAATGTGTCCCTTGCCACACAATGATAAAGAAAAGCTACTATTACTGTGTTTTGAAAGCAGCCAAAAGAAAGTCTGCATAACATATAATTAAATAGCAATTCATAAGAGAACAGAGTTACTTGGGTCTGGATTTTTTTCTCTTAAACAAGCCTCTTCATATTATTTTGCAGCATATCCATTTTTAAAAGAGAGCTAAGTTGAATACATCGATAGTTTGCTTAGAATAGTTCTTAATTGTCCATGTGTTGAATGGCTGCTGCTGCGGCTGTGCTTTCTCAGTCCTGTCTGACTCTTTGCAACCCCGTGGATTGTAACCTGCCAGGATCCTCTGTCCATAAGATTTTCCAGGCAAGAATACTGAAGTGGGTTGCCATTTCCTCCTTCAGGGAATCTTCCCAACCCAGGGATCGAACCTGTCTCTTTTTCATCTCCTGCGTTGGCAGGCAAAGTCTTTACCGCTGAGCCACCTGGGAAGCCCATATGTATGGAATAGGTCTGAGCTCTCTGGTGGGTGATTCATCCTATGGGTCTTTCCCCTCAGGGAACAATTTAAATTTAAAAGTGCAAGAGAGATGCCCAGTCAAATCCAAACTATACCATGCCTTAATAAGATTACACATGAAAAGAGAATAGTACCATTATAAATGGTACCATGGTCAGTTTTTACCATAAATTAAAAGTACCAAATAAGTGAAAAATAAATGATATGGTACTTTGTTGGACAAAGATTTTGCTGCAGCTCTGAAGAGTAAGAAAGAGAGCAAAGTGAGATGATTAATAAATTAAGTTTTGAGTTGCACACATCTGGATTTAAATCTACCTGCGTGCGCCTGGTCAAGTTTTTTGACCTCTCTCAGTCCATTTTCTTGATCTGTAAAATGGGAATTTGGGGATTCAATAATACATATAAAATTATTAGCATGGTGCTCTGCTTGTTCTTATTGTAATACAATTGTCTATTTGTCTGACAGTCTCCTCCAGTAGGCTGTGACCTCTTCAAAAACTGGACATTTCCCTGTTTATCTTTGCATCTCTGTGCCTTTGATATAGTGCTTAAGCTCATCCCCACTCCCGATGTTTCCTTCTCTGTGAAGGATATTCCATATTACTTCTGGTTTCTATCTGCCCTTGACATAGTCCCCACTAGGAAAAGAGAATGATTTACCTGATGGTGAGTCAAGAAGACCTTACCATCTGTACTCTTCGCATCCTCTTGGGAATGAAGTTTCTGCAGGAAGCTTGGTGTCTCTTCCACTCTTTCCCAACATAAATCTTACTTTCCAGTGGCTCTGTGAGTGAATGTGCAAGAGACGTAACTCTAGGTTCTAGGAATATAAGGCCCATTTCCACACAGATATAGAGGGGTAAAGGAAGACCTAGCTGGAAATGTAGATTAGAACCAGACAATGAAAAGATCTTGTTATATCTTCATGGCATGACATTTTGGCAGATTCTTTCAAACGTATAGATAACGATAAAGAATGGAAAGAAGCTACATGAGTAAGCCCAAAATAATACTTGTTTTCATTTTTGATGTTTGGAAAGAAGCTACATGAGTAAGCCCAAAATAACATTTGTTTTCACTTTTGATGTTTGGATATATTTGGCATTATGGGGTGGGGGTAGGGAGGAGGTTGTTATTTGCATTTTTGTTTTAATTTGTTAAGGGGCTAAAGATGAGATACCAATATTTTTAATTCTTTGTAGAATTCATCTGTCTTATTTTTAAGTTGTTTTATACTACGGTTCTAATAAACCCATCACTTGATGAATAGACTTGCTAAGTCAGTTTTTCTTCAAGTGTGGTCCAGGGACCATCTCCCTCAGAATTACCCAGAGGGACCTCAGAATACAAATTTCTGTTCCTCACCTCAAATCTGTCAAACCAGAATCCCTAGGGGTGAGAACTTGGAATATGATTTTAATGTTCACCTCTCCCAGGGGATTTTTATGCTCACTGTATTAAGGATAGCACCTGCTAACAGACAGGTGAATTCGATTTATTAATAAATGCACCTAGAAGAAATTATGTTTGTGCATGTATATGTACAGTTATTGCTAATCAGTTAACTGACCATTCTGATTGTTGCTATAGTCCTTTTCCCTATAAACCAGAGCAGTCCTGCTAACTCATCCAAGGATATCGTCAAAACCCCAGTGGGGCCTTTTGTCTGTGTGTCTTTCTGATAGATCTTATAAACAAAAACTTAAAAATTAATCATCTTAAAACCCTTAAAAACAGTTTTAAAAGAACCCTTACAATTCTTCCTAAGAACTATACTTACATCTGGTTTTCCTTTTCTGGTTTTAAGTGACTGGAGGTAATGGACAAACTTCAACACAGAGGAGCATGCTTAGGTGGAGGTTGCAAGCTTTTATCCTGCCACATTGCCTGCCTGTTGGCCAGTGTGGGAGACGCTCTGCTTAGGCCTGCTTTGTATCTCTCTATAGATCATGCAACAGATGAGTGATCATCGCTACGACAAACTCACAGTGCCTGATGACACGGCCGCAAACTGCCTATACCTGAATATCCCCAGCAAAGGCCACGTCTTGCTGCACCGAACCCCAGAAGAGTACCCAGAAAGTGCTAAGGTAATAAAACGACCTTCCTGCCACAGTAGCTGGGGAGACCTCCTCAAAGTCTTCCTGCCTAAGGATTTTTTTCACGATCGAGTGACAAATAACAGGGGCTTCCTTTCCCCGAAAACACATCATTAGGAAAGCCCAAAGGATAACATAATTTAGGGGCAAAGGAAAGTTTATTTAGCTCGCTCTTCTCATTAGTATCGTTGGTCAGTAATGCATGCAGAGTAATTGAGATGATCATGCCTGGTATTCACAGCCTTTCAAATGAGTATTGGATCTCCCGAGTCTGTGCTCCAGCTCTGATTAAATGTAGTTCCTGACACTCACATGCTCATCAAGCATAGAGACCTACACAGGTCAACTGTGTCATTGTTTCTGACAAATCTAAGCTGCCCCCAACAGAGGGTCATTATTCCTTAAGGCAGAGAAGCAGGAATAACCCAAAGAGCAGAGTGCTCGCTGTCAGGGCTGCAGAAAAGCAAGGGCTACACATCCTAGGCAGCAAAGTCTTGAAAGGAGAGAACAGGAAGAAATATAAAATATTGCACATTCAGCAGCAGCCAGCTGGGCCCTATAAGTATCTCTTCATTTGTGTTCCAAACAGGCAATTGCCTCCTCGGTGTGGAATTCTTTCCTGGTCTGAGAGAAAGACTGGTCTTCCCAGTCTTTGAGAGCACTCTGCCAGTCTTACCTGTATACTTCAGTAATTTCATTTTAATCATACCAAACAGATCCAAGAATGCTCATCCATAGATCTTCAAGGGTTCATATCCTTTTTAGGCATTTCAGCATCATCTGTGCCCAAAGGAACAAGGTATCTATACGAAGCATTACAGAAGAGCCTTGATAGCCATTGATCTCTCTTTTTTTTATATGCATGTATCTTAGGTTTAACATTTTTATAAAACAGTTTTGCTACCTTTTAAAAATTCAGTGCTGTATAATTACTAGGCTGATTCTCATAATCAGGATCTCCCAAAGCAGATTAAAAAGGGAGAAGAGGAGGAGGATAAGCAGATTTTTTTTCTATTTTCATGGCCAAAAGTGTGAATCTGAGGAAAATAGAGGATCTCTGACCCCCCAGATTGTGTCTTAACCAGCTCTCAAATGAATACTGGATCTCATATCTTACTGAGCATCAAAGTAGTTAAAAATACAGGTTCCTGGACTTCCACCCTGGAATCTGCAGTGTCAGTAAGCACCATGGTCACTGCACTTACTTGGGGAAATGGANCCCCCAGATTGTGTCTTAACCAGCTCTCAAATGAATACTGGATCTCATATCTTACTGAGCATCAAAGTAGTTAAAAATACAGGTTCCTGGACTTCCACCCTGGAATCTGCAGTGTCAGTAAGCACCATGGTCACTGCACTTACTTGGGGAAATGGAGCTCTGGATCGTTCATACCTACCTCTTCAGCCACATCAACCATGTGATAGTGGGATTATCATTAACTGCTTCTGAATTCAGCCCTGGGTCTATCACCAAAAACAGTAACACTATTCATGTTTATAGAGGGCTTTCTCTGTGCCAGGCACTGTGCCTGGCGTGCTGTATGCATTACCCTATTCATCCATTGCAGCAGCCCATGCAGGCACTAATATTATTCCAGTCTTATAGAGAAATAATCCCATGGGGATGCTAATTGACTGAAATCACGCTTGAAACCATGAGTTGACAGAATTGGGGCTGGAACACAGCTCTAATTGCACCACTCTTAATTAACCATGGTACCAAATTTTAAGGAACCAAGTACACTCTACAGAAGTATGGTGGATTGGTTTTAGACAGTATATTTTCAAGTGATTTTTTTTTAAAACAAAACGCTTTGATTTATCATCAGAGAAAAATCTGTTTACTATTTATTTGAAGGTTTGACACATGCTTTCTTTCTATTCATGTCAAAAGATGCTCTAAAATTCACACCTGTCATTTAAAAGCACTTTGACCTGAAACCCTTCACTTAAATCATATTTTGGCAAGTGTTTCTAGTTAGCTTGATGAGGAAAGAAACATTATAGCTGAGAGGGTTTTACAGTGTGGAGAGAGAGTCATACTCAGACTGAAATCAAGGCCACAGACTTTCATATATCACTTAATCCAGCACCGACAAGGGCAGAATAAAGGCCTTTCTAGTAACAACCACATTTCTGACACATCTTCGGCTTTGAGGTTAGAGCAGAGAGCGAGTGGTTAACCAGTGCTGCTCGCTTTATGGGTTTCGCTGTGGGCATGGGTGTGGTCTCAGTGACATGCATACCTTGGGGTTCCATGTATGGAAAGCCTAAACTCACAAGCTANGGGAAAACAGAGGCAGAAACCGAACCTTCTCTACTTTTCCTTGATTCCTCCTACAGGTTTATGAAAAGCTGAAGGACCATATGCTGATCCCCGTGAGCAACTCTGAACTGGAAAAGGTGGACGGGCTGCTGAGCTGCTGCTCGGTTCTAGTTAACAAGAAAGCAGACTCCTGAGTCGCAGTCCCTCCCTTGTATCCAGCAGTACTGCGCTCCTAAGGCCGGTAACTGCACCCACGCCTGTCGTTCTCATTGACAATCTCCTGTGCCACTGCGCCACTAACCCTGGTTTACAATCCTAAATTTCATTCCTTCGTTCTGTACCTCGCCCGCCCCCTTCCCTCACAGTGGTACCTAAACTGTGGATTTGCTCAACAGTTAAGCAATCTAGAAAATATAGAGCTAATGAATTATTGAAATGTGATTAATACTAGTAAGGAAGCACTTGTTTTAGTGTTTGCATTATCTGTGTGAAAATCATTTCGTTGCCTATATATGCCGACGAATGTCTTCTTGATCAGTCAGATAAACTGGGTTTTCTTTCTGTTTGTCACTAATCATCTCTGGCTCCTGTGAAATTCCCTGGTCCAGGGATCTTCTCCTCTTCTCTCTTTTTTCTTCTTTTCCTACTTCGCTGTCACCTTGACCTTAGGTAGAACCCGGGGTCTCGCCTTCACCACACCTTCCTGCAAGCAGACTCTGTGTTTCACTAGTCTCTGCCTCTCGGCTGCATCTTCAGCTATCACGCCACTCACCCCCAGAAGGGGCCACCTTAGCAGAAGTGTGACGAGAGTCAGAGCAGCTGCTGAGGGGAGACTTAACTACACAGAGGCAATTCCTGATGGAGTTTGCCCCAGAGATCTCAATTCCAGAAGAAGTAGGGTACCACTCCTAGGAAGGTGAATTCAGCATCAGATGGTTGCTAGGGGACTGCAGATCAAGAAGCTTGGAAACACTCCATGGGTACAACACTTCAGGAAATCTGTAAGTCACATTCCATGAATTTTTGCTTCATTACTGGCCGTTTACAGACGTTGAGGAATTTTTTCGTTTAACTCATTTTCATTCTTCTTCT
>SJYV01045627.1:35619-53639 GCA_006410875.1 Neotragus pygmaeus | reverse complement strand
CCCCCCCCCCCCCCCCCCCCGGTTGTAACTCATCCTGCTTCCATCTTTCTACCCCTACACTCTTCCTGATCTACAGAGTTTTTCCTTTCAAAAGAATCATTACATTTAACAATGATTGTAGATGGGCTAGTGCAAGCCATTTGGAGCATGTTCAGGAAATGCTAGACTTGGTGCTTGAAACCAACTACAGACAATGGACAGTTCTACTTTGACATATCTAACATTTACTGTGGAATTCAATTGAAATTTATTTCCTGCCTAGCCTCCCCGTTACACAAGCTTAAACCAACACAAATCTCTTAACAAATAACAATGCTGCAGTGAAGGGAGAGATAGTTGTCTTTTACTTAAACCTGAAAGAATCAGCCTTTTAGCAACCCCGGGGAAATGGTACTTTCCAAGGAATGGTGACTGATCCAGGCATGTTATCAAACTTCCCAGTCATCTCCACCTTTCCTATATTGCCTTTGGCTTCTTAAGATTTGGGGAGTTTAAGTCAAGTCTTGCTCTGCTCACCTACAGGTTTGTAATCAGACATTCTTTATGTTTGGTGACCAAGAGAGAATATCTTCATTTATTCTCTCTCCCCCTGAGCGAATGGAAGTAAGAAACCTCTGAGCATACAAGACATCCTTAACCACTATGTTTTTTATTTGATGATTTTACATCAGACTTTGAAGAAATTCCTTCTCCTCCTTCTTTTTCTCTTTGCTTAAATTTAATATTCATATCATGTACAAATATCTAATTTCATGCATCCCATGACTAAAACATATCTTGATCACTGTCATATTTCCAACTGTCTCATCACGGATGAACAATATATTTTTGCCACAGAGAGAATGAATGTCACCCACATGCCAAGTTAATAAATAAAAATTGTCCTCAGCAGTTATAGCTGCCCTTTTGGGTTAAATCTGTCCCTATGCTGGGAAAAACAGAAATCCTCCCCGGGAGAGTTCAACATCTCAAAAACAGCCACGGGAAAACGAATGCAATGAGCCACTTCAGGCTTACTAATAAAGCTAATTGGCTTATGATTTTCAATATCTTTATTTCTATCATTCCAAATTAAAGAACTGTTCTCTATTATGTTTAGTAAATTGAAAGTGGATCGATTTTTCTTTTGAACAGTTTGTTCTAACAGAAGGCTGTTTTCACTTTTCTTTTCCTTTGCGTCTTTCCATCTTTTGTTCTCTTTGTCTCAAGAAATCACTTAGAATCTATGTGCCTCTTCTACAGAATCTTATTCTGCATGGTCCATCACCTACAAGACTGGCTTCTTTGGACCCTCTCTGTGATATGATGTTGTGAAAACCTAAAATACTTGCAGAATACTAATATTCTTTCTTTGGTGTACTCATCAGCATAATAGTATCTTTGAAGAGGAAGGACAACCCATTACCCCATTATATAGGTTCCTCTTTTGTCCCATGTGATTTACAAGGATAAACTAACAGAAACTGCTTTTTGACATTATAAGGACATTAGAAATTGTATGTAAGTAAATAACAGTTGAGTCGAAATCTCGTGGTCAATAAGATTCAGCTTACTAAGGACAATATAGAGAAAGTACACATTGCGGCATTATTTCTCAACTGTGACAGATTGCTATAGAAATCAGCAGGCAGATCTCTCTCCTGTATATTGATTCCTCTTTCAAGCTGCTGTGAACAGATTCCTAAGGCTATCTCTTCATCCCGAACCGGGGAAATAGTCTGCAGATGAACAATGTGACTTATTTAGAGTTGCATGTTAATCTTTGTAATTATTTACTCCTTAACATCCTGCAAAACTCAGAAGTGATTTCCACGTGGTGTTAGATTTATTGTGCATTTTATCTTGCTGACCATCCTGTTGCAGGCCATGTATGGTTATCCACTCTGTGTGCCAAAACCAGTAATGCCTTTCACGGCCCTTTAGTCCAGAGAAGTTCTGCACTGATTTTAGTCACTTGCTGTCCTGATCCTACAGGTATACCGATCACGATGGAATAAAGTGTGAGTTGTACTGTGCTCGACAGCCTGTGTCTCTTTTTTGCAACAGAAACTTCTATGATGAATGAAATCACCATTTCCTTGCTATCAGAAATGGGAAGGTTTTTTTTCTCTTTTCCTGTAAGACATGAGATTAGACATACTATATCTGTAAATCAGCTGCCATCCAAAGCTTGGATTAAAATGATAATTGAAGAATACATCATCCTTCTAGTGCTTAAAAAGTATGCATATTATCCATGCCTGGTCAGGAGACCTTGATTTCACATGTGTTCCTCCTCGAAACACCTTCCCTGGTTTCTTTTACTCCTAACTGTTGTCAGCACATTATAATATGGCTTTGTTATAGAGACAGTTGAACAGTTTTTTGTGTTATGCTCATGCAAGAGTTTGGTTTTTTGTTTTGTTTATTTTACAGTAAGCATTTTTTTAAGGAAATTTGAAGGTTTTTTTAATGAGGCTTTTTATTTGCAACAGTTTTTTGCAAACTGAAAGTAGCTTCATTGTTCTCATCACAAAAATAAAAATCACACCATACCCCCCAAAAAACATAAAACATAGGAAAAAATACCCTAAATGTTATCATCTACAGATAGCTACTATTAAAATTTTGGAGAGGAGTTCCCTAGTGGTCCAGGGGCTAAGATTCGAGTTCTGAATGCAGGGTGCTCAGGTTTGAACCCTTCTCAGGGAAGTAGATCCCATATGCTCTAAGAGTCTGCATGCCACAGTGAAGATCTTGAACGCTGTAGCTAAGAACTGGCACAGCCAAATACATAATTTTTTTTTTAATTTTGGAGAATATCCTCACAGATACAGATGTAAATATGAGATAATTTTACATAATTACACTGTTTCATAACCTGCTTCCTTCACTTGGCAATATATTGTGGCCATCTCTCCATGTCAATAAATATAGATCTACATCAGCAATTTTAACAGCCCTGAATATTTCTTAATACAGTTGTACAGCAGCTCTTTCTAATTTATACGGAATGTTATATCACAGATGTTCAGCATCCCCACATTTCTAGTAGCCGGGGTCTTCAGGCCATCAGAAATGTTCTGCTTACCAGCTTTCACACACCCGCAGGGTGAGCTCAATCTGCAGTCCTCTTACCGTAACTGAAGGGTGAATGCAAAACTTGCTAAACTGCTCAGACCACCGGAAGCACAGACCAATAGTAAAATCCCTTGGAGAGTTCACTGATTTAGTCACACCTCTCAGTTGATGATGCGTTGGTTAGTTCTCCATTATTTAGGTGAGTATTAATATGGGTGATGAAGCTAAAAACTGCCAACTGCCACCCCCTGCAAAACTGCTTTGGGCCCCACAGGAAATGGAACCCTCCACCCGAGTGCCAGTGTTCTGTGCTACTCTCAGAGGAGAAAGGGAGATAGTTTTTTATTATTATTTTATTTTAATTTGGGGCTTTACTGTGCAGTACGCGGGATCTTAGTTCCCCGACCAGTGGTCACACCCATGCCCCCCGCATTGAAAGCTCAGAGACCTAACCACTGGACCACCAGGGAACTCCTAGGGAGGCACTTTTCAAGGCAAGAATTAGCAGGGCTTCCCTGACTGGTCTTCCTCCCAGCCTTCCAGAAGAATGAAGATAAAAATCCCCTCTCATGACAAGCTTCAGATTTTGAAAATGAGAATTTGCTGGATGAAGAATTCTGATCAACAATCATTTTAGACACATGAGCCAAAGGAGAAGAGGGTGGCAGAGGATGAGACAGTTGGATGGCATCACCGATTCAAAGGACACGTTCTTGGGCAAACGCTGGGAGAGAGTGAGGGACAGGGTGGCCTGGCGTGCTGCAGTCCATGGGGTCTCGAAGAGTCGCACACAACTTAGTGAATGAACAACAGCAACAACAAACACGTGAACACTTGTTTAGCAAGTGCCCACACTCTGCCAGCCCACTCCAGTGTTCTTGCCTGGAGAATCCTATGGACAGAGGAGCCTGGTGGGCTACAGTCCATGGGATCACAGAGTCGGACATGACTTAGTGACTGGACACGCACGCATACACGCTATGCCAGACTCCTGAGTGAGCTTCTGTCTTTCAAGAGCTGACAGTCTGAGAGGGGCAAGAAAGGAAGACCACACAAGTACCCAGATGATGGTGACACAACAGACGGTAAGGGAACCACCAAAAAGAATGGTGCCATGGTGGTTCCTGAGTAGGGGCGAACAGATGGGGGCTTAATCTGGCCTCAAAAAAGTCAGCTCTGGCTTCAATAAGCCAGGATGGAGGCCTCGGAAATAGCAAGAACAAAGGCTGGGAGGTAGAAGAGCACGGTGTACACTTCAGAGGCACCTACTGTGTGCCCATTAACTCTGCTGGGCCCTGGCAAGACAGTGGTAACTACCCCTGCTTTCCTAGAATTCACATCCAAGTAGGAAGACAGACATTAAACAAGTTGCAGAAAGTGTAGTAAACATTATGAAAGGAGAATGGGGTTATCAGGTCACATGGGAGAGCCCAGCAAATGGATTTGTTTGGCTGAAACATGAGACAACAAATACAAGAGCAGAGTGAGACAAATGGATGTTGGAATGTCAAAGGCTTTGGATATTGGGGCAGAATTTGGGCTTCCCTGATAGCTCAGTTGGTAAAGAATCCACCTGCAATGCAGGAGACCCCAGTTTGATTCCTGGGTCAGAAAGATCCGCTGGAGAAGGGATAGGCTACCCACTCCTGTATTCTTGGGCTTCTCTTGTGGCTCAGCTGATAAAGAATCTACCTGCAATGTGAGAAACCTGGGTTCGATCCATGGGTTGGGAAGAGCCCCTGGAGAAGGAAACAGCTACCCACTCCAGTAGTCTGGCCTGGAGAATTCCATGGACTGTCTAGTCTGTGGGGTCACAAAAAGTCAGACACAACTGAACGATTTTCACTTTCACTCACTTTGGCAGTCTGGGAGTGTCCCCTGAAGACTTTGGGGACAAGGAGTTGTACAAATGGAATATGATATGGCAGCATTGTATGCAATGACTGGGAACTGAGTCTGGCGTTCTTCTAAACTTAATCTCCCCAAATATAATTTATCACTGAAATATCTCTTCTCATCATGAAAATGAGAGCTGGGCAATTAACTTTCTATTTTCTCTCCTGAAAAACAGATTAATAACACCTTCCTCTCCCAACTCCAAGGGGNCACGCTATGCCAGACTCCTGAGTGAGCTTCTGTCTTTCAAGAGCTGACAGTCTGAGAGGGGCAAGAAAGGAAGACCACACAAGTACCCAGATGATGGTGACACAACAGACGGTAAGGGAACCACCAAAAAGAATGGTGCCATGGTGGTTCCTGAGTAGGGGCGAACAGATGGGGGCTTAATCTGGCCTCAAAAAAGTCAGCTCTGGCTTCAATAAGCCAGGATGGAGGCCTCGGAAATAGCAAGAACAAAGGCTGGGAGGTAGAAGAGCACGGTGTACACTTCAGAGGCACCTACTGTGTGCCCATTAACTCTGCTGGGCCCTGGCAATACAGTGGTAACTACCCCTGCTTTCCTAGAATTCACATCCAAGTAGGAAGACAGACATTAAACAAGTTGCAGAAAGTGTAGTAAACATTATGAAAGGAGAATGGGGTTATCAGGTCACATGGGAGAGCCCAGCAAATGGATTTGTTTGGCTGAAACATGAGACAACAAATACAAGAGCAGAGTGAGACAAATGGATGTTGGAATGTCAAAGGCTTTGGATATTGGGGCAGAATTTGGGCTTCCCTGATAGCTCAGTTGGTAAAGAATCCACCTGCAATGCAGGAGACCCCAGTTTGATTCCTGGGTCAGAAAGATCCGCTGGAGAAGGGATAGGCTACCCACTCCTGTATTCTTGGGCTTCTCTTGTGGCTCAGCTGATAAAGAATCTACCTGCAATGTGAGAAACCTGGGTTCGATCCATGGGTTGGGAAGAGCCCCTGGAGAAGGAAACAGCTACCCACTCCAGTAGTCTGGCCTGGAGAATTCCATGGACTGTCTAGTCTGTGGGGTCACAAAAAGTCAGACACAACTGAACGATTTTCACTTTCACTCACTTTGGCAGTCTGGGAGTGTCCCCTGAAGACTTTGGGGACAAGGAGTTGTACAAATGGAATATGATATGGCAGCATTGTATGCAATGACTGGGAACTGAGTCTGGCGTTCTTCTAAACTTAATCTCCCCAAATATAATTTATCACTGAAATATCTCTTCTCATCATGAAAATGAGAGCTGGGCAATTAACTTTCTATTTTCTCTCCTGAAAAACAGATTAATAACACCTTCCTCTCCCAACTCCAAGGGGATATTTTCAAAGCAAATGAGATAAAAGGACTAGAGGGTTCTTTGGAAGAAAGGTATAATGTAAATATCATTATCATCATCATTATCCTCATTAACTCCTATCACAAGTCTGGAGCCCATCAAAATGTCATCTTCTATTTGACACATCAATCACCTACTCCAGAAATAACACAGAATTTTCATCATTGATGCCTGTAAGTTGGACTGACAGCTTCTGTGGTGAATTTACAGGTTTCCTTGGTCCCCGACAAGGCTGCTCCAAAGATATACCTACCTTAGGGAACTTCTGGCAAATCGGAATGGTCCTCATCTCCCTTCCCTCTCCAAACACTCATTTCTAACTCAGTGAAAGCTGAGCCACTTAAAGCACAAGATAAGGGGGGTTATCAGGCTTTTGGGAGAACGTGTAAGTGCCAAGTATGTTAGTCACTATAAATAAATAAAAAATTCAAACCAGTTTGCCCCTTAACCACTTGGTAAAATATAGCTTGGGCTGGCTTGTGACATGAATGCCTATAAGCAGCGATGGGTCCCTAGGCCTTGGGAAGCCCTCTCTATTTATAAACAGAAAGTTTAGTCATTTGGCTATGAATACAAAAAAAGAGTTTGGGTGAATTAACACAGACTTCTGAGGTGGTTTGCTTTTCCTATGCTTAAACTTATTTTAATAATTTTTTTTAAGTTCCTGCCCACAGACAAGGATGCCTATTGATTAGACAAGGCTTTAGGCCAGAACTCAGAGGACAACTGCTCAAAATTAAACAAAGAAACCATGTGCTATGTGTTGAAATTTCCCACTCTCCCATCAAGGTACAAGAGTGCATATTTCAAACTGCATATTTCACACAACTGCAAGAAAAGTTCAGGAACCAAACATGTTCTGATTCCAAGCAACAGTTGAGCTGTTTAAAAATGTTAGCTCTTCTACCTCTGGAAAGAGCTTTGGAATAAACAGAGTCATGGTCATGGATCCAAAAGAGTCTTAAAATTCCAGGACAGGATATGAACAAAGTCATCTACTTTGTTTACATGGAACTCAGATGAGCATATGAGATTCCCCTGGAGTTAATGTTAGGACAGCAATATGGGGCTTGCTTTCTTTCTAGGCTTAATAATAATTAAGGGAGACAGATGGAACATTATTACCATGGCAAGGGATGACAGAGGATGAGATGGTTGGATGGCATCACTGACTCAAGGAACATGAGTTTGAGCACATGTTGAGCACATCTCCGGGAGATGGTGAAGGACAGGGAAGCCTGGCGTGCTGCAGTCCATGGGGCTGCAAGGAGTTAGACATGACTTGGTGACTGAACAACAAACAGCAGCAAAGGTGGTAACAAGGAATCTATCTGATAGGAAATAGAATTCCCTCCCATTTGTATCAAATGAAGAGATTTTTAACAAAGGTCTGTTTCAAAAATGTGAATGTTCAACATACAAACAAGGGAGACTGGGTGAGATGCTAAGAAACGAGTTGTGAGCAGCAACCCTAAAGTCAGCAGGACGAGGACAGGAAATGATGCCGCTGGATCCAGAAGAGAGAATGAAGGGCCACAGCTCAGCCAGAGACCAGGTCTCTCCTTTCTCACTTTCTGACCTGCTGGTGCTCCCCGTCGACTAGACACAGTGTCAAGATGGCTAGTGGGGGTCCAAGGTGATATCCCTTGCAGGGGCCAGCACAGAACTGGCAGAGAAGGGTAGAGAAAGGATCCGGGGAGAGTAGAAGATGATCAGCACAATGACATGATGAAAATGAGCTCTTGACCCTTCAGAGAGTAGTCATCACCATCTTTGTCTCTCAAGGTTGGCATTTAAATCCTATTTCTTAACAAATTCCTTAGGCACATGCCAGTTCTGTGGTTCTCTCTCTCAGTATCAGAAAATGGTTGGAGCAGAATCAACAGTAGAACAAGAGTCTGCACAGCCTGAGGGTGAGAGAATGGCACATTCCAGACCCATGAGTCCTGGACCTCTTTAGTAAACACTATGTTAGTTCTAAAATTAGTGCAGTCACTAGGGCACCTGGTGTCCAGAAACAGCTAGTTGCCTTTTCACTGTGTGCCCATGACCCGCTGGTGACATAAAGTTGCTTAGAATTCCAAAGAACCTATTTTCTGCATTTTCCCCTTTTGTTTCTACATATAGTCAGCCTTGCTAGGCACAAGCTGTTTTGATTTTACATGGTTATGTTGCTCATGGGGATAATATTCAGTCTAAACTAATAGTAGTGAGTTCCCCATTCTTAGGGGGTGTTCAAGTAGAAACTAAAGGACCACATCCAAGAGTGGTTGCAGGGACTGCTCTATCCAGTTAAATCTGATGTAGGTAGCATCCAACATCCTTCACCACCCTGGAAGTCTGCTGCTGCTGCTGCTAAGTCACTTCAGTTGTGTCCGACTCTTATAATTCAATGATAAAAATTACAAATAACCCAATTTTAAAATAAACAAAGGATCTAAAAAGACATATCTCCAGAAAAGATATACAAATGGCTGATAAACACATTTAAAAAAAATATTTGACATCATTCGTCATCAGGGATGTGTAAATCCAACCACAATGAGACACCACTTCACACCCATTAGAATGGCAAGAAGCAAGAAATCATATAATCTCAAGTATTAACAAGGATGTGGAGAATCAGGACCTTCATATATTGCTGACGGGAATATAAAATGCAGCCACTTTGGAAAATAATCTGGCAGTTCTTCAGGGCTTAAACATTGAACTACCATTTGAACCAGTAATTCCACTCTTGGGAATATATACCTAAGAGAAACGAAAGCATATGTCCATACAAAAACTTGTACGTGAATGTTTATAGCAGAGTTATTCAAAGTAACCAAAGGGTAGCAACAACCCGAATGTACACCAATTGACAAATGGATAAAGAAAATGTGTCGTCTCCACACAACAGACGATTATTCAACCACAAAAAAGAACGGAGCACAGATACGTGCTGCAGCATGAAGGAACCTTGAAAATATGCTAAGTGAAAGAAGTCAGTCACAAAAGACCATGTAGTGTGAGTTCATGTATATGAAATTCCAGAAGAGCAAATCTTCAGACACAGAAGGGAGATTAGTGGTTGCTTAGGGCTGGGAAGACGGGGAAGGCAGGGAGGGAGAGGAAGAGGGACTGATACTAAGACAGAAGGTTTCTTTTTGACATAATGAAAATGTTCTAAAATCATCTGTGGTGATGGTTGTGTGTATCTGTGAAAATGCTTAAAACCACCGAATTGTACAATTTAAATGGCTGGATTGCTTGTATATGAATTAAGTCTCAATAAAGCTGTTCTTTTAATGACAGTAATAATACTGTCATCTTTGTATCTCAAAGGATGGTTGGGATTATTGAATGAGAGAATTTATAAAAAAGTACTTGGTATCCTATGCAGTGCTGTACAAATGTAGCATATCATATTCTTGAATGGGATTAATCAGCTTTTCACTAGCACCTGTCAGTACAAAACTCATAAGCTGCCATTCCTGAAACTACCTTCACCCCCAATTAGATTTCCTTTTCTTTCATGGTTAAAATTCATTGACAGAACCCAATGCTTGAAAGAGTGCCACATAATAATTTCTTATGAAATGCTTCTTACCATCACAGCCTTTTTAAAAGAGGAAATAATGTTTCTTTTATATGTTTTCACAAAACTCAACTCAAGTGTGTGCAATTACCACACATACCAAGGTTCTCGTTAGTCAACCCAGGAATCCACATAGGTTGTATAATAGTTTGGCTAACTCCTCACAAGTTCCCAAACCCCACATTACATTTTGGCCACCATTGTGCTCTTTGAGCTGGAATAAACAGCAGTCTGAATAAGCAAAAGGAGATGAGATGAAATTTGCTCAAAGTGGCAAGTTTGAAAGTAATAATGAAAGAAGCCAGTTCTTGGCCAGGTGAGTTTACAAGCATTGCACCAACACAGCATTTTTATATGAGAAAAAGAGGGAGAGATCAAGTTCCCCTTTCTGGTGGCATTTGCTTTGCTTCACCTGGCCTGTCCCATCTTGCTGTCTAAATGCTCATTCCTTTTTTAAATCCAACTGTACAGCCTTGGACTCCAGCCCATCCTATTTGTCTAGCAAGCAGCTGATGCCCTCGATATCTTTTTTAAAACTTGTAACTAGTGTTTAATGAGAATAGCTTCTCTTTTTTTCTAAAGTTGTACGTACCTGGCACAGTGCCAGGAAGCGTTTTGTTCTTCTTCCCCTAAACTTTCCCCAACAAGTACCTGAAGAGGCAGGTGACAAAACTGAAGCCCAGAGTGAACCAATCACTGGGCTAGTGGGTGTGGCTCTGGAACTCACACCATCAGCCCAGTCCTAGCTCTTCAACACTATTCTACGCTGATGAATGAAAACAGGTTCCCTATTAACATTTCAAAGTGATCACATGTTAGGCATTTTCAGAACGTAGAAAGTGTTCTTACCTCTGCCTTTCCGTATTAATGTAGACCCCTAAGTGTGGGTTATCCTCTTTCCCAGAGGCATCCCCTGGCTGAGTCTCAAAAACAGAGGACATCCCTGTTTGTGGACAGCAGTTTTTGCAGGAAAATTGTGGAGCCACAGCGCCCTCAGGTGGTCATTTGAATTTTCTCACGAGGCCTTTAGGCGGTTGTTCAGTCCCTAAGCCGTGTTGGATTCTTTGAGACCCCATGAACTGCAGCAAGTCAGGCTAAGAATGTGGGACTTCTGACCAGTCGGCCTCAGTGATACCATGACCCCTGGGAACCTGAGCCTTCTTAGGACCTGGCCGTGGACCTGGCCTGGGCAGATTCGGTGGCCTGGACTCTCCCACCTTGGCTGAAACCAGAAATGGAGTCAGAGTGCCTGCAGAGGTGTTTTAGGTCCTTACACACTGGAACTGGGAGGGTCTGAGGCATCCCGACCAGGAAGCTAACTCTGCTCCCACACCAACCTCAACCATCCCTTGAGCCACGACTCTGTGTCTGCATTTCCACAGAAATGAAGCACCAGCTCTTCAGCGAATGATCAGTTCATCTGCTGAAAAATAAAATCATCAACTCTGGGGTAGAGGTGAAGGTGGCAATACTTTACTTCTTATTAATTATTCACATCTGCATGTGAAATATGTCCATCCGACACCTACCTGGTAACAGGTGTTTTAAGAGAAAGGAAAGAACCTTAAGATAATGAGATCCAGTAGTAGGTGGGGATGACAAGAAATTGAGAATGGCAGGAGAATCAAAGAGAGAAGAGACAAGGCGAGGAGGAGAAGGGGACAGGATGGCAGCAGAGAACATGGAAGGGAGGGCAGGAAGGCAGTTGGTCCAGACCCATGAGCAGTCTGACTCAGCCCTCATTGCCTCAGCCTTCAAAAGTGTGGAAAACCCACAAGGGCATTTTTGCTCAATGTAACAGATGTTTCAATGGCTGTACTCCCATTATTGCTATAGACAGAAAGAAGATAGCTATCTAGATAGATAGACAGAGAGATACTAGATAGAAAATAGATATACAGACAGATGTGTACTAGATAGGTAGATTTACTATAAGGAATTGTCTCATACAATCATGGAGGCTGATAAGTCCATGATCTGCAGTTGACAAGCTAGAGGCTAGGGAAGCCAGTGGTGCCATTCCAGTCTGTCCAAGGGCGTCAGAACCAGGAGAATTGATGATGTCCAAGTCTGAAGGCAGGAGAAGACCAATGTCCCAGCTCAGAGACAACAGGCAGAGGGAGAGAATTCTTTTTTATCTTTTTTTTGGGGGGGGAGGCTAATTAGTTTACAATATTGTATTAGTTTTGCCATACATCATCATGAATCTGCCACGGGTGTACACGTGTTCCCAATCCTGAACCCCCTCCCACTTATTTCCCCATTCCATCCCTCTGGGTCATCCCAGTACACCAGCCCCAAGCATCCTGTATCCTGCATCGAACCTGGACTGGCGATTCATTTCTTACATGGTATTATACATGTTTCAATGCCATTCTTACTTGGCCTTTTACTCTATGCAGGCCCTCAGCAGACTGGATGAGGCCCATCCACGTTGGGGAGGGCAAACCCCTAACTCTTCCACCAATTCACATGGGAACCTCACCCAGAAATCCTCCCATAGACACACCCAGAAATGACTTTCAACCGATTATCTGGGCCCCCTGTGGCCCCGTCGAGTGGCACCTGAGACCAGCCGTGTCTCTTTGCACCAGCTCTGGTCGGTCAGCACTGATTTTGGCTGTCTGTGCCCAGGGTATTCTTACCTTAGTAGACACTGGAGCCTGAAACAGCCTTTCTCAGCCTCATACACCCAGCATCCAATACAGTCAGTCCTCAGGATGTTTGAAAACATAGAAATAGACAAGCTCACAGATTCGGGTCCAATATAACGAAAATATAATATTTGTCTGATTACGCAGCTGTGTCTTCTGAGAGGACAGTGATCACTGAGGCAGGGGCCGTGCAGGTCATCACATTTCCAGTACTTAGTGTGGTGTTTGACACATGATATGAGGGTGCTCAATTGTTCAGTTGTGTCCAACTTTTGTGACCCCATGGACTGCAGCCCACCAGTTTTCTATCCACGGGATTTCCCAGGCAAGAGTACTAGACCGGGTTGCCATTTCTTCCTCCAGGGGATCTTCCCACCCCAGGGATCAAACCTGCATCTCCTGCATTGGCAGGTAGATTCTTTACCACTGGGCCGCCTGGAAGCCCCTTGACACACAGTAGGAGCTCAGTAAATGTGGGGTGACCCAGGCAGGAATGGGTCCATCAGGCAGTGAGTGAAACAATGGAGCCAACCGTCCATCTCCCGAGCTGCAGGACTGACTTTGCTTTTCAGCCGGAGCTGGCCAAACACCACTCTTAACCTCTGGACAGAATCTGGAACAAGTCTTTACAAAGTGGTATCTTTGACATTCTCTTCAGAGCTGAGAAGCCTTTGCTTGTAAAATTCCAGCCTTGCTTGTTATCACTATGTTATCATCATAGTTACCAAGAAACTCTCAAAATCCTATTGGACCCCTTCAGAAGTAAAGCCAGGAAGTCTCTACAATTACTGATGCCTGTGAGGAGCCCATGACAGCACCTTGGGCATTTTCAGTGGAGAATGAAAACTCTGATTAAATGGAGACTGTCACAGCCAGCGAGCCTGCTGAGCTGGCGGGAGATGTGCTCTAATGCTGTTAGACAGGCTTCCAAAACAATTTGGAGAAGGGTGAAAAGCCCCAGTCCAAGTTCACCTTAAGTGCTAGAAGTCTCTGCTGTTCAGGAAGTGAGAGAAAGGGAAACCTACCTTTTTGGCTTTACTGGTGAAAAGCAGGGCTAGTGGTCCCAGAAGAGAGTCACACGAGCTCACCAGTCCCCAACTCCTCTGGCAGGAGGCCTGGTTCAGGGAAAATCAAACCCTCAATGAGTCACGCCTTTTGCCAGCTTACAGAGGGTACAGGGTAGCGGTGGAGACATGAGCTCTAGAATCGGAACTGCTTCCAGGTTCTAGCTTGGGCCATTACAGTTGTTTCTCAGTCACTCAGCTGTGTCCAGCTCTTTGAGGCCCCACTGACTGCAGCACGCCAGTCTTCCCTGTCCTTCACTGTCTCCCGGAGCTCGCTCAAACTCATGTCCATCAAGTCGGTGATGCTCGCCAACCATTTCATCCTTTGTTACCCACTTCTCCTCCCACCCTAAATCTTTCCCAGCATCAGGGTCTTTTCCAAAAAGCCAGCTCTTCACATCAGATGGCCAAAGTTTTGGAGCTTCAGCTTCAGCATCAGTCCTTCTAATGAATATTCAGGGTTGATTTCCTTTAGGATTGACTGGTTTGATCTCCTTGAACTCCAAGGGACTCTCAAGAGTCTTCACCAGCACCACAGTGGTGGAGCCAAAAGGTAACTTGGAAAGAATTTAGCCATCCATGATTCTCTCAGACCTCAAGCTGTTCCACACGATGATCATAATTATCATTGTAAAAAAAAAAAAAGAACAGTGGAAATATTCTTGAACTTATGGAAAATATGAATAGAGCCTTATTTGAAAATTTGTGTTTTTTGTTGTTGTTACTCACAAGCTAAGTGAACCCAGTATACTTTTGGTGCAAGCACAACTTTAACCAGGACAGTCTCCCCAACAGCCAAACCAGATCACCACCCTCAGCACCTACAATATATAAACTCTGGAGTCAACACTGGTAAATCGCTTGTCATCTGTAAGCCTGTTTCCTCCTCCGTGAAAACAATGAAAGCTAATATAGTTATTGAGTATTTCCTGTTTTCCAGGCACTGAGCTAGATGTTTTTATGTGAATTATCTCATTTAACCCTTTTAACAACCATCCTTATCCCTCTGAGCCTCAGTTTCTGAAGCTGGAAGATAGAGATAATAAAGCGTATCTCTTGGGGTAGACACAGAAGGAGATGATGTGTGTAGAATATGTGGCACTGATGGTACTCAATAAATGAAGGTCATAATGGTTACAGCGATGCTAGAGAGGGGGAAGGGGAAGGGAAGAGGAAGATAAAATCATGGCTTCTGATGGGCAGAGGCGCCTAGCTTGTACTTCAACCCTTCCTCAAGTATGCGTTTCAATTGCTTTCTCTCCCAAGTACCAGGACTGAAAAATGTCCCCGGTTGTTTATATGTTTTATTCGTGTAAGCTGAATCCACACAGAGCTGAAAGAAAGACATATAGAACCAGCTGAAGCTGACACAGATGATGTTTCCCAAACGTCACAGAGCAGCTATGATCCAGAGCATAGCTTATTCCTGGGGAAACAGGACCTGGCTTTGCTCACACTGTAACCCTGGTCCTCTGCCTGGCATATGGAAGGAGCTCAATAAATATTAACTTGAATATTGACTGAATGAATAGTAAGACTGATAGATTTCCTCTCCAAACTAGGAACAGTTCTGGCAACAAAGACCAAAATTTGGCGATCGCACCCCACTCCAGTACTCTTGCCTGGAAAATCCCATGGACGGAGGAGCCTGGGAGGCTGCAGTCCATGGGGTCGCTAAGAGTCAGACACGACTGAGCGACTTCACTTTCACATTTCACTTTCATGCATTGGAGAAGGAAATGGCAACCCACTCCAGTGTTCTTGCCTGGAGAATCCCAGGGACGGGAGGGCCTGGTGGGCTGCCGTCTATGGGGTCGCACAGAATCGGACATGACTGAAATGATGCAGCAGCAGCAGCAAGAGAAAGGCAAGGGTTATCTGTGCTCTGCCAATTTCTTCATTGGCTGCCCCTCTGAAAATCAAAAGACCTCAAAGTCTCTTTGCAGAATGCCCCTCTTTAGGCATCCCTGGGCTACTTCCCAAACTTTAGGAGACAGGAAGCTGGAGGATTTCGGGAGAGCTGAACTGAAAAATATTGCTAAAGAAACAACACTAAATAAAATTGCCTTCCTTCACTATTCACTCATTCAGCAAAACTGCACTGAGGCTTACTATATGCCAAGCTTCCCTGGTGGCTCAGACAGTAAAGAATTTGCCTGCAATACAGGAGACCCTGATTTGCTCCCTGGGCCAAGACGATCTACCATGGACAGAGGAGCCTGCCAGGCTACGGTCCATAGCATCACAGAGAGTCAAACACAACTGAAGCAACTTAACACACACACACACACACACACACACACACACACACACACACACCAAGCACTCAACTTGTTATAGAGATTATAGATATCAACACGGTCTGTGCCTTCTATAAACTTACGTACTGCCCCACGCCATTCTCATGATCTCAGTCCCTGTTTGCCCCCAGATCCCACCTCAGAGAGCAGACTGTGGGGAGCACAGCCACCCTGCTTATGAGAGNAGTCAAACACAACTGAAGCAACTTAAAACACACACACACACACACACACACACCAAGCACTCAACTTGTTATAGAGATTATAGATATCAACACAGTCTGTGCCTTCTATAAACTTACGTACTGCCCCACGCCATTCTCATGATCTCAGCCCCTGTTTGCCCCCAGATCCCACCTCAGAGAGCAGACTGTGGGGAGCACAGCCACCCTGCTTATGAGAGACTTGAGGATGGAAGCGGAGAATCAGCAAAACTACTGTCCAAGAGAAGAACGGCATTGCCAGAACTGTTCTGTCCGTAAGCCAGCCTTGCCCTTCGCACCTCCATCCCCTCCTTCTCATCTGCTCAGAGTGGCAGGGCTCCCATCACTGCACCGTAATGCACTGCAGTCTTTCTAGCTGGGACACCCCGCACACGCTGCGGCTAGGAAGTGGACACCCAGATCAGAGGGCTAGGTTTTTCTTGTCGCAGCCCAGACAGGGGTGCTCACACTGCCCACTGACATTTGGAGGGGGATGGTCATCTCCGCCAGAGCCTCCCTGGCCTTGACCAGGTTGGAAGTGGGGAGTGCCCTGGCTAACTTGAAAGGAGGAGGACTGGAAGGTACCAGCCCTGGGCCTGGGGGCTGGGGAAGGAGGCATAGAATGGGTAGGAGGAGAAGCAGAATACATAGGACATTGTTAGAGAACTGGGTCAGAAAGCTTTTTATCGGGAAGCCTGTGTGGTAGTGATGATGAGCATGAGCACTGTGATATCAGGAAAGTACATGATGTCCAGAGAAGGCGGCCACGCTGCCTGCACGTCAGAGAGCCAGCACGGAGGAAGCACACGCTGGCCCATTGAAACAAAACACTGACCTCCCCCTGGAGGAACTGCTGACCGCTTATCGCTGACTTCACAGTTACAGAAACCAACATGTACCTTAAAAAGAAAGTGTCACTTAATGGGGAGGGAAGAGGGAGGGGGGTTCAGGATTGGGAACACATGTACACCCATGCCGGATTCATGTTGATGTATGGCAAAACCAATACAGTATTGTAAAGTAAAAGAAAGTAAAAGAAAAAGAAAAAAGAAAGTGTCACTTAATCTGTAAAGTAACTTGGGGCAGGTTATTTTATAGTACTCTGACCTTGAGAGAGAAAATCAGTTATAGTCGGGTTTGACATGGCTGGCCATTCAGAGCAGTGGTTAAAGGCATGGCTTTATCACTTTTCCCCCTCTCTGGCCATGCCACGTGGCTTGTGGGATCCCAGGTCCATGACCAGAGATCAAACTCGTGCCCTCTACACTAGAAGCACAGAGTCTTAACCACGGGACTGCCAGGCAAGTCCCTAAAGGTGCAGCTTTCTAAGCTTCATCCTGTTCAGCCATTTTTCTAGTTGCTCAACCTTGGGTAGGTTAACATCCATCACGCTATATCTTTGTTTCTTCACCTGTAACATGGGGGTAAAAATTGTAACTTTCATAGCGTTTTGGAAGAATTAAATTTTTTTGAGGAAGAATTAAATTTTTTGAATAAATGAAACCATATTTCACAATACCTGGCATGTAGTAAACACTGACAATATTAATTATTTATTTTTATGAAGTGGATCTCAAGTTCTTAGCATTCAGTTCAGTTCGGTTCAGTCGCTTAGTCATGTCTGACTCTTTGCAACTCCATGAACAGTATCACGCCACGCCTCTCTGTCCATTACCAACTCCCCGACTTCACCCAAACCCATGTCCATTGAGTCAGTGATGCCATCCAACAATCTCATCTTCTATTGTCCCCTTTTTCTCCTGCCCTCAATCTTTCCCAGCACCAGGGTCTTTTCAAATGAATCAGGTCTTCGCATCAGGTGGCCAAAGTATTAGAGTTTCAGCTTCAACATCAGTCCTTCCAATGAACACCCAGGACTGATCTCCTTTAGGATGGACTGATTGG
>SJYV01045624.1:0-11644 GCA_006410875.1 Neotragus pygmaeus | reverse complement strand
GTAAAGAATCCACCTGCAATGAAGGAGACTGGGGTTTGATCCCTGAGTTGGGAAGATCCCCTGGAGGAGGGCATGGCAACCCACCTCAGCATTCTTGCCTGGAGAATCTCCATAGATAGATGAGCCTGGGGGACTACGGTCCATGGGGTTGCTAAGAGTCAAACACAACTGAGTGACTAAGCAGAGCAGATATACCATCTCAGTGCCTGAAGATATTGAAAGAGGTGTTTTCTTCCCTGATTGTAACAATAGTATAAAACTGAAGCTATAGTACTACCATATAATAAGAGGGTGCATGAGGTCGAAACCAAAACACACAACCAACATTTTTTTTTAGGCCTGAACCATACAAAGGGAGAAAAGTGATTGTTTCCTATATGCATCATTAGACTATTTGGATTCAGCCACTAATGGGCCAAAGTTTCCACTAAACCTTTCAGTTTTCCTTTGTTGTTGTGCCAGTTCAAGCCACATTTCTGTTCTGTCACTTACAAACCAAAGAGTTTAAATTGACATGAAGAAATATCTAGAATGGGAACCTGACCAACGGTTGAATACATCCCTCCTTCCCGAATGGAGTTTGTGCAATACAGAACCCACTATTTAATGGATTGTCGAGGTGCCACAGAAAACCACAAAGCAATCTGTACCTTGGGGCTCACTTCCTGGCTGAAAATTCAGCCCTGAGTGTGCCTGTAATACAACGAACTACTGTCATGAGATGGTGCTCCACAAACTGGTCACCAGTATTTCATTTGGGGATTTTTTTGACATATTCACCAGTCACTGTTACAATTATTTGCTTGTTAAATTTTTATACTATTTTAATCATACAGCATTTATGAATAATACATGCTATCGTTTATTGGACACATTATATCATTTCTATTGCATTAAAATAAATGCTCATAAAGATTGAAGGCAGGAAGAGAAGGGGATGACAGAGGATGAGATGGTTGGATGGCATAACCGACTCAATGTCATGAGTTTGAGTAAACTCTAGGAGTTGGTAATAGACAGGGAGACCTGGCATGCTGCAGTCCATGGGGTTGCAAAGAGTCAGACACAACTGAGGGACTGAACTGAGCTGAACTGAGTGAAATACAAATGGGGTGATCCATGTGTCAACTAAAATAGTGTCACCTAAACCATTGATAGGTGGTTTACAGAAAACTCACAGAAAAGTTAATATTAAGGCTGTACATGTAAGACTCCATAAGAGTACAAAAAGAAGGTGTTGAGGATCCACCATGAGTACATTTGAAGTTTCAAACAATCATGCCGGCAGAGAAGAGACAAGCAGTTTGTAGGAATGAGTCTTAGGCTGCGATTCCTCTTAAAAGCTACTGAAGATACCTGTGAGAGCTGATCAGTGACTCTTCTAAGATGGTATTCGTGGGGATGTATCACAAGGGGCAGATAAGAGACAAGTTTAGGTGCTACAATTGCCAAGATTTGGTACCTGCTTAGAGTGATATAAACACACATGAAGAGTTTGGTTAATTAGGCTAATGTCTGTGCACAATTTACCAGGGCGGGAGATCAGAAAGAAGAGAAAATGTAAAGATGAATCAGGGGAAATTATAAAAATTGTTTCTGGGGACAAAGAACTTGACTGACTTTTGATCTGGCAGGTGGAAGCCTTATAGGCAATATAATCTGATTCCTGAAACACAGTTTACAAAAACCAAACTTCAAAGGCAATGAGCACATCGTAAAAAACGCTTCAGTACACCCATGCTTTTTAATGCAAATTAAAATAAATGGGCACTTTTAAAATTGGCATTTCTTAAAATTAAAATTCTCCAGTTCAGCAAAAGTGCAAAAATATGAGCACTCTCACAGTTGTCTGGTATGAGTTTAAAGTGGTTTAACATTTCACTACTGCTTTTTGAGAGCAGGAGGAGAAGAGGGCGATGGAGAATGAGATGAGTGGATGGTATCACTGACTTATTGGACATAAGTTTGTGCAAACTCTGGGAGAATGAAGGATGGGAAAGCCTGGCGTGCTGCAGTCCATGGGGTTGCGAAGAGTCGGATAGGACTTAGCAACTGAAAAATACAACATTGCATTTTGGAAGGTATACTAAGACTTTACCAGTGAACAAGCTTTTTGACCTGCCATAGACACATTTAGGAATTCATTCTAAGGAATCGGCAAGTGATATATGCAACAAAAAGTATGATTAAGGAACCATTTTACAATTGTAAGCATTTATAACTTTCAAATTGATCAAAAAGTGACTAAGCCAACTGTGGTGCATTCCCTAATGAATTATTGTATAATATTAAAGTAATATTAAATGATGTGAGGAAATGTACACATTATTTAGTAAATTAAAAGAAAATCCATGTCCTAGAACAATGTCACAATATGATCTCTATCTTTGTAAAAGATTAATGTTTTCACAAAAATCTTAATAGAGTTATTAAGTCTATTAAGACCACTATTATTATCTATGGGGAATAAACAATAATAATGCTTCTGGCTTATAATCATAAAAATCATGAAAACAGAAAATACCATACACACATATCTAAGAGAACAAATTGTTTCTGGGACTGGAATGGAGCCTGGCTTAATCTGATCTTCCCTGGTTGAGACCAACTCTGACTCTTGAGGGGATCCTCAGGATAACATTTTGCTAAGTCATGTTCAGCTCTTTGCTACAGTATGGACTATAGAACATCAGGCTTCCTGGTCCTTCACCATCTCCTGGAGTTTGCTCAAACTCATCTCCATTGAGGCAGTGATGCCATCCAACCATCTCATCCTCTGTCGCCCCTTTCTCCTCTTGCCCTCAATCTTTCCCAACATCAGGGTCTTTTCCAGTGAGTTAGCTGTTCACATCAGGTGGCCAAAGTATTGGAGCATCAGCATCAGTCCTTCCAATGAATATTCAGGGTTGCTTTCTTTTAAGATTGACTGATTTGATCTTCTTGCTGTCCAAGGGACTCTCAAGAGTCTACTTCAGCACCATAGTTTGAAAGCATCAATTCTTCAGGGCTTGGCCTTCTTTATGGTTCAACTGTCACATCCATACATGATTACTGGGAAAACCCTAGCTTTAACTAAAATGGCAGACTAGAAATTGTTTTTCCCCACTGTCCTGAATGACAGGACCCTTGCTGGGCATTGGACTTCTGGCAATGATTAAGTACTGAAATTGGGTTCTGAAAAGGTGCTTATTTTCTGTTTCATTCTTCAGTCTAGTTATCATCTTAACCCTAGATAATATGAAATAATAGTAACAACATAATTGTTGATAACAATAATTCTGTAATCATTATATTAAAATAACTGTCATTAATGATGGATTGCTTTCATAATCTCTTTTATTTTAAAGCCATGTATAGTTACTAAAGCAGCATCATGTGAATCATCTCATTTAGTCCCCATAGAAATAATGCAAATCACATTTATTAGGCCAACATGGTAGATCCATAAACTGACAAGTGATAAACTTGCTCAAAGACATCTGCTAATAATTGACACAGCATTTTCTGCCTGTGATCTTCAGACATGGATTCAGGAGCTTCTCTTCTTATCTGCTGTGCAATCCCAGAAAAAGTTCCTTAACCTCTCTGCCTCAGTTTTTCATTTTTAAAATGGATATAGCCAACAAAAGTCCACCTACAGTTTTTCCAGCAGTCATGTACGGATGAGAGAGTTGGACCATAAAGAAGGCTGAGCATAGAGAAACTGATGGTTTTGAACTGTGATACTGGAGAAGACTTTTGAGAGTCTCTTGGACTGCAAGGAGATCAAACCAGTCCATCCCAAAGGAAATCAGTCCTGAGTATTCATTGGAAGGACTAATGCTGAAGCTAAAGCTCTAATACTTTGGCCACCTGATATAAAGAGTAAATTCATTAGAAAAGACCCTGGGTTGCTGGGAAAGATTGAGGGTAGGAGGTGGAGGGGTTGACAGAGGATGAGATGTTTGGAAGACATCATTGACTCAATGGACATGAGTTTGAGCAAACTCTGGGAGATTGTGAAGGATGAGGAAGCCTGGCATGGTGCATCCATGGGGTTGCAAAAAGTTGGACATGACTGAGTGATTGAACAACAACAACAATGACCATAATAATACTGGTCAGAAACAGATCAGCATGACAAGCTAGAGACCTATTTTAGCGCAGACGCTTCTTATTAGAATTCTACTGGGTTTGGGGAATAAGAGAACAGGTGTCCCTTCAGGACATCTTGCTGGATCAAGACTTTAAACCCAGCGTTCCAGTCTTGAAGCAGACTGTCCTGGCACCTGGCAACATAGGGCCACCCTTGGTTTCAGGGCTCTCCCTTCTGTCTTTGCAATGTTCTTTCTGTCATAGAATTCAGCATGCTGTGTGGTGCTGGTCTGTTTGCCATTCTTTCTTCCCACTCCAGAAAAATGGGAGTGCCTGGATGATTGGGTATACACCTCCAGCTCTGTCCCTCTGCTGCTAAGAGGAATGTTGGCACATGGCAGGCTCCAGGTTAATAGTTCTGTCGAGTAGATGTAGATTTTCTGCAGGCTGTTAGAGCATGTCAAGTGATAAGAATGTGAAAGGGACCCAGTCAGTTTAGGTGAAACATGAAAGTGCTAGTCATCCAGTCACGTCCAACTCTTTGCAATCTCATGAACTACAGCCCATCAGTAGAATTCTCCATCCATAGAGTTCTGCAGGGAAGAATAATGGAGTGGGTTGGCATTTTGCTTCTCCAGGTGATCTTCCTAACCCAGGGATAGGACCTTGGTCTCCTGAATCACAGGCAGATTCTTTACTATCTGAGCCACCAGAGAAGCTACATACAGATGTAGATCCATAAGTAGATGATTACATTTAGATAATATGTTCATGTATTTGGAAATATGGTGAAGAAAGAAAAGTACAAAGAAAAAAAAGGATTTTTCAACCATCCAGATTTATTTTCTTCATTATCATTTCTAACATCTGCTGACAAATTTATATAACATATAAAATATATAAAGAAGTGATATATACAATGCATAATCAAATATTGTTATTGTTTACTTGCTAAGTTGTGTTGGACTTTTTGTGATCCCATAAACTGTAGCCCACCAGGCCACTCTGTCCATGGGATTTTCCAGGCAAGAATACTGGAGTAGGTTGCCATTCTCTTCTCTAGGGGAACCTCCTGACCCAGGGATTAAAACCACATCTCTTGTGTTGGCAAGCAGATTCCTTACCATCCCCACCAGAGAAGCCCATGATCAAATATTATATACATGTATATTATATAGACATATTAATTATATATATACACAGAACACATACACACTCATATATAAACACAAGCCTGTTCTAAATATTTCTGTATATTAATTTATTTTGATCCTTACCATTCTATGTCAGAGGTTCTATTATTTCTGTTTCATAGATGAAGAAACTGAAGCTCAGAGTAGCTAAATTTATGATGCTAGGCATTTGAGTCACATTGCATTCTGCTTTCTATGTTGTGTGCGTGCATATGTAACAGGCAATTCAAACATAAATATCCTTTAAAGGGCATCCATATTTACTCAAAACTTTCTGAAGTAGCACCATATTCCAAATACAGTTCTAATCAGTGAGGATAGTGAGAAAAATGAGAAAAACGCAAGGGCTGCATCTTTTTGAACAGAGGGATGAGTTGAGTGGAGCTGTGAAGCAGTACATTCTGGTGCCAGCTGGTCCTAGAGTTGGTCTTGGCTGTGGTGCTCACTCACACTGGCATCCTCCAGCAGGTAACTTGATCTATCTGTGCCTCAGTTTTTTTTTTTTTTATCTGAATAATGGGGATATTAAAAGGATCCTGAAGATCAGTCCTAAATATTCACTGGAAGGACTGATGCTGAAGCTGAAACTCCAATACTTTGGCCACCTGATGCGAAGAACTGACTCATTGGGAAAGACTCTGATGATGGGAAAGATTGAAGGCAGGAGGAGAAGGGGATGACAGAGGATGAGATGGATGGATGGCATCACCAGCTCAATGGACATGAGTTTCAGGAAGCTCCGGGAGTTGGTGAGGGATAGGGAAGCCTGGTGTGCTGCAGTCCATGGGGTTGCAAAGAGTCGGACATGTCTGAGAGACTCAAGTGACTGAATGGGGACAATAGAGGCCCATACTTTTAAGGTGCTGTCTTACATGGGTAAACACACTTGAAGTTCTTAAACATACAACCCAGGTGCACTGTCAGAGTTGTGTATGTGATTTTACCTTCTAGAGGAAGAGCGAGATAATACTTACACAAATCAATGTAACAATAATAAGCACTGCAGAGAGAATTAAAGCAAGGACACACCACAATGCTTGGGTGGCTAATTTAGATGAGTGCAAGACACTTGTGTTCCAGTATGAATGGCAACATGGAAAAGTCATGGATTCCAAGAAAGAAAAACAGGTTGTAACTGTATGGTGACTGATATTAACTAGACTTACTGTCAGGATTATTTCACAATATATACAAATACTGAATTGTTATGTTGAACATCTGAAATGAATGTAATATATCAATTATACCTCAAGATTTTTTTAAAAATTTCTTTCCCTGCTACCCATAAAGAGATACAGTCTCTTTTCCCTTCCTTAGGTTTAATAACTAATATGAATTTGCTATGACTGGTGTGTGCCTTTCAAGTTCATTCTTAAAAAATTGATTATGCAATATTTCATAAGTATGAAACCTTTATGAGGCACAACATTGTAAATATATGTGTGCATTATCACCTCTTAAGAAAGAAAAGCTTCCTATTCAGGAAGGCATAATCCATCAGTGTGAGCTGTCATTTTCTATCTGTTTTTAAAACAATACAGTGGGGTTTACATTGCTGAGAATTTTAAATATAGTCTTGAATTTACCCTATGGTGGTGGTGGCTTAGTCACTAAGTCATGTCTGACTCTTGAAACCCCGTGGACTGTAGCCTACCAGACTCCTCTGTCTTTGGGATTTTCCAGGCAAGAATACTGGAGTGGCTTGCCATTTCCTTCTCCAGAATTTACTCTATAGCTTGCCTTTTTAACTCATAATTTTGTCTGTGAGATTAATCCACCAGATGCATATAAATCTATTTAGCTATTTTCTGCTATGTAGACCCCTTTGTGTCTATTCCTCAATTTTTTTTTCTGTTTTCATATTGCGTTTATTACTACAAACAATATAGACAGGGGCATTGTTGACTTAAAAAAAACGCACAGTGAGAGTTGAGTTGAGTTCAGTTCAGTCGCTCAGTTGTATCCTATTCTTTGCGACCCCATGGACTGTAGCAACCAGGCCTCCCTGTTCATCGCCAGCTCCTGGAGTTTACTCAAACTCATGGCCATTGAATCGGTAATGCCATCCAGCCATCTCATCCTCTGCTGTCCCCTTCTCCTCCTG
Organism: Neotragus pygmaeus; assembly: GCA_006410875.1. Lineage (NCBI taxonomy): Eukaryota > Metazoa > Chordata > Mammalia > Artiodactyla > Bovidae > Neotragus > Neotragus pygmaeus. The sequence continues at coordinate 4,273 of SJYV01045624.1, read as the reverse complement.
CCTTCAGTCTTTCCCAGCATCAGGGTCTTTTCCAAGGAGTTAGTTCTTCACATCAGGTGGCGAAAGTATTGGAGTTTCAGCTTCAGCATCAGTCCTTCCAATGAATATTCAGGACTGGTTAGATCTCCTTTCAGTCCAAGTGACCCTCAAGAGTCTTCTCCAACATTACAGTTCAAAAGCACAGATTCTTTGGTACTCAGGTTTTAGTCCAACTCTCACCTCTATACATGACCACTGGAAAAACCATAGCTTTGACTAGATGGACCTTTGTTGGCAAAGTAATGTCTCTGCTTTTTAATATGCTGTCTAGATTGCTCATAACTTTTCCTCCAAGGAGCAACCATCTTTTAATTTCATGGCTACGGTCACCATCCGCAGTGATTTTGGAGCTCAAAAAAATGAAGTTTGTCACTGTTTCCACTCTCCCCATCTATTTGCCATGAAGTGATGGGACCTGATGCCATGATCTTAGTTTGCTGAATGAGAGTTGGATTTTCTTTTGTTTGGGGTAAAATGAGGACTGCAGCCAGGGAGACAGGACCTCAGATACTCCTGAAATACTGCCCCAAAGAGGTAGAGGGAGGAAGGGCAGTGTTTATGTGATTTTGGTAAAGGGTGAGTGCATGCAATCAAGAATACATTTTTTTAATAGAAAGTTCCAGCTGGTCTCATGAAACTTCTGCTAATCACAAGAAAAAAATCATCACCATGAAGGATTTTAGTGCTTTTCTAGATATGAGCGATATAAGAATTGGGCTCATAAAATCAGCTCCTAATAATATCTATCTAAAGACCTGTCCTGCCAGTTTTCCCAGAGCAAAGACTGCCTCATTTCTGCTTTCCACCCTGGATTCCTTTTAGGCAATGGTGAAGTTCAGCACCGGCAGCAGTACATGATTTAATCCTTATAAAGGTGGATGGCAAGTGCCCATGGCAAATGCCAATTTGTTGTTGAGAGCATTCTTGTATATATCACTTCTGACATGCCATGCAAAACTTATCTAGGAGTGAAATGCTGAGTCATGTATACTTGCCTCTTAAACTTTTATAGATAATACTGAATTGCTTTCCAAAGCAATCACACCAACTTACACTCATATCACTAGGATATATGGGCTCCCATTGTTCCACAGCAGGGCCAAAACTTGCAATTGTCAGACTTTTAAATGGTTTGCAAATTTAAGAGTCTTAGATGGTATCTCATTGTGAATTTTAGCTTCTTTTCCCAGACTACTAATGAGGTTGATCATCTTTGTTCTTTTTTTTTTTTTTTTTTTGGTCTGCTGTGTTTTCATTTTGAATACAGTGACTTTGGTCATTTTTCTAACAGGTCATTTTTCTTGTTTTATTTTCCTTACTGATTCTNCCTCATTTTTTTTTTTTTTTTTTTTTTTTTTTTTTTTTGGTCTGCTGTGTTTTCATTTTGAATACAGTGACTTTGGTCATTTTTCTAACAGGTCATTTTTCTTGTTTTATTTTCCTTACTGATTCTAGGAATTCTGTATAATGGTTGTATGTGTGGTAAGTAGTCATCCCATGTCATTTTTCTTCTCTTTCACTAGTTTTGTGATCGTGTATTTTGATAAAGTAAATTTATATCAATAATCTATGCAATTAACTTCATCAGTCTTTTTCTTACTGTTTCATGTTTCATAGTAGTTTTTATGAATTCTTACTAATATAATAATACTATATAATATTTTTCAAGTTTGAATTTTTTTTTTCCTGCATGAGGGATAAAAGAATTATTTTCTCTCTCTCTCTTTTTTTTTTTTACTCACTACAAGGGCAAGTCATATTTGCATTCAAGTTGAATTTTTTTTCTCATTCTAAGTTCACTAAAGATACGGCCCATAAATCCTAGGTTGGTGCAGCCTTTTTATTTGATTTGTTCACTTTATTCAGGCCCAACGTGTTGCCTTTCTTCCCAGTATATATTGTACTCAATAGGAGTCTCAAAATTACCAGCGATTAAACAATGGTTTGGAGTGGCTACTAATTTCCTTGATAATCACTCAGGATTCAAGATTCTGGCTTCATCTTAAGTCTAAGAATTTCCAAAATTTTCTTGGAGTATAATTTACTCATTTGAACAGGTTTTTAAGACTTTTTTTCTCATAATGTTTCTATATCTATATATGTATATATAGATTTATAGTTCTTTTTTCTTTCTTGTCTGTGTGTGTTTTCTTTTTGAAATACCTAGCCAGCCTGGGCCTGGTCAGTCAAGGCTAACTCAGTGACCACATGGACTGTTGCCCCTCAAGACTCCTCTGTCCATGGAATTTTCTAGGTAAGAATACTGAAATGAGTTGCCATTTCCTACTCCAGAGAATCTTCCCAATCCAGGGATGGAACCCATGTCTTGTGTGTCCTGCATTGGCAACCAGATTCTTTGCTAACTGTGTGACCTGGGAAACCTGCAGATATCTATAACATTAATTTTTTTTTTTCTTAAAGAAATTTCATGACTATTATTTTTTTTAACCGTTAAATATGCACATGATAGAAAATATGCTGTTGTTGCTGTTCAGTCACTAAGTTGCGGCTGACTCTTTGTGACCCAATAGATTTCAGGCTCCTAAGTCTTCTACTGTCTCCCTAAGTTTGCTCAGGTTCATGTCCCTTGAGTCTGTGATGCTATCTAACCATCTCATCCTCTGGCACCTCCTTCTCCTTTCACCTTTAATCTTTCCTAGCATCAAGGTCTTCTCCAACGAGTTGGCTATAGGTATCTGGTGGCCAAAGTATTGGAGCTTCAGCTTCAGCATCAGTCCTCCCAATGAACATTTAGGGTTAATTTCCTTTAGGGTTGATGGGTTGGGTCTCCTTGGGACTAGAGTTAGGGTTAGGGTCAGGGTCTCTCAAGAGTCTTCTCCAGCACCACAATTCAAAACAGTGATTCTTCTTCAATGCTCAGCCTTCTTTATGGTCCAACTCTCACATCCATACATGACTACTGGAAAAACCGTACCTTTGACTATATGGATCTTTGTTGCCAAAGCTATATCTCTGCTTTTTATACACTATCTAGTTTTGCCATAGTTTTCCTTCCAAGGAGCAAACATCTTTTAATTTCATGGCTACAGTCATGGTCTGCAGTGATTTTGGACCCTAAGAAAATAAAATCTGTTACTGTTTCTGTTTTATCCCTTTCTATCATATTCTTCAAGAAGTGATGGAACTGATCTTCAGATTTTTTTGTTTTTTGAATGTTGAGTTTCAAGCCAGCTTTTTCACTTTCTTCTTTAAGCTTCATGAAGAGGCTCTTCAGATACTCTTCACTTTCTACCAATAGAGTGGTGTCATGGGCATATCAGGTTGCTGATGTTTCTGCTGGTAATTTTAATTCCAACTTGTTATTCACTCAGCCCAGAATTTCCCATGATGTATTCTGTATATATGTTAAATAAGTAGGGTGACAATGTACAGCCTTGTTGTACTCCTTTCCCAATTTTGAACCAGTCAGTTGTTCCATGTTAGATTCTGTTGCTTCTTGACCCATGTACAGGTTACTCATGAGACAGGTAAGGTGATCTGATACTCCCATCTCTTTAAGAATTTTGCAAAGTTTGTTGTGATTCACACAATCAAAGGTTTTAGCAAAGTCAATGAAGCAGAAGGAGATTTTTCTTTTTTTTCCTGGAATTCTGTTGCTTTTTCTATGATCCAACAAAGGCAGTTTGATCTCTGGTTCCTCTGCCTTTTCAAAAATCCAGCTTATACTACTGAAAGTTCTCAGTTCATGTAGTACTGAAGCCTTGCTTGAAGGATTTTGAGCATAACCTTACTAGCATGTGAAATGAGTGCAATTGTACAGTAGTTTGGACATTTGGGGCATTATCCTTCTTTGGGATTGGAAAGAAAAATGACCTTTTCCAGTCCTGTGATCACTGCTGAGTTTTCCAAATTTTCTGACATGTTGAATGCAGCATTTAAGTAGCAGCATCTTTTAGGATATTAAATAGCTCAGCTGGAATTTTGTCACTTCCCCTTGCTTTGCTCATAGTAATGCTTAATATACAGTATTTATTTACTTGTTTATTTAATTGTTAAGAAATGTTTTCTCATTAGAAATAATTTCTACTGATGGAAATCTAGGTTGCTTCCATGTTCTGGTTATTATAAACAGTGCTGCAATGAACATTGGTGTCTCTTTCAATTCTGGTTTGCTCAAAATGTGTATAATATCATATATCAGATGAATCACCAGTCCAGGTTCGATGCATGATACTGGATGCTTGGGGCTGGTGCACTGAGATGACCCAGAGGG
>SJYV01045620.1:1487598-1594845 GCA_006410875.1 Neotragus pygmaeus | reverse complement strand
GGTCATTTAGAGTCCTTCATATGAATGAAAATGTAGACAAGTGCTGTGTGTGCCAGAACAAACATTTTCTATAATCGAATGTACTTATTTTCAGTTCGAATTTGCACCAAGTTCAGGCTTTTTTATTGTTAAATGAGAAACAAGTTCAGCAGTGTTCATCAGGATTGCTTGGTGTCTTGGTCTGTTTGGGCTGCTATAACAAAATACTGTAGCTTGTAAACAACAGAAGTTTATTGCCCACAGTCTGGAGCCTGGAAGTCTGAAACCAGGGTGCCAGCCTGGTTGGGTGAGGGCTCTCTTTCCTCTTCTGGATAACAGACTGCTGACTGCTTTCTGTGTCCTCCCAGGGCTGAAGAGGCAAGGGAGTTCTCTGGGGGCCTCTTTTATAAAGGCACTAATCCCATTCATGAAGGCTCTGCCCTCATGGTCTAAGGCCACCCAAAGACCCCACCTAATACCATTACTTTGGGCATTAGGATTTCAACATATGAATTTGGGGAGGAACACAAAACAGGCCATAGAACTTGGCCAGAGCTTCTAAAGTAATGATATTGAGTTCTATCATCCCTCCCTCATTGCCTCTCAAAACTGCCACTGTGAAATGGATATGGAATAAAGCCAGCAGTCCTCAGTAAATCCTTGTTGTTGTTTAGTCACTAAGTCATGTCCAACTCTTTGCGACCCTATGGACTGTAGCCTGCCAGGCTCCTCTGTCCATGGGATTTCCCAGGCAAGAATACTGGAGTGGGTTGCCATTTCTCTCTCTAGGGAATCCAAGAATAAATCCATGTCCTCTGCACTGGCAGGCGGATTCTTTACTGCTGATCCACCAGGGAAGCCAGTTAGTCCTTAGAAGGGGTTTAAGTCATTTGGTGGATGCTGTTATTTACTGAATTTTCCCAAAGGCGACTGACCTCTTCTGGGCCACCAGAGTAGAGAAGATACAGACTCAAAGTAATAGTCGTTTTGTCCTGAAGGGCTCTTACACTTTTTTATGTTAAAGAATACCAGTTGACTGATAGTTCAGTTTAAAGAGATGGTAGATATGGTTGCCCCTTTGTTTTCCTTGTAATTGTTCTGCGCTAAAAATTGTAATAGAAAGGACTTTCAGATGAGACAGTGAATGGAATAAGTGGGCTGAGGAGATCAGGGAAAGTATTGTTCCCAGAGTATTATTTCTTTTCCTACCGCGTCATACTGATTATTAGAGATCATTCCATTTTGGCTCTTGTTTCATGATTTTACATGTGGAGTGGCTCAGATGTGGGGGTTCAGGAAACAAGTGAGGGCATCCACTGGGGCTGCACCATGTTGAGCAGCTGTTTCAACTGTTAGAAACTTTGTTTGGGAATAAATTTGATTTTTTATTTATTTGGCCACGTTGCCACATGTGGGATCTTAGTTCCCCCTGAAGTGGAAGCATGGAGTCCTGACCACTACACTGCTAGGGAATTCCCATGGGAATTTTAGAGCAGGTTTTATTCACTGCTTTTTTTTCTTTTGTTTATTTTTCACTTTTTTTCTGGAATTGTACTGCATGAAAAGATGATGAAAACATATCATGGCGTGTTGGGAAATATTGTAGAGAACACATTTTGAGCCTTGTTTTGTTTGCTGGGGAGGAAATGTCTTAGTGTTAAAATAGTGTTGTCTTTCTAATTGGAGAGGAAGGAATGAAAAAGACATTTGATCATCTTTCCTGATGAGTTAGCTGTATTGGAATGGAATTTTTCGAGATGTGAATCTCTGGTTTTGCTCAGGTATGTGTATGGCAGTTAATGAACAGACATTGCCTGCCTGCAGAAGGCAGGATGCTGTGCTAGGCACTCAAAGGTATACCACCAAGATGGTAACTGATTCTCAAGGAGTTCAGAAAGGGATCAGATACCCAGTCTACTCTGTTGGAAGACCCTTCATGGTAAGAGGGCCATACACAGAGTGCAGAGAGAGGGCTTTCAAAGCTGGGAAGCACTGTTCACAGGTCCCCTTATATAAATAATTTCACTTGTGTCACCTTCATCATAAAACCACAGATCTGTTTTCTACTAAGTGTTCTCTGTGACTATCTGAGGTACAATTAACATAAAATTCACCTTTCTTGTATTTCTGTACTTCAAGTTTCCTAGGAATTTGCTAGAGTACCAGTCATCTTTACTTGTAAGTAAATGTTAGTCGCTCAGTCATGTCCGACTCTTTTCGACCCCATTGACCGTAGCCTGCCAGGCTCCTCCATCCATGGGATTTTCCAGGCAAGAATACTGGAGCGGGTTGCCAGTTCCTCCTCCAGGGGATCTTCCCAGACCCTCCAGACCCAGGGATCAGACCCAGGGATCAAACCCAGGTCTCTGGTATTGTAGGCAAACGCTTTACCATGTGAGTTACCAGGAAAGCACACTTCTAAGTAAAGACTTGTTTATTTTGTATTAAACATGGGTGAGTTACTTTGATTCTGGCTCCTTATTTAGAATTTCACCATTCAATTCACAGTTCTTAAAATTTTGAGAGAAGCCAGATTTGGGCTACTTGGTTGTTCTGAGGTCCTCATAATCCTTTTTTAGCTGTCAGTTGATGGTTCATACCGAAACGTCTTAAGAGTTTTATTCCTGCTTTTGGTAGATTTTAATGAAGTGTGGCTGGGCTACAGATGTGTTGCTGGTCTTTTCATAAATGACTTTGTTCTAAGGAAAGGTTAGGTTGAACCAATCCCCATCATACTCTCCTTCCTAGGTGAGAGGAACATTTAGCAAGGATTTTTTTGAGCTAGCCTTGTCTGAGAGTGGTCAAACCTAATTCCAGACCACATTCTAAGTAACTGTATTTCTCTTCACGTGAAATAAAAAAAGCATACCTTAGCAAACTACTGTGTATAAAATAACCTACAAGGGTATATTGTACAGCATAGAGAATTCAGCCAGTGTTTTATAATTATAGAGTATAACCTTTAAAAATTGGAATCACAAAAAAATAAATTAAAAAAATTGTGAGTCACTGTGTTGTACATCCAAAACTTTTACAATATTGTGTATCAACTATCGCTCAATTTATTTTAAAAAGTACATGCCTTAGAATGTCATCGGGTTGCCTGTTTCTGTAGGACTCCAGTAGGAGTTCTTATAGTACTACTGAGCAGTCTGCGCCCATCTCCTTTGTGGTGTTTGGTTTCACGTGGATGGTATTCTGTTATCTTTGTACTTTTTTGTGGTATCTGAAATTAAATATCTCCTTTTTGCAACAGATAGTGTATAAATTATAAAGACTATCTTTTAGCATTGTTTGAAAAATAGAGTAGAACTTAAGTTATTCTGCAGAAAAGCCATACCAGGTTGATATTGCTTTAGTGACTGAGTAAATAGGTTCTTTAGAATGTTAGGACCAGAGATGACCTGGCAGTAATAATAAGAGATGCTGAGTGAATGCCTAAGGTCACTCACAGATTTAAGGACACAGTTGAGTCCAGAATCCCAATTTGCCAGTTGCTAATTTAGTGCTCTTCACCATACCATGCTGTTTAATAATGGCAAAAAAAGGAGCATGCCCAGAGCTAATTACTACAAATGGATCTTCTGTGAGAGTGGCCCTGGAATTTCCTTTCTTATATTTCATCCTTAAAAGTTTCTATAATCATTATGGGACATTGAAATGCTTATTATAATAATAAATTTATTGAGCAGTTACCACTTGGTTAAAATGCCCTTCACAGCAACCTCTTCAGGTATAAATACTGATGACCTATTTTTACAGATAAGAAAATTAAGTTTCAGAGAAGCTAAATAAATAGGGGACGTGACATCCATGAATAAACGGAGGAGTTAGGATTGGAACCTAGATCTGATTTCCAAGCTTATCCTAGCAACTCCTTGCAATTGGAAGTTAAACAGTCTGTTGGCTGAGACACTGTCTCAGACACAGGGCTAATGAGTGTGTGCTCCACGGCACTGCCTCCGTGTTCTTTCTCAGCAGTAGCTGGGTATACATCATGAGTAGGCAGTGCTCTAATTTTTAGAATTTTATTATTTTAGTTTTTGGCAGTGCTGGGTCTTTGTTGCGGGGCAGGCTCTTCTCTAGTTGTGAGCGGAGGCTCCTCCCTAGTTGCGGGGCAGGCTTCTCTCTAGTTGTGAGTGGAGGCTCCTCCCTAGCTGTGGTGCAGGCTTCTGATTGCGGTGGCTTCTCTGGCTCAGCAGTTGCAGCAAAGAGGCTCAGTAGTTGTGGAGTGCAAGGGCTTAGTTCCCAAGACCAGCGAGCAAACCTGTGCCTCCTGCATTGGCAGGCGAATTCTTTACCACTGAGCCACCAGTGAAGCCCGCAGTGCTCTAATGTAAAGTAACATTTTGAAATTATTTAAAACATTTTAGGAAATGATGTAAAATAAACAGCTGTGATCACCACTATCTGTAACATTGTGCCTTTTTATTTTTAGAGGGTTAGGTAGTTAAGGCAAAACCATGGGCCCCTGTACATGTTCTGCAGGCTTTTCTTTCTGATGTCTGCCTTTACTATTTTCCAGTGTTGTCTGGGAGAAAATGCCTCAGCTTTTGTGAGACCATGTGGTCACCTGTGTGCCAGGGAATTTTAGTTCCTTACTCAAACTGTTCTTTAACATCTCTTGGATATTGTTTCTCCAACTCCCTTAGAAAATTGGCACATATAAAATTGTTCTGAACCCTACTACTGAAGTTAATTCAGTAAAAATTGTGTATTTATTCTATACAGTACTCTGTGCCAACCTGTGGAGACAAAGTAGAGGAAACAGTCTCCATGTTTCAGAAAACCAGTCATTCTAGAAGTCCATAATCTCCTAAGGAAGAAGAACTAAGCTGTGTATGTGGGTGGATCTATAATTGAAAGCGGGTCATATCTTGGAGGAGTCAAGAAGCCAGCTCATTAGCCCTTCGGGTGGAGAGTGGTTGGAGAATAGGGCGAAGTGGAAAACCAGATAAGGCAAGTTCACAGGGCAACTGAGGTGACTCCTTCAGAGGGGCCAGAACTGCACATGTGGGTGTTTAATTTTAAAACTAAAATCTAAAATTCAGTTCCTCAGTCACAGTAGCCACCTTTCAAGTGCTTAATAGCCACATGTGGCTAGTGGCTATCATCACAGCACAGATATTTCTATCATTGTAGAAACTCAGAATTGTCACACTGTTTCTCAGATCCCTGCAGTGTGGGACACTTGTTACTTCTGTGACAGCACTGAAGTTGTTTTTATTTTTCTCTAATGAACACACCATTTAGCTAACAGGAGTAAGATATTTTAGTTAAGATGGCATTATAAATAGCTGTTTTAGTATGTAAAGGGGATTAGAGACTGGTTTATAGCTAAAACAGTACAAATTTAACTTGCTGATTTATGAAATAGATGGATTAAGCACTTTTTGAGAATTGGTCATCATTTATGTTTAAAATATGTAGCTTAAATTAAAACATAGCTTTCATTACCTGCCACATGTATGGTCTTGACTAACTTGTGCTATCCTTACTGTAAGCTGGCAAAATAGGAGTTGCCATGTTGAAGTCCTTTGATACATGATTGTATCTTTAAATTATTTATATTAAAAAGAAATCTATATAACATAAAATTAACCATTTCAGAGTGAACAATTCATGGCACTTAAAACATTCTCAGTGTTGTAAAAACTGTCACCTCTGTCTAGTTCCAAAGCATTTTCGCCACCCCTTTCCATTTCCCTTTCCTTCCAGCTTCTGGTAACCACCTGCTTTCTGCTCTCTGGATTTACCTATTGTGAATATTTCATGGAAGTGGAATGGTATAACATGGGACCCTTTGTGACGGGCTTATTTCACCACGATCATATTTAACTAGCGGTTTTAAGACCCAGCTTATCATCTGTGTTAAAGCACAGGCAGCATTGTTGCCTGGCTGTCTTTCGGTAAAGTCATGTTTTAACAATTGTAATAATTTCACCACAATTATTACTTTCTCCTTTTAACTTAGGGTGTGGCAGTTTTAATCACTTGTACACTCTGATAACGTTCCTACTTTATTAGAATTATTCCTTCGAATACTCAATGTGTGTCTGAACATGGAGATACCATTGGAATATATGAAACCATAATGTCATTCCTTGGGAGGGTTTTCTTCTCTTTCACTGATAGGTAGGAACTGTGCAAGACTTGAGAAATCAAGCGCTAATAATCCTGTTTGCTCACCATGAACAAATGACGTTGGGTCTAGTGGAATTCTAAGCCCAGGATTAATAGTAGCCAGTAAAATCTGGATGTGATGTGTATTGTGAATAAGACCAGAGTAAAATGAATGAGAAGGGCTTACATGAATGTGTAAAGCCTGGGTACAACGATATTGAGATGCTTAAATTTAAGGAACATCTTGTTATATGTGATTTTTCTGCTTTATTAATTCCAAAAACATCAGTTTGCAAATGTCACCAGCATTCCAATAAGTTTATAACATCTTCTGGGGTCTGAATGCATATCATTAGGTGTATATTAAGCACTTGATTACTTTTGGTACTTTGTCTCTAAGCTTTATAAACTTAAGACAAATATTCAATAAAAGTAAGACACCTTGAAAAATGAAACAACGAACAGATTTTACATTATGCACCAATGGGGGTGAACTCATGACTGATGTCACTGTCAGGAGAAGTGCCTTACAGCCTAATGCATATGTTGTGTATTTGTAAATTTAACAGTTGGTTCTAGAACTAGGTGGTCAGGTGTATGTACTATTTCATTTTATAAAGCTCAGTTGCAGTTTGGGGTATCTTACTAAGTGACAGGAGAGTCTACTATACCAGTTACCTTAGTCTTTTCCTGCCTTAGAATATATGTATATCATCATTTATTCAGTTCACTTTTTCTGAGTGATTTTCAACAGGGGCCATCTGAGGAAGGGCAGGATGGTACTTATATAACCTGAAAAAGCCTACTTGAGTCTGATACCATCTGAATGTTAGATGGTAGTTGTCTATTTCATAGGGTTTTCAGGGGAATTAGAGGAGACAGCAGTTAGCACATAAGGGCTCAATAAAGGTTAATTGGAATTAGGGTAATTTGCCACCAACTCCCTCCCTACCTCCAGCACTTGGGGAGTGTTTCTTAATCCCTGTCTAGACCATAATAGACACTCAGTACATGTTAGTTGATAGAATTGATACTCAGTCCATGTTAGGAGGTAGAGACTCGTTTGTTGAATATCTAGGTGCCATGAGTTATTTGCTAACTAAACAAATTATTCTTTGATTTAATCCTGTCTGGCAGATGGCAGGTCATCTTCATGACTCCAGTGAAATAATTGTATCTGAAAACTAACAAATGACAAGCCAGGATTTCGAGCCAGGAATCAGCTCAGTTCTGTCCTTTTGCTACTACCCTGTACCCTCTTCCATTCCTAAGGTGGCATATGAACTTGACTTTTTCTGAAAATTGAGTAATTTTTCCTTATCTTACCTATAAACTTTTCTTAATAGGAAAACCAAAAAAAAAACCTATATTATTTCTGAAGTACAATTCTTTTTACTTTGTGGACTGAGTTCAAAGGATTGCTCCCCCCCCAGTTCCTGTTAAAATACCCTGTTAATCACATAGGGTGGGGTCATCTTAGACATCATTCCTGCTGCTCCTGTCAGATCTTTGCTCCCTTTATCTTTGCACTGAACTCCTCTGGTTGTACCGCTCGTTTGTTCTGATGGCATACTTTCTTGTAAGTGGTGGTGTTGGTCTTTCTGACTTGTGGTATCTTTACCTCTCTGGTTCATTTATGTACTACCACAGAATGATCTCCCTAAGTCACACTTGGCATGTCACTTCCTTCCTCAAAAAACATCGGTTGCCCTCGACCTTTCAGGGACAGGAATTTCTTTCTTTCCTTCTTTTCTTTTTTCGGCCATGCCATGTGGCTTGTGCAGTCTCAGTTCTCTTGAGCAGAGACTGAACCCACGGCTGTGGCAGTGAAAGCCTGGAACCCTAATAGGCCACCAGGGAGCTCTCAGGAATTACCTTTCTTCAGCACTTCATGTTGTTGGAGATTGGGCCCCAAGCTTTTTGTTGACTTACGGGTGTTGATACTTCCTGGGCACTGATTTTATGAGACTGATGTGCTGCCTACTGTGCTAAGGAGGCAGACTGGACACTGATTTAAATGTGAGTCTTGCAGGTTAAGAATTCACTGTTCTTTATTGGTGTAGAGGATCCATGTGACTTCAGATTCTCTGATGTCTTTTTGCCTCTTGTAGATTCTTTAAAGCAAGAGTACTTAGGTATTGAAGTATTTAGTATAAAAAATAAATGTATGGACTGGGATATAGTGTATATTTCACATACATCTCTTCCAGTGGTGTCATAAAATTTGTAATGTGATAGTTATGGAAACTGGGTTATTGCTTGACCTTAGAATTCTAATATAGGACAAAACTAGCATCATTATAACCACTTTTTCTGAGATGATGTAAGGGCCTGGATGCATTCCAGAGACTATATACAATGTCCTTTTCATTTTATTGGTATAAAATAGAATTTATTTAAGGATCTTGATGATAACTTGTATTATGGAATCTTAACAAAGACTAATCATTACTTCTTGGGCTAGAGAATCTAGAGTAGTTAGTGTGTATTTGTTGAGTAAAATCTAATTTGATCTGGGCTGGGCTGCAGGTTACTTTACAGTATCTGTAAAGGAAAAGTTTATGAAGTAGAGTCAGAATAAATATGCTTTTGTGAATACATTTCCATTACTGAAAATGTTTTTAAAATTGGCTGTAGTTGGTAGATTTTTTTTAGGTTAAACAGATTTGTAATTTGAAAGCTTGGGTTAGTTGTCATTGTTCTGAATTATTGAGGTTTTTGTTTTGTTATTGAACTTCTGTTTTTCCTGTTTCTTAAAAGATAAGTAAAGTGGATGTATAGGTCTCAATTTTTAATCGAGCTTATTTCTGTTAAACAGCACCTGTGGAATCTTCTCAAGAGGAACAGTCATTGTTGTGTGAAGGTAATTCTCTATGATGTGACTCTTTGAACAACTAATTGAGAAAGCATTAAATTGTTTGTGGTGTGTAAATCTAGTGTTTTGTAAATATATATCTCAATTTCTTGTCTAGGTTCAAATTCAGCTGTTAGCATGGAACTTTCAGAACCTATTGGTAAGAAAATTTCTGACCATATTAATATAGTAATATGAAACTCTTTCAGTCTCAAGATTTAAGGTACAAATGTTTAAGTGTTAGCATTATTATAATGACTACATTTAAAACTACATTGAAAACTGAGTCTTTGCCATTAGGATTTAGCAAGCAGAGCTAATGAGGCATTAATACTGCCATGATAAATTTAGTGATGGCAAATAAAAAAGAATCAAGTGGAGGAAATGCTAAATCAGTTTGAATAGGTGTACTTAATTTACGTTTGTGAAAATTTTCTTCCATTTTGTAACTTTCTTACCCTTAAGGGTTTCATATTCCCAAGGTATTCAATAACATTGATACTGAAGTTCTGCTACTTCCAAAGGAAAAACAGAAATCTAAATCTTTTTGCACTTTTTTGTATTCTGATTTTGAACTTCCCCTTTTCTGTCAGGACATCTTAATGCCAGAATAATTGGGCTGTTGGGAGTGTTAGATGTCCTGTTCATATTTTGTTTGTCCTTATGAAGATGAAGCTCCATTAAAATAGTCTCTCCTAATCTGAGTCAGAGCTCTGATGTCACCTGTGAGGCCAGCTTGTCTGTGTGTGTCACTAGATGTTAGGCTATGGAACTGAATATGTTCAGTTCTGTTTGTTGTTTAAAAGCATCTGTGTTTTAATGTATAGATAGATGATAAACCTTTTTCTGAATACTAAACTAAAATGTTTTATTTCAGTAGAAAATGGGGAGACAGAGATGTCCCCAGAAGAATCATGGGAGCACAAAGAAGAAATAAGTGAAGCAGAGCCAGATGGTGGTTCTTTGGGAGATGGAAGGCCTGCAGAGGAAAGTGCCCAGGAAATGATGGAGGAAGAAGAGGAAATACCAAAACCTAAGTCTGTGGCTGCGCCGCCAGGCGCTCCTAAGAAGGAACATGTAAATGTCGTATTCATTGGGCACGTAGGTGAGTTGCGCTTGTAGCAATGATAAGAAATGACCAAAGTTACTGAATCCATCAGACAGAGAACATCTTATTTAGCTACTTGAAGTATTTAGTGAAACTGAACTAATCTAAAATGTCTTGATTTTTAACTCAATAGATTTTTTAGCTGGCAGAACATTGCCAGGAGTGTATTCTTGGAAGTTGTGGTGGCATGGTAGCTGGAAGAAAATAAGTATATTTGTATGTGATACATAATTGGTCTGTAGGCCACTGGTGATGGCTCAGCACGTTATAACATCTGTTAGTTAATTTTTTTTTAAGTCTATTTTTTTTGTATGAAAAGAAAATAACAGAATTACGTGCCCCGTTTTCTTTCCTTTCTCTTATCTCTGCCTTCTTTTGAATTTGATGATACACCATTCTGCTTTTTTTAGTAGCAAGAACTCCTTTGAAATTTGTAAAGGAACACTTGTATTGGCTAAAAGTGCAAAGCAGACTACCTAAATGTAGTTCAGGGGTCTTGGCTACTTTTGTTCTCCCTCTGAGGCTCCCCTTGGGTAATTCATATTATCAGTAAAGTAGTCCTAAGTCACTATAGAGCTGCACGGGGGTCTTAGATTCAAGGAGAGAAGGTAACTAACCAGAACTTCTGACCCAGATTCTATTCTTTGCAGTCGCTTTTGCAAGCGATAATTAGATATTTTAAATGGGTCTTTGGTTGTGTTCCTATATAGTCCTTGTGTTTTGGTGTGACGACGCCTTTGGTTTGCCTGTTGTTGATCATGTTGTTACTTTCAGATGCTGGCAAGTCAACCATTGGAGGACAAATAATGTAAGTATATTTTTTGTTAAATACCTTTTGTTATCACTGTAAGACTCTCATGAAACCTTAATTAAATGTATTTCTAAAAGCTGTCTTTTAGATTTGTTAATAAAAGTAATATAGAACCCTAGATTATAAGAAATTTTACTTTGTTTTAAATATAATTTTCTTGGGAATAATGAATCTGGAGGAACTGGTGTTTCCTCATTCATCAACTCCTTTAATATATGTGGATTTAATCAGAATGTCTGGCTACCATGCTTTTTTTTTCTTTTTTATCATATATAGAAGGTATCTAGGTATGAAAATGCCACAGTTGATGTTTAGTGATGTGTTCTAGAATTGAAAAATATTTTAATTAAAATATCTTTTAAATCTCTTCTAAAGTAGACTCATTTCTTTAAGCTGTTATCTTAAAGGATAACAGAAGGTCTAGACGGCATATCTTCATTGTCTTGCTTTGTTAAGTAATCTTAATCAGTAAATTTGCCAGTTACTGCTGAAAATTTCTACAACAGATCCTAAAGCAGACTATTATACAAGAATTCTTACCTAAGACTTTGTGGAAAGAAGTGGCAGGCCTATTTGATGTTGTGTTTTAGAAGAGTGTATATTTTTTGATTTAGATGACTAGTGAGAACACCCAGAGACAGAAGCTTAGAACAGGATTTGATTTGGATAGAGTCAAGGGAAGCAGTTAGGTATTACTAAGGAATTATTTTAAAATTACGATCTCATTTTGACTAGTATGTTTTAAATATTAAATAGTAAGACTTAATTGCTTGGAGCACTCAGAATTCCTTTCTTTTATGTTAGTATTTACATTTGCTGTTTAAAAAAAAAATTCATTTTGAAATAATTTTAAACTTATAGAAAGCTTCCAAAAACAGTAGTGGAATTGTTAGACAATTTTATTCAGGCTACCTTAATGTTAACATACTAAATAACCATTGTGTAATCATCCCAACTAGCGAGTTATCTCTGGTACAAACTAACTAAACTATAGATCTCATTTGAATTTCACCAGTTTTTCCAACCAGTATCATTTTTTCTGTTCTAGAATTCCACATTACTCTTGGTTGTTATGTCTCTTTAGTCTCCTCCAGCGTGTGACATTTCCTCAGTCTTGTCTTTCATGACCTTCATAGTTTGAAGAGTGCTGTTTGGTTATTTTATCTGATGTTCTTCAATTTGGGTTTGATGATGTTAATAATTAGATTGAGGGTGTGCATTTAGGAAGAGAATATCTCAGAAGGTATGTTGTACTCGTATGAGAGCGCAATATTCAGTATGTTTTATCTATTACTGGTGATAATAGCCATGATTACTTGGTTAAGTTGTCCCCTGCCAGAATTTAGCACTGTAAAGTTATTTTTTTCCCATTATCTTGGGGGAGGTAACCTGAGACTGTAAATGTCTTTTACACTGAAATTTTCCATGATTTCAGCATCTACCCCAGTGGCATTGTACTTTAAAGTAGCTTTTTTATGGAGTTCAAATTCCCTTTGAGCACTTTAAAGATTTCCTAACTTCACAACTGATCAATTCATGAGTAATTAAATGTTTGTTTCCCTTTTCTTTCAACATTTTCAGGTATTTGACTGGAATGGTTGACAAAAGGACACTTGAGAAATATGAAAGAGAAGCTAAAGAAAAAAACAGAGAAACTTGGTAAACTTTTATGACACTATAAGTTACCTTTCAGGAAACTACTTATTTAATGCTTTTGTAGTCTACTAACATATAAATTCATGAGAGGAGGCTTGTGGGATAAATTATAAAGCATCTATTTAACTGAGACATTGCCTGGCTACAAAATTTCATTCACAGAATTTATAATAATTAGAAACAGATGTTACAGTGGGATTTGGGGAGAAAGCAGATAACATAATAGTACTTAAGGGTATGATCATTATGTGAGTAAAACAGTTGAAAGATAAAAGAATAGATGAAATAATACATTGACAGTGGTTGTCTTTGCATGGAGAGAGGGTCAGCTCTTTTCTTCTTTCTAACCTTATTTTGTCTTAACAAGCTTTATCTCAATAGGACATTGGTGGTATTTTTTTTTTTATTATTGTATTTCTGTGTTAAGGGGAAAAGTTCCTAATCAATATAATACTAAAAAATGGATTCAGTTCAGTTCAGTCGCTCAGTTGTGTCTGACTTTTTGCGACCCCATGAATCACAGCATGCCAGGCCTCCCACCAACTCCTGGAATTCACTCAGACTCATATCCATCGAGTCGGTGATGCCATCCAGCCATCTCATCCTCTGTCGTCCCCTTCTCCTCCTGCCCCCAATCCCTCCCAGCATCAGAGTCTTTTCCAATGAGTCAATTCGTCGAATGAGGTAGCCAAATTATTGGAGTTTCAGCTTTAACATTTGTCCTTCCAATGAACACCCAGGACTGATCTTTAGAATGGACTGGTTGGATCTCCTTGCAGTCCAAGGGACTCTCAAGAGTCTTCTCTAACACCACAATTCAAAAGCATNTCTTCACTTTCTGCCATAAGGGTGGTGTCATCTGCATATCTGAGGTTATTGATATTTCTTACTTACTATGAAATACAGATGATGTGATGAGGTAATTAAATTAACACTGTTATGGATGGTTTGAATTTATATATGTAATTTTTATATGGCAAAGAAATATCCAAATAATTTTTAGCAAGTAACCATTGTTCCTGAATGGTGGGTTGGTGGCCCTCACTTTTAGAAGGTACCTTAGACAGCCTTGTTTGTATCATACTTTGTGCTAGATGATCTTTAAAATGAAAATGAAGGAACTCATTACCTAACTCATGGTGATATTGGCACTGGTACTAAATAGTCTTTCTGTGTATGTTGTCATCTTGTTATTATACATAATATTTGCTTACAGAATGTATAATTGACACTGGATATATATAAAAGCTCTTGACTGTTTGAATCAAAAGAATATAAGTTTTAGTCACTTAATTACTATTTCTACCCAGTCCTGTTCATGATTTAAATGTATGTTGAACATAAAATTCTTCTACCATTAATTACACATTTAATGGTAGAAGAATATTTTTAAAACTCATGTTCTTACCAGTATTGTTATTTTAAAATTATTTCAGGTACTTATCTTGGGCCTTAGACACAAATCAGGAAGAAAGAGACAAGGGTAAAACAGTAGAAGTGGGTCGTGCCTATTTTGAAACGGAAAAGAAGCATTTTACAATTCTAGATGCCCCTGGCCACAAGAGTTTTGTCCCAAATATGATTGGTGGTGCTTCTCAAGCTGATTTGGCTGTACTGGTAAGGAAAGATGTTTCCAGCTCATCCCTGTATTTGTTTGCAGCCCAACTTGAAATGTAAACACTTGGAGTTACCTTCTGAAAGCTAGAATTTAGATTACAGTGAACTGTAAAATATACAAAGTTACAGTTTTCACTTTGTTTCACTAATCTACCCAAGAAGTCTTCATAATTTGATTTACTTATGAAAATGTTTCTGCTTTTTTCTACCATTGCTATTATCTCTGTGTCAGAAATTAGTGTCCACTGACTGCTAAACCTAATCCATTTTGTACTCAATCCTGTGAGTACAAAATTGAGTAAGAAATTATCTGTTTAAGATCTTCAGTCATTTTGCAACTTGGGGGTAGTTATTGTACTAGCACTAAATCACATATATGTTTGAAATGTAAAATATAAAGGCGTACTAGATTTTGGAGAATTGGGAATGAGAAGAAACATAAACCAAAATTTTGAAGTATTTAGACATTGTGACATTCAAAAGTATATGTATGCTCAGACGATAAAAGGATCTACCTGCAATGCAGGGTCAGGAAGATGCCCTGGAGAAGGCAGCCCACTCCAGTGTTTTTGCCTACAGAATCCCGTGGACAGAGGAGCCTGTCAGGCTATGGGGTCACAAAGAGTTGGACACACTGAATGACTCACTCACTTCTATTTTCCTGCAAGATGCTTCTGATAAAACTGAAAAGAAAAATGTTGTATTGCTAGAAGAGTGTACCTGAATGTGTAAGAATAAGCTGTTGATTTCTTGGAACAGGTGATCTCTGCCAGGAAAGGAGAGTTTGAAACTGGATTTGAGAAGGGAGGACAGACGAGAGAACATGCCATGCTGGCAAAGACGGCAGGTGTCAAGCACTTGATTGTGCTCATTAATAAGATGGACGACCCGACCGTGAACTGGAGCAATGAGAGGCAAGCTTGGACGCCTTTCTGTTTGTTCATACTCTGCTTAATGTTGAAACTATAGCGTTCAGTTGCTTTACATTATAATTGAGTTATTTATAAATATTAATAGATATGAAGAATGTAAAGAGAAACTGGTGCCGTTTTTGAAAAAAGTTGGCTTTAATCCCAAAAAAGACATTCACTTCATGCCATGCTCAGGACTGACGGGAGCAAATCTTAAGGAGCAATCAGATTTCTGTCCTTGGTACATGTAAGTAATCTTTGTAAAAGTTTGTGTCTTATTAAGTAAATTTTTTTTTAATTTTTTGGCCACACAGCATGTGGGATGTTATTTCCCTGACTAGGGATCGAATCCGTGCCCCCGGATCACTAGGGAAGGCCCAGTGTGTTTATGTGTGTCAGTTGCTCAGTTGTGTCTGACTCTTTACGACCCCATGGACCATAGCTCACCAGGTTCCTCTGTCCATGGGATTCTCCAGGCAAGAATACTGTAACCTTTCCCTTCTCCAGGGGATCTTCCCCACCCAGGGACCAAACCAGGGTCTCCTGCATTGCAGGCAGATTCTTCATGGGTTGAGCTACCTGGGAAGCCCAATAATTTAAGAAAATATTGAGTGTAATCTTGGCTTTAAAAATGCCATGACCTTTGTCTTTTAACTGGGTTTTCTTTTTTGTTATTGAGCTGTTAGGGTACTTTATGCACTGGGTACAATTCTTTATCAGAGACATGATTTAGAAGCATTTTCTCCCATCCTGTGGGCTATCTTTTTACTTCATAGTGTCCTGTGAAATACAGAAAGGTCTTAATTTTGATGAAGTCTTGTCTGTTTTTTCCCTTAATTGTGCTTTTGGTGTCATGCCTAGGCAACTGTTGCCCAATCCAGTCATAAAGAGTTAGACCTGTTATTTTCATTTAAGCCTATTGAAGCTCTTAGGTGTGTGCTTCATGTTTGGATTAATTTTTTATAAGGTAAAGTCTTGAATACTTCAGCTTTGTATTTAAATTGGGAAATGTGAGTCTTTGACTTTTATCCCCCTGTCCCCCAAGAATATTTTGCCTTTTTGGGTTCCTTAAATTTCCATATGAACATTGGGATCAGCTGGTCAAATTTCTGCAAAAAGGCAGTGGGACTTTAATAAGAACTGCACTGATGAATTTGTACATCAGTTTGGGGGGAACATTGTGATCTTGGCAATATTATACCTCCCAATTCACATACTGTCGTTTTAAAGGGGAAATTATAGAATCTTGATTTCAGAGCTGGAAAAAGTCCATGAAAAATTAAGTTATATAGAGTGGCTTCAATTTATTACAACATGTTGGTTATTTGCCATTAAATATTTTTATAAGTTTACAGGGAAACTTTTTCATTATATTGATCTATTTTGTTATTTTTTTAGAAAATGTTTCTGAGGAATAAGTGAGATGAACTAAAGTTAGAGCCATGTAATTTCTTAAAATGTTAACATTTATATTGACCCTTTAATTTTATTATATTCTCAGTGGATTACCATTTATTCCATATCTGGATAATTTGCCAAACTTCAATAGATCAGTTGATGGACCAATCAGGCTGCCAATTGTGGATAAGTACAA
The DNA here is from genome assembly GCA_006410875.1 of Neotragus pygmaeus. Taxonomy (NCBI): domain Eukaryota; kingdom Metazoa; phylum Chordata; class Mammalia; order Artiodactyla; family Bovidae; genus Neotragus; species Neotragus pygmaeus. The sequence continues at coordinate 1,578,192 of SJYV01045620.1, read as the reverse complement.
GGTACCCAAAATGTTCAAGAAATTGGGTTTTATTTTGTCGTGTTTTAAACTATGAAATAACTTTAATAATTAACAACATAACACAGGTATCTTTTTAATAAAGATTATGTTATTCAGTGACCATTTGAGCCAGTGATCATTTTTTGGGGAGAGATTCTTGCAAGTAAAACTTCTGAAACAGTTTGTACATTAAAGTTGATAGATACTGACAAATAGCCTTCCAAAATACAGTGCTAATTTACATGACCACCAGCAGTATATGAACGTGTTTACCATAGCCTAACAAACACTGGATGTAGTCTGTAAAAAATAAGCTTCACTATTTTTAACTATGTTTTCAGCTTCATTTTAAGTACTGCACTATCAATATGTAGTATTTTGCGTTTTTTCAAATACATCATTTCATTAGCTTCATGCTAAATTTCTTAAAATTTAGTTTTTAAATAGGGAACGTCTCAGTTTTGAGAGAAGCTCAATTTCAACAAGAAATTTAGATCTTCAACGTAAAATGCTGTCTCCTGCAGTGTGTTTTCTTTTTAAATCCTAGGCATTCTTATTTATTAGTATTATATATGTGTGTGCTTTTGACACACAGTATTGGTTGCCTGTGTCTAACATTAATCCTAAGCATTCTACCACTTGAGCTAAAGATTTTCTTTTCTGAATAAGCCTTGCAAGATTTCACTTTGGGTTGTTGAACTCCTGTATATTAGTAACGTTAAGTCTGGCATTTGGCTTTTTATTTTAAACAGGATATGGGCACTGTGGTCCTGGGAAAGCTGGAATCAGGATCTATTTGTAAAGGCCAGCAGCTTGTGATGATGCCAAACAAGGTAAGAATTCATAATGCTCTTGTTCATTTAAATTTTCTCTTGAAAATATTAGTAAGGAAACAGAACTTTTCAGTCTTGGGGATTTCATTAAAAGAAACCACTTTTTAAATCCAACATTGGTGGTGGTGATGGTTTAGTCGCTAAGTTGTGTCCGACTCTTGCAACCCCATGAACTGTAGCCCGCCAGGCTCCTCTATCCATGGGATTCTCCAGGCAACAATACTGGAGTGGGTTGCCATTTCCTTCTCCAGGGGCTCTTCCCAACCCAGAGATCGAATCCAGGTCTCCTGCACTGCAGGCAGATTGTTTACCACCTGAGCTATGTGGAGCTAGTTAATGTCAAGTGCAAATTTTAATCAAGAATATGTGGCGTTATTTATTGACAAATGGAGAAGGGACAGTATTAGCACCATGTCAGAGTTAAAAGGTCATCATGAGAGCTTCAGTTAGTTACTTTATCGGAAGTAAATAGAGATCTGAAGTGGTTAAGTGATTTGTTTCTGTTAACATTCTAGATTAGTAAGTGAGCCAGGGATGAAAACTCAGGTTTAACATTAATATAATTAGCTTTCTTTTATTTTTTGTACATAGTAGTTATGTTGGATACTATAAAATGTGTCCAAGCTATGCTCCTAATTTATTTGGGGAGAAAGGCTTTTTTTTTTTTAATCATAAATGGGTCTTTTCTTGACTCTTAATACCTTATTGTAGTTTCTTCATTATAGGAAAGGGTTTCATTAAATAACATGAAAAAATCTCAATGAACTATATTCTTTTGTGTTATTTTTGACTGGTCAGTTGCTGGTAATTGCAGATGACCTGTTACTAAGAAACTGTTACTTGTTTTCCAGAGGACTTCTCTAACAATCCAAAGATGTTATTTACATAGGAAAAGGCCTGAATTATCAGAACCTCCAAATAGACATTTTGTTAGATTTAACTGAGGATTTCTTTACCACGCTATTCCAGGCAAAGAATATTACAAAAGATAATTGTCAATGTACTGTTGAGTTTTAATTGAAACCTTACAAATTATACTTTGGGGTTTCTTGATGCCTTATGCATTGGAGATCAGAGTATCCTATCATAGTCTCTTTTCCTTAAGAGGTAATTATGCAGTGATAAACGAGTGAAAATAATGGTCAGTTTGAATCCTTGCTGTATTTTGTCTGTTGAGCAATCACAGAAGTCAAGTTTGCTTGTGGAGATGGAAGCAAGGGGCTGGGGGAAGAGTGGGGAGTGGATTCTTAATGGGCACAGAACTTCCTTTTGGGGTGATGATGTTTCAGAACCAGATACTGATAATGGTTGTATACCATTGTGAATGTTGATGCCACTGAATTGTATGATGTAAAACAGTTTAAAAAGGTAAATATGAGTATTTTATCACAATAGAAAAGTACTTACTATGGGCAAGTGAACTTCGTGCTGGGCTGTAGCTAAAGGTGAAGGGACTTAATATACTAGTTCTCTTTAGAAACTATCACTTTACACTAATTACTGAACAGGTCAGTGTAACGTATCTTACAGGTGTTAATCAGTCCTTAAGAACTCAGTTTACTTCAGTCCCTGAGTTTCAGTGGAACAGAATTATGTTTTAAAAGATGTTAGACTATGCTGTGCTGTGCTTAATTGCTCAGTTGTGTCCAACTCTTTGCAATCCCTTTGACTGTGGTCCACCAGGCTCCTCTGTCCATAGGGATTCTCCAAGCAAGAAGACTCGGGTGGGTTGCCATGCCCTCATCCAGGGCATCTTCCCAACCCAGTGACTGACTGAAACCAGTTCTCCTGCATTGCAGGCGGATTCTTTACTGTCTGAGCAACCAGGGAAGCCCAGATGTAAGACTATTTTACATTAAAAAACTATAGGTTCTATAGGGAACCTACAGAATGGGGGTAAGAAATTGTATATCATGAATCTGATAAAGGGGGTTACTATTCATAATATATCAAGAACTCTACAACTCAACAACAAAAATAAAGAACCTGACTAAAAAATTAGCAAAGAACTTAAAGCAGGCATTTCTCCAAAGAAGATGAACAAGTGGCCAACAAACACATGAAAAGAAGCTCAACGTCACTAATCATTCAGTTCAGTTCAGTCGCTCAGTTGTGTCCGACTCTTTTCGACCCCATGAATCACAGCACGTCAGGCCTCCCTGTCCATCACCAACTCCCGGAGTTCACTCAGACTCACGTCCATCGAGTCACTGATGCCATCCAGCCATCTCATCCTCTGTCGTCCCCTTCTCCTCCTGCCCCCAATCCCTCCCAGCATCAGAGTCTTTGCCAATGAGTCAACTCTTCGCATGTGGCCAAAGTNTGATGCCATCCAGCCATCTCATCCTCTGTCGTCCCCTTCTCCTCCTGCCCCCAATCCCTCCCAGCATCAGAGTCTTTGCCAATGAGTCAACTCTTCGCATGTGGCCAAAGTTCTGGAGTTTCAGCTTTAGCATCATTCCTTCCAAAGAAATCCCAGGGCTGATCTCCTTCAGAATGGACTGGTTGGATCTCCTTGCAGTCCAAGGGACTCTCAAGAATCTTCTCCAACACCACAATTCAAAAGCATCAATTCTTACGTGCTCATTAGGGAAACACAAATCAAAGTTACAGTGAGATAATACCTCACAGCCATCTGGATGGCTATTTAAGAAAAAGAAAAACCAGAAAATAACAAATGGTGGTGAAGATGTAGAGATTTGGAACCCTTACTGGATCGTTGGTAGGAATGTAAAATTGTGCAGCTGCTGTGGAAAACTTAACAGCATTTCTTCAAAAATAAAAATAGAATAATCAAGATCCAGAAGTTCCACATCTGAGTACACACCCTTAAAAGCTGAAAGCAGATCTTGGAGAACCAATGTTCATTGCAGCCAACACGTAGAAGCAGGAGCAAACAAATATGGTGTATACATAAAACGGCATATCACTCAGCTAGAAAGGAAGGATATTCTAATATAGGCTACAACATGGATGAACCAGGAGGGCGTTTTTACTAAGTGAAATAAGCCAGTGAGCCATACATACATAAATCATGTATGACTCTCCACTTTTGTGAAGTATTTTGAGCAGATAAAATCTTTACTACCTCTCAGAAAGTAATTAAAAAATTAATCTTAATTTTTCATAAGTATGGATTACAGATTTGACTTGCTCTATTTTGTTATAAAAATCTTCATTTAGGGAAAGGAATTGTTACACTGGATTATTTGGGCAAAAGGTAGTAAACATACTTGTTTGGTTATATATGATGGAACTGCTAGGTTCTACCTCTTTATTCCATTACTTTAAAGAATTTGCTAGCAAATATGGCTGTACTACCAATTTTTGGAATGAATTTCAAGACAGGTAGTAAGGTATAAGCTACCTTTTGGGAAAGAAAGCCATTATTTGTGTATGTGTATGGGGGAGAAACTACTGGGAGTTTAGCAAATGAGTTTGTAGAATTCTGGTATGGAATACAATGATTCTGGATTCTCTATTTATCTACCATCCAATGAGAAAGTTCATTTTGTCTTAAAGGTTGTTATATTGTTTTGTTTTCTGGCATGTGTTTTAAAAATATGAATTATCTCCAAGGGAGGAAATGGAGTAAAATAAGGACTACTTTGTGGGTATTGCTTTAAACATTTCCCCCCATATATATGCTTTAAAAAAAAATTATTGTAGTAAAAGACAAAATTTACCACTATTGACATTTTGTATGTTCATGGTATTGTGCAGCCATCAGCACGTCTAGTTTCAAAACATTTTCATCACCCTAGAAGGAAAGCCTCTACTTATTAAACAGTCAGTGTGCTTTTAAAGCTTAGTTGTTCAAATAACCCTTAGAAAAATACAGTCTTCAGATGTTTGGGGATTGATAGGTAATGGAAGTTATGTCTCTTAACTCCTGAAATTTAAGAATAATAAAAGGTGTATCTATAAAATTAAAATGATTTATGTTTTAATTTTTAAAAAGTGAAAAAAGGCAGATACTCTGTTTGGAAATTATTAGGATGTGATATTTAAAAGATGACAGATAAATCTTTTTTAATTGGCAGCTTGTAATTCTAAGATATGATTTTCATTAAGTTTGTGTTATACAAATGTTACAGTTTTAAACTCACAAGAATTACTTTGGCTACTCAGTAACCACAGGAAAATGTGACTTGCAAGTCTTCAGCAGACAGATCATTTTCCATTCTATAATGTAGTGAATGTATCAAAAGTTTTCCAATCTTGGTTTCTTTTTAAGCACAATGTGGAAGTTCTTGGAATCCTTTCCGATGATGTGGAAACCGATTCTGTAGCCCCAGGTGAAAACCTCAAAATCAGACTGAAAGGAATTGAAGAGGAGGAGATTCTTCCAGGGTTCATACTTTGTGATCCGAATAATCTTTGTCATTCTGGTCGCACATTTGATGCCCAGGTAAACGAGACATTGTAGTTATCATGATGACCTTTACTATCACAATGAGACTAGGATTTAAATGCCCTTTGTCCTGATTATTGGTGATATGCCATTGTGTGCAGAAGGGGAATTGAAATAGGATAAACCATATATAGAGATTACAACAGCTGTGATGTATATCTCATACCCATAAGGTCTTTGATGGTACAAATCCTGGGTAGAAAGTATGCATTTTTACTTTTTATTTTCTGTTGATAATATATATTGATACTTAATATTTTGCACAAAGTGTCTTTCACTTTAAGTAGAACATAGTTGCCTTGGAAGTCATGGTTTGTCTGCTCATTCAGAGCAAGCAAATTTCCAAATAGGAAAACACAATTAATTTCTCCATGTTATTAGCAACCTTACTTCCCCAGGAGGATGACAGAGTAATTGGTACAACTCACAGAATTTTTGAGTTGTTATATGATGATTAATCAAGTTAGATTTTTATGTCAGATACAAGGTTGTTAACTTTGGAGCTTGGATACTGGGAAATGGATAAAACTAAGTTCATATCAGGAGGGAAAATTCTAGCATGTGAGCAGCAGTGAATGCCTTGGTGGGGGAGTATAGAGGAAAGGCTTCCCAGAGAAGAAAGTATGCCTATGTTTTTAAAGTTTGGGCACTTGCCAAGAAGATCTGTAGGATATCAAAAATTCATGCTTTGAGATAACCCAATCTGACCTATCACTTCTAACACAAAAATAAGTTGGTGCCCTGCTGAAATTGTGAGTTAACACATTCTTTTTTTACCTAGGGATAAAGATGATAATTTTTTTTGTTTGACAGATAGTGATTATAGAGCACAAGTCCATCATCTGCCCAGGTTATAATGCGGTGCTGCATATCCATACCTGTATTGAAGAAGTCGAAATAACAGTGAGTTTTAAGATAATTGGGGTTTTTAAGACCATTATTCACACTTCTGGTCTTGAAGATTCTTTTATTAGGCATTATTCTAATCTCATCCTTTTTTCTTGGATAGGCCTTAATCTGCTTGGTAGACAAGAAATCAGGAGAAAAAAGTAAGACTCGACCCCGTTTTGTGAAACAGGATCAAGTGTGCATTGCCCGATTGAGGACAGCAGGAACCATCTGCCTTGAGACCTTTAAAGACTTCCCTCAGATGGGTCGCTTTACTTTAAGAGATGAGGGTAAGCCTTTAAATTGATGTCCAGAGGTCTGTCTAAGGGGCTTAGCTTTGGTAGTTTTCATCTGAGTACAGGGCACATTAGAAGTTGATAGGAAACGTGAATACCTGTTTATAATATATGTCATATATGTTTTATGAGTTGAATGAATTAAACAAACTTGAACATACACTTTAGTAGTAATGCTCTAGATGAAGAACCTTAATCTTGATATTTTGCAGGCAGTAAGTTTTGAGAGTCCTTTTATTTATTGCTAAATAAGACATTTCTATGATAAAATCCTCTTGTAATATGTGTGATAAAAACTCATCTGGAAGAGTTTTTATCCAGTAGAGCAAATTTTTGCTAATAAGCAAACCTTTGAGGTAGACATCTTATTTTTTAGAAAAAAATCACTTTAAAATCCAATATGATAAACTTTAACTGCACTGAAATGGGGGGAGATAAAGGAGTACATAGATTGATAGCCTTAATGCCTAATGTTTTCAAGGTTTAGTATTTATTCATTATATTTTTATAAATAAAAATATTTAAAATATAAAATATAAATATTATATTTTTAATATTTATTTCAAGGTTTAATGTTCATGTTCATGTGTGTTTCCACTTCTGCCTAAGTGAATTGGAATAGCTGTAATTTTCCTATTTCAAACAGCTATGAAACTTTGGTATCATAGAAACAAAATGGCTTTGTGTTTAATAGAACATTTCTCTTATAGATTATTAATTTAGGTTACTATTTTAAGACTATGGAAGACTTTACATAAAACTTTATGGTTCACTTAAAATACAGAATAGTCACTTCACATATTAGTTCCAATTCAATTCAGCAAAAACTTGACTGTATATCCGCTGAATGTCAGGAGTTGTGCCAAGCACTGGGAATATGATGGATATGGTCCCTGAGCTTTATTTCAGAGGAAACTATATAAAGATGGTATATATTTAAAATCATTATCTTAAGTCTTCTTGATGATAATGAACAGGCTATGGGGGCTTTCCTATTAATATAACAAAATGAGAATTTTATTTATCAATTAGATATTAATGTAGCAAGAATTTTTAACTTCAGAATTTTTTTTTCCCCTAAAGAATAGCTTGGCTTTTAGGTTTTTCACAAGACCAAATGGATTTTGTATTTCTAATAATATGGTCTGAGAGCCCTTTTTAACAGCTTTTATTGAGATAATTTAAATACCATGAAATTGACCTGTTTGGAGTATACAGTGAATTAGTATGTTCAGAGTTGTACAGTCATCACAATATCCTAATTTTATAACATTTATAACATCTGAAAAAGGAACCCAAATACCTGTTTACAAAGTTACCACCGATTTTTCTATCTACCTCTGGTCGTTGTAGGCAACCATTTGTCTACTTTTTCTCTGCCTGCCTTTTTTGGACATGACTTAAAAATAGAATCATACAGTTTGTGGCCTTTAGTGTGTAGTTTATTTCACGCAGCAAGTTTTTGAGGTTCACCCATGCTGTGATATGTATATAATTCATTCCTTTTTATTGCCAAATAATAATTCCACTGTATGGATATATCCACACTTTACTTTTCAGCATAGGTTTTAATTAGTAATTTACATTGTAAAATAATGATAAAGTTTTAATATCTAACATAGCCTTGCTGTTAACTACTGAAAAGGTTTCTTAAAATTTTCATTTCTAGGTAAGACCATTGCAATCGGAAAAGTTCTGAAACTGGTTCCAGAGAAAGACTAAGCATTTTCTTGATGACCCTGCACAATACTGTGAGGAAAATTGACTGCAAAAGCCTACTTCACACCGCCTTCTCTTATTTTCTGCCCATTGACAAACCTCTCCCCATATTTTGCAAAGACAAAATTCACAGCAAAAGTCCACATTATGTCAGCTTTCTCATATTGAGAGCTCTGCTATGCCACTGTTGAATTTTTCCCAAGATTTTTTTCTTCCCCTCTCAAACTCTGCTTCCTTGGACAGATTTGGCAATAGCTTTGTAAGTGATGTGGACATAATCGCCTACAATAATGAAAAACCTACCAGGAATTTTTTTATTTTTCATTTCCCCTTAGGCATTCCTAGTCTTTTTTCCCCCAGGCAGATCATTCTGAGTGCGAGTGTGTGTGCACATGTTACAAAGACAACTACCATGTTAATAAAATATTCAATTTGAAACCCTTTTCGGTATTTGAATTGCTTTTGAATACTGTTTTTTATCTGGATGTAACATTGTTGCATTAGCTTTTTAACTTGACCAAGTAATCCAGTACATTTTATTACTTGGACTTTTCTAAACTTTCCCTCTCCACTACTTAAATGAGTCACTTACAAACCATGTTCAAGTTTGTATTAAAAGAATTAGATGGACCCCTTCTTTTGATGGTTAATGCCTACATACAATATCTTTGTGCAACTATGACACTGCTTTATTAGGTCTCTCGGTTATTTTCTGCCAACTGATATTTTAACATGGTTTCTTAAAGTAAGTGGTTTTAAGACACAGGAACAGCACATCTGTAGTTTTCATAAGTATAAAGCATAATGAAATTGTACCCCTACAAAAAATTCCATTAACTTGTTAAATTAGTGGAATTTACAATAAAGACAGCATGTTGAGACCTGGCAAAAATGCCTCCTTTAATATTTATAAGAGCTGCATGCAACTAGTATGAAAACCGTATCAATTGCAAGTACCAGTTCTACAAATTTATTTATTGTTTATGTCAGTAATTTTAAAGGCTGACCCTTGCTGGTTAAAGCTAAATCTCATCCAGTAACTAAATGAACACATATTTAGAACTATCAGAATCTGCAGACTAAAGTTAACAATGACAAGTAGAATTGTTTTTCTCACTTATTCAAACTGTTTTCTTAAATATATTGCTGAAATTTGCTCAATTATGATTTGGATGGCCCAGCGCACAGCATTGTGGTGGTTTTTAGATTGAATCCTGACCTTCTGCTACAACTGTCATGATTTTGAAATTTTTAATGAGAATAAATGGGAAATGGAAGGGATACTTTCAGGGATTTTTTCTGGATTTATTGGAAGCCCCACCTTGATTTTGAGTGTTGCCATTTACCCAAGACTTAGCCTCTTTTAGGTTGGCTTAATCTCTAAATAAGATACTTTGTAATTGTGTACCTAATGACATGTCCTTCTCTGTAATCTTCCTGCCTTAGAAAAGAAAAGCCTCCTCTTGACTATTTCCAGCCACAAAATATAAAAATTAAATCTAACCATGTTTTCAGAACTGTAAAATTCCCATTCATTTCATGAATGAGGCTACATCTTATGGACAGAGCACAGTTACTGTCCTGCAGTTTCCTGTAACTATACTCAAGGTTATTAAAGTTGCATGAAATTTAAGTTATACTATGTTGGCAAATCTGGGCTTTTAGTTTTTGGGAATATGTGGGAGCTTTAATCAGCACATTATAACTTTTCATACTTCCAAGTTAATAAGAACAAAATACTAGCAATTGCTTGGATTTTAATGAATCTTTAAAAGCTCAAGAATCACTGAAATTATTTCCAGAGATATAGTTCCATTTTTAAATTGAACACATTTTTAAAAAAAAGTTATGTTTGCTATTAAAACAGTTACACTTTTAGAATATTATGTGCATGTTGCCAAGACTCAAAATGACTTGGATATCAACTGTGAAGGGCCTACCTCTTAAAAAAATGAAAAGAATAATTATGAAATAAAACTTTTGATGGATTCTTGAACATTTATGCAAGTAAGATTATTTAGAAGAAACCTCATTGTTAAATTAACCAGCACTATACATTTTTGTCGGCTTTGAAGTTCTGTGGGAAGAATGCTTGATGGATTTTAAAATCTTCATTACACTGCCTGGTTACTTGGACGGGCAGATATGTCTGAAGTGAACTAGCAGTGTGGGGAGATGTTAGACCTATGAAAAGCAATATACAGATTCCTATGCTGTCATTTTGTCTTCTGCAAGTGTGTTTATATTGTTGACAAGGCAAAAACAGGGTAATTGGCTACAGACTTAGAATATTACAGACCTAAACATTTTTTTCTGTCTTTAGCATAGATATGTTAGAATCACAATTTTCTTTGGATCTTTTTACATTAATGATGTTCTTTATACAGCTTTCATGCTAGATTATTTAATCATAGTTTTATAAATTAATAAGATAATTGAAATAAACATTAAATAATTGCCATTTTTCAACCTTTACTTCTTACTACAGAAGGGGAAATATGTTTCTTGTTTTTAATTTGTAAGCATAATTCATCCAGTGAAAATTATGTAAAATCAAATTAAAAGAGATGGACTGAGTATATAATGCTATGAAATTAAGTGACAAATAGTAAGGTATTCTTGAATAATTAAGCCCATGTATATTTCTTTTGAATTGTCTTGAAATGTGATAATTGAATGTAAAAACTTTGTGAATTGTAGAAGAATAAGATTATTCACTGTAACAAGAGGTAGTTCATACTTGTCTGCTAGTTACATAAACTACAAGAACTACTTTTACAAAATAGGATGGACTTTGAATGTGATGCAGTTGACAGATACTGGCATCCTCAGCTGAAGTGCTACAGATATTGGGGGTCATACGTTCAACCAGCTGCAGTTTTGTAACCCAAGAAAAAGGTGAATTTATGCTCAAAAACTGCTTTCATGATGAACTTTTGAAAAAAAAATCAAGAAAACTCCCTGGCAATCTTCAGAAACACTAGTTGTGACTGTAATGACTTCGTGGTCTCTGATGGCTGTTCCATCTGGCAGCACTCTAGCACCTTTCCTCATTGCCATGGACTTATGGACTGCTGCTTCATGGATGACAGCTTCATTGGTTTGGGTAGGCAAGTTTTTATTACAGCTCTTAACATCAAGCAACTTTCAGCTTTTAAAAAACCCTTTGTGAAAATTCTGGTAACAGCACTATAGATTGTGGAATGATTAAATGTTCAGTGTTGGTCTATCTTAACAGAATAAACTGTGCCATTAATCCTCTCACAGACATACATACATAAGGTAGATAGCAATCAATAGAATTTAGGAGACAATTTTCTGTCTCCAAAATAACATGGCTTATATTTCCTCCAGCTGATTTTTTCCATGATTGTAGCAGATGTCATCTAATACGTTTATGATCTTAGTTTCTTTCCTCTAGAGATCTTGCCATGGCAGCAACTTAAGTAAATAAATGTACTTACACGTGCACAACTCAAAGACTAGTAGGTTTAAATTTAGCAGTCAGTTGGTTATATCAGATTTCATAGTAAATGGAATAGGAAGTGTTTTTATTTCCCTGTAGTTCAGTGGTTTCCATTTGAACCAATGTACTGCCAAATTTCAGATAGGGTAAATTTGGTTCAATTTATGATGGTTTTGGCTCTAGGATATTCTTAATTTTCAATATCCTAGGACATAACTGAGTCTTCCTTCAGTAAATACACTTTTCACATACCTCTAATCCTCTGCTTCCTTGAAACAGTAATGTGCTAGCTGAGTTGTTTATTAAGAAGTGTTTTAAGGGCATGAAGGTGTGGGTATATTGGAGTATTCTCCAAAATAAGGGAGCAGTAAGGCACCATGTCTGATTAGGCAGGATTTAAGTGACCCTCAGAATGGTGGTAGTCTTTTCTGCCTTGTCACACATGCCACTGTGCCCTTTACTACCTACCATGGAAACCTCAGGTTTGTGGACAGCAAAGGTAGAATGACGTTGTGCTTCCCAAGGCTCCCCTCTGCCAGGCACATTAGCCTAGTGCTTGTCAGCCCAAATCCCCACTACCTCCTTGCGTGCTGCCCAGGAAGAGTGTTTGTGCTGGAGCTGGAGCTTCTGCACACCTCAGGCGACCAGACCACCTACATGCGTTAGGTGAAACTGAGGTCTGAGCCCAGGTCTACATTTTAAGGACTTAACATTTGGCACACCTCTTAGTTAACTACTTTCTTCTCTTTGTTCTAGAAGAAATGTGGATCTCTCAGGCCAGGATTTAGTGACTAGTTTTCACTAGATGGCAGGTTAATACCTAGCACTCCTTTTTTAAAAGACAGAATTGAAAGGAACTGATTAGGTTTGCTGGGTTTTTAACCGAATTCCAAAGCATGGCAGAATGCTCTAGGTAGGAATTATGGGAATCCAAGGTAAAGAAACCTTTTTCTTATGATTTGTAGCTACCTACTGTGCCTGACTTGGTGCCTGTGTGAGGATTAAGCCCTTAGTCTGCTCTTGCAATTATTCAAATGACTGAAGTTAAAAAAATTTGCTTTTGTAATAACAATAAAAATTGTCATCTTCCCTTTTGAAGGATTTGTCCGTTTGTTTATAATTACTGTATTCTGTCATACTCTGAGTGTATCTTTCTTTACAGTTCTCAATATCATGTTCAGGCATCAGACGACACACAGGCTGTGTGTGCAAGATTGACAGTAGAGTATTTTTTATACTTCATGGCCCATGGAACCAGTGTCAGACACAAAAGTTGTATCTGACATCTTAAAGCAGAAAAATAGCTTTAGTACCTTGGATGTTTTAGCTTTGTAGTGGAGAATTTTATCCCCCAGTCTAGAATAAATGATGACCAAATTACAATTAGATTTTAAGTTTTCTGAATTTTAGAAGAACCAAAATTTGATGCTAGCATGATTTCAAAAAGTCACATACAGTCATGGCATCTTTTTGTGGTTCTTTGTATTTAATTTGTCCTCTAAACTGAACATTAGTCTTAAAAGTGAAATAAACAAGAATAAGCAGTAAAAGAAATTGTGATTTTATGATTTATATGAACCTATTTTGCATTCTAAGGCATTTTCACTAAAAGTTCTATGAGTTTAGTGAAGAGCGAGGCTACTGATAATTTGTACCAGTACAATAGTTTAGCTAGAGGGGGCATAATGAAAGAAACATGTTGAAATTGCTTTGCACTCTTGTCTGTGACTGTCTAAGTTGAGACTTCACCTCTCTGAATTGAGCAGTACAGTCCTCCTAAAGAACTTTGTGTTTGCAGATAAATCACACAAATTGTTATACTTCAAACAAAAACTATCTCCATTGCCATCTTTGCTATTTTCCTGGCAAATAAACTTTATTTTAGAATAAAAGAAAGAAATTTTGAAAGATAAGATGCTGAAGAATAATTACTATTTATAAAGAAGGTCCAGCAGACAGAATGTGTACACAAAGGAGAATTTTTTTTATTAAAACTTGCATACAGAGAAATGCACAGATCTCAAGTTTAACAATGAATTACCTGGTGTATACAATTATGTTAACATCCCCATCAACATATAGAATATTTTCATCACTACAGAAAGTTTCTTTCTGCCTCTTTCCAATCCATCCCTTCCTCCTGCCAAGGCAATTACTACTCTGCCATAGATTAGTTTCGCCTGTTTTTGAACTCCAGGTAAATGGAATCATGTTATGCATCCAGTTCTTTTTTTCGGGGGGGGGGTTCAGAGATTAATTAACCCACCTGTCTTACCACTAGTTTATTCTCTTTACTGCTGGGTAATTTGTTTGAATTATCATTAGAAATGTAAATGAGTAAATAAGCCAGAGAGGAAAGCTTCACATCTCCTCCCTTTATCACACCACTTAGTATTCCTCAAAGGTGGCGAAATAACTTGAGCTCCCCTCCTGATCTATCAGTCTTGAGTGCCTGCTTCACTCTGTTCCCTTTGACGTGCCCTGTCAGTTATAACACTGGATTGTCCCAGGACTTCCCCGGTGGCCCAGTGGCTAAGACTCTGTGCACCCAATGCAGGGGGCCTGGGTTTGATCCCTGGTCAAGGAACTAGAACCCAAGCAGATAAGACTCCGTGCAGCCAAACAAATAAATACTAAGAGAAAAAAATACTAGATTGTCCCTATCAGACTTTCATGTTGTTAGAGCCAAGTTCACCTGACTTGTACCTCCGCTGATTAACTTTTTAAATCTCAGGCTAAGTCCTTGTTTTCCTTTTTGGTAGATTTTATTAAATTACATGTATGAATAACTTTTAGAAGTTCTTTTATTGATCACTTCTTGATGACTTATCATAATACTTCACAGAGGCTATTGAAAGTGAAAGTCACTCAGTCCTGTCCAAGTCTTTGCAACCCCAGACAAGAATACTGGAGTGGGTAGCTTTTCTCTTCTCCAGGGTATCTTCCCAACCCAGGAACTCAACTGGGGTCTCCTGCATTGCAGGTTGACTCTACCAACTGAGCTATCAGGAAAGCCCCAATATTGAGGCTTATTGAAAACCTTCCTAATTTAAGTAAAGATGCACCTTGACTATCAATAACATTTACCAGTTACATACTGTATGGTTAAATGAACACAGTCCTCCAAGTTGTCAGCTGCCTATCTTCAATAATAAAAGATGATCAATGGTGCTGAAAGCACCCCCCCACACACACACTTTTTTAAGCCTAGAAATCACTTCTGAGAATAGTCTTGATGATATTTCTCAGGGAATATAATTCCTCTAAGTTAAGGCTGATAGGATTAAAAAGTTGTCTTCCTAAATGGTGTACAAGGAGGCATTGGTGTCCTTTCTGAGACAGAGTTAAATGGGGTGCTCAAGGCACCCACAGAGCTGTACCCAGATGCAAGGAGAGAGCCAAACAGGAATAGCAAACAGGTTAATAGTTTCCCTACTGAAATTTTCTCTGGTTTCACTGTTTTCCTGCTTCTCATTCCCTAGGGCCTTCATTCCCTTAATTTTTTTTTTTTTTAATCAGAATCTAGTAATTTCTTGACTTAACAACCTCTTCTTCCCTCCTTGAGTTTAGGCACACTGCCTCCTCTCTTTCAGACCCTAAGATGCACATTCGACTTTCCAATCCTTTTAATAATGATTATTTTCAGCAAAGGGCTAACCCTGTCCTATTTCAGTATGTGCCAGGTACTATGTACATATATATGTTATCTCATTCAATTCTCTTAACAATTCCAGTGGAGAACTAGTTTCCTCTTAGACATTTAAAAAAAAAAAAATTTCAGGCTTAGGAGATTAGCTGACTTGTCCAAAACTAAATAACTACTATATTACTGAGTCAGGATCCAGACTCAGATCTTTCTGACCAAAAAGACCATATTCTTCCTATTTCCCTTATGTCACACTCTATACTGTTAGCAATACTGTTTTACCTCATGCCTGTATCAATATTTCCTAGCAGATTTCAATACGAGGATGGATCTTGAGGACACTGACAGAACATTTTAAAAATTGCTTTTAGATAACTCAGACATGGATATTTAACTATATGGCTTGTTTTGCCACTTGTACTAATAATTATCTTAACTGCAGGGCTGTCTAGATTTACTAGTTGATTCTAGCAAATATTTTCAAGTAACTAGAATTTGAGCTCCATTATTAAATTTGTTATTAAACTTTTTTTACCATCAAGCAACACCTTCATACATTCTTTGCAGGTAGTTGCATTATGATTTATTAAATCCTTTATATGATTATATACTACTTTGCATACAGTTGATGACATTTTGTTAATAAGCAGGCAGATTTTGCAACTACTAAAAAAATTTCAAAAATAAAGAGAAACCTCTTTTGGCACCTTCAGGGAAAAAATAGTATTCAGTGAGATCTGGGTACTCAAAATGTTGACTGACTCTTACTTAATATGTGCTTACTACTGCTACTGCTAAGTCACTTCAGTCGTGTCCGACTCTGTGTGACCCCATAGATGGCACCCCACCAGGCTNGATCCCCTGGAGAAGTAAATGGCAACCCACTCCAGTACTCTTGCCTGGAAAATTCCATGGACAGAGTAGTAGTTGGACATGACTGAGCAACTTCACTTCTTCTTCTTCCTCCTCTTCTTCCTCTTCCTCTTTTTCTTCTTCCTCTTCTTCCTCTTCTTCTTCTTCTGCCATAACTCCAGCCATGGAGGCAGTCTGTGTCCCTGCACACTTGGTGACTCCAGGGTCCCCACAAGCCAAACAGCTGCACCACCTTCACGCTCAACTCTCACTGGTGCAGAGCTGCCACAAACAAAAAAAGTCTTGCGCCATGAGCACCGGTCACGTTGGTAGTGTTTGACTCTTTGTTGACTCTGTGGCCTGTGGCCTGTCAGGCTTCTCTGTCAAAGATGAGGATTCTCCAGGCAAGAATACTGCAGCCTATTGGCCAAAACCGGTTGCCATACTCTTCTAGAGCACTATATTTCCTGTTGCCCTCACCACCAATTCCCCTGAGTACCTGGTGCTGCCAGAACCCTTGCGACTCAAGCAGCTGCACCACCTCCACACCTGGCCTCACGTGAGCAAACCCAAGTCCTCCAGGGCAGCCTCAGGAGCAAACCCCAGTGGATGACCCATAGCCAGAGGTGGAAATAAAGCCGCAATTGAAACCCAGGGGCAGTGTGACTAAGGAAGAAGACCCAAAACTCTCCCACCAGCTGTACAAGCTGCAGATTAAATCCACATGATCAACTAGGCAGACTCTGTGTCTGTGGAATATATAAAAGGTTACTGAGAGCTCGCACAAGAGAATGCACGCGATCTGATAGCTGTGGACATTAGAGGAAAGAACACAGAGGAGTAGCAGCAGATTAGAATCTGAGCTGCCCTCACAGCAGGTCCAGAGATCAGCGGTGTTAGAGGGCATCCCAGGGAGGTGCCGTGCACTGTGACTCCCAGCGAGGGAAAGGACTCTGACAGCAGTGACTCAAGAAAACGTTTATTTTTCTTATGTTTTCACTTGCTCTGTAGAGTCTTTTGGATTTTTTTTTCCTTTTTTCCCCTCCCTCTGTTGTAATTGATTTTATTGGCACTATGAAATCTAACTAAGCTTTTGAGCTTTTTTCATTTTGTTCTCAGTCACATTTTTTATTGTTGTTATAAACCTCTGCTTTTGCCATTCTGGGGAGGTTTTTGGTGGTGGTGTTGTTTTTTTTCCCCTCTCTCTCCTTTTAATTTTAATTTTTAATTTTTTTAACCTATTATTATTTTTTCTACATTTATTTCTTTGTTTGCTTTTCCTACTGTTCTTTTCCCCTTGAGGTCAATCTTTAATATATATAAATCTTCTTTATCTACTTCTATTTAACTACCTCTCTGCAAAGTTCTTTCCTTTAGTCTCAGCATATTTGTTAATTTTCATTGCTTTATACCCCAATTGGCACCTTGCTTTAGTTTTATTTTCCAGCTTGTGCTTTAGTTAGTTTTGTTCTGGTAGACATAATTTTCTGTTCACCTTGTTTGCCAGGTAAATCTGTTGTACTTTGTTTTTGTTGGGCTGTTTTGATTTTGCTTATGGGGGTATATGTATATGTGTATATTCAGTTACACTTTTTATTGTTATAAACCTCTCCCTCTATGTTGGGCTTTTGCAGTTCTGTAGAGTTTTCCTTTTTTTCCTTTTCTCTTTCTTCATCTTTTTTTTTCTTTTGTCTATTTTATATTTTTAACTTTTAGTTTTCTTGAGCCTATTATATTTTTTTCTCCACTTCATATATTATTTCTTTCTTTCCTACTGTTCTTTTCTGTTTGCAGTTACTCTTCAATGTATACCCATCTTCTTCATCTACCTCTATATAACTTTGAATAGCTATTCTTTCTTTCCTTTCCTCTCAACATATTTGTTAGTTTTATTTTCATTTCTTTATTCTCAAATTGGCACCTTGCTTCAGTTTTGTTTTCCAGTTTGTGCTTTAGTTTGTTTTGTTCTTAACTGGTAAATATAATTTTTGATTTCCTTTGATCTCCAGGTCAATCTACTGTACTTTATTTTTGCTGGGTTGTTTTGACTTTGCTCATGGGTGTATAGGTATATGTGTATATTCCATTATTTTGATTATTATTTGCCTAATTTTGTAACTGCCCTTTGTCTGGAGTTCATCTTTGGTTTCACATTTTGGATGTTTGCTTTAATCTCACTTAATGCCATAAGAAACCAGTTGTAGAATCTTCATTCTTGACCAGAGATCAAGCCCTGAGCCTTTGGCGTGGGAGCACTGAATCCAAGACCCTAGACTACCAGAGAACTAACCCCAGGAAGTATCAAATAGTGAGAACTCACACAAAAGAAACCACTGTAATACAAGACCCAGCATCAGGACATCTCATCTAAACAACAAATGAAACAGAAATACAAGCCCAATCAATAGCAACACATTAAAAATCTCATACAACATAATCAAGTTGGGTTTATTCCAGGAATGCAAAGATTCTTCAATATATGCAAATCGATGTGATACACCATATTAGCAAATTGAAAGATAAAAAACCGTATGATAATTTCAATCAATGCAGAAAAAGCCTTTGACAAAATTCAGCACCCATTTATGATTAAAACTCTTCAAAAAATGGGCATAGAAGGAACCTACCTCAACATAGTAAAGGCCATATATGATAAACCTACAGCAAACATTATTCTCAATGGTGAGAAACTGAAAGCATTCCCCCTAAGATCAGGAACAAGACATGGGTATCCACTTTGACCACTATTATTCAACATAGTTCTGGAAGTCCTAGATACACCAGTCAGAGAAGAAAAAGAAATAAAGAAATCCAAATTGGAAAAGAAGTAAAGATTTCACTGTTTGCAGATGACATGATAACTGTATGTAGAAAACCCTAAAGATAGTATCAGAAAATTACTAGAGCTAATCAGTGAATTTAGCAAAGCTGCAGGATACAAAATCAACATGCAGAAATCACTTGCATTTTTATATACTAACAATAAAAAATCAGAAAGAGAAATTAAGGAATCAATCTCTTTCACCATTGCAACAAAAAGAATTAAATATCTAGGAATAAACTTACCTAAGAAGGAAAAACAACTGTACACAGAAAATTATAAGACACTGATGAAAGAAATCAAAGATGACATAAACAGATAGAGAGATATTCCATGTTCCTGGGTAGGAAGAATCAATATTCTGAGAATGACTGAACTGCCAAATCTACAGATTCAATGCGATCCCTACCAAATTCCCAGTGGCATTTTTCACAGAACTGGAACAAAAAAATTTCACAGTTCATATGGAAACACAAAAGACCCCAAATAGCCAAAGCAGCTTTGAGAAAGAAGAATGGAGCTGAAGGAATCAAACCTTCCTGACTTCAGATTATACTACAAAGCTACTGTCATCAAGACAGTGTGGTAGTGGCACAAAAACAGAAATATAGACCAATGGAACAAGATAAAAAGCCCAGAAATAAACCCATGCACCTATGGGTACCTTACTTTTGACAAAGGAGGCAAGAATATACAATGGGGCAAAGAGAGCCTCTTCAATAAATGGTGCTGAGAAAACTGGACAGCTACATGTAAAAGAATGAAATTAGAACACTTCCTAACACCATACACAAAGATAAACTCAAAATGGATTAAAGATCTAAATGTAAGACTAGAAACTATAAAACTTTTAGAGGAAAACATAGGCAGAACCCTCAATGACGTAAATCAAAGCAAGATCATCTATGACCCACCTCCTAGAGTAAAGGAAATAAAAATGAAAGTAAACAAGTGGGACCTGATTAAGCTTTTGCACAACAAAGAAAACTATAAGCAAGATGAAAAGACAACCCTCAGAATGGGATAAAATAGTCACAAATAAAGCAACTGTCAAAAGATTAATTTCCTAAATATACAAGTAGCTCATACAACTCAATACCAGAAAAACAAACAACCCAATTAAAAAATGGGGAAAAGACTAAATAGACATTTCTCTAAAGAAGATATACAAATGGTTAACAAATACATGAAAAGATGCTCACTATTAGAGAAATACAAATCAAAACCACAATAAGATATCACCTCACACCAATCAGAATGGCCATCAACAAAAAGTCTACAGACAATAAATTCTGGAGAGGGTGTGGAGAAAAGGGAATGCTCTTGCACTGTTGGTGGGAATGTAAATTGATAGAGCCACTATGGAAGATNAAATCAAAACCACAATAAGATATCACCTCACACCAATCAGAATGGCCATCAACAAAAAGTCTACAGACAATAAATTCTGGAGAGGGTGTGGAGAAAAGGGAATGCTCTTGCACTGTTGGTGGGAATGTAAATTGATAGAGCCACTATGGAAGATGGTATGGAGATTCCTTTAAAAACTAGGAATAAAACTACCACATGACCCAGCAATCCCACTCCTAGGCATATACCCTGAGGAAACCAGGGTTGAAAAAGTGACATGTATCCCATTGTACACTGCAGCACTTTTTACAATAGCTAGTACATAGAAGCAACCTAGATGTCCATCAACAGATGACTGGATAAAGAATTTGTGAAATATATACACGAAAGAATATAACTAAGACATAAAAAGGAACATATTTGAGTCAGTTCTGATCAGGTGGATGAAACTAGAACCTATAATACAGAGTGAAATGAGTCAGAAAGAGAAAGATAAATATTGTATTCTAATGCACATATACAGAATCAAAAATCTGAAAAATTTATTTACAGGGTAACAATGTAGAAATAGACATTGAGAATAGATTTATGGACATGGGGAGCGGGAAGGAGAGGGTGAGATGTATGAAAAGGGTAACATGGAAACTTACATTACCATATATAAAATAGATAGCCAATGGGAATTTGCCATATGGCTCAGGAAACTCACAAAGGGGCTCTATATCAACCTAGAGAGGTGGGATGGGGAAGGAGATGGAAAGGAGGTTCAAAAGGGAGAGGATATATGTATACCTGTGGCTGATTCATGTTGAGGTTTGACAGAAAACAAAATTATGTAAAGCAATTATCCTTCAATTAAAAAATAAATTAAAAATAGATTAATAATTAAAAAATGGAGAAAAGACAAAAACATCTAATTCTCTTCCTTTGTTTTTAGTCTGCTTCTAATACTAAGCATCGCAGATTTAAAATCAGGGATCAATAACATGGAGGTTGAAATCAGAAGACTTACACTTCACAATTATGATTACCATTTACAAAGTTACTTTGACAAAATTACAGTATTTAATCTCCTTTAGCCTTAGTTTCTACATTTTAAAGCAATATTTTTGTGAAGATTAAACAAGATAGTATTAAGAAAGATGACATATAATAAGAGCTCAGCAAATAGGAAAATATAATAATAACATTAAGCATAAAGAAAATATTGACCAAAAAATAAAAGGAACCCTCTCTTAAGAAACTGGTTAATCTGGGAAACTTAGGTTGATCTGCTAAGATATGCTTCATCTAATTAAGTGATTCTCAATATTGACTTCATAATGGAATGACTGAGATAATTTTAAAAACTGCCCATCCCTATACCCCACCCAAACACAATAAATCAGAATACCTGAATCACTTAGGAAGGAAATGCGCTGGAACACTGAGCTTCTCAGACAGCTTGAGAGCTCTCAGATCTCAAGAACCAGACAGAATTTAAACTTTAGAAACCAAACCCGGGACTTCCCCAGTGACACTAGTGGTAAAGACCCTGCCTGCAGTGCAGGAGACACAGAAGGCTGTGGTTCTATCCTCGATTCAGGAAGACCCCTGATAGAGGACGAGGCAACCCACTCCACTATTCTTGTCTGAAGAATCCCATGGACAGAGGAGTCTGGCAGGCTCAGTCCATAGGGTTGCAAAGAGGGACTTGAGTGAAGGGACTTGGCAAGCAAGCAACTCAAAATCTGGCTTAAAACTCAACATTCAAAAAATGAAGATCATGACATCCAGTCCCATCATTTCATGGCAAATAGATGGGGAAACAATGGAAACAGTCTCAGATTTTAGTTTCTTGGGCTCCAAAATCACTGCAAATGTTTTCTGCACCCATGAAATAAAAAACATTTGCTCCTTGAAAGAAAAGCTATGACCAACCTAGACAGCATATTAAAAAGCAGAAACATTACTTTACTGACAAAGGTCCATCTAGTCAAAGCTATGGTTTTTCCAGTAGTCACTTATGGGCGTGAGTGTTGGACCATAGTTCATCAGGCACTCTGTCTATCATAGCTAGTCCCTTAAATCTATTTCTCACTTCCACTGTATAATCATAAGGGATTTGATTTAGGTCATATCTGAATGGTCTAGTGGTTTCCCCTACTTTCTTGAATTTAAGTCTGAATTTGGCAATAAGGAATTCATGATCTGAGCCACAGTCTGAGTCCCGGTCTTGTTTTTGCTGACTGTATAGAGGTTCTCCATCTTTGGCTGCAAAGAATATAATCAATCTCATTTCATTATCGACCATCTGGTGACATCCATGTGTAGAGTCTTCTCTTGTGTTGTTGGAAGAGGGTGTTTGCTACGACCAGCAAAATGGCTCTCTGGGGAGGCCTTACAAATAGCTGTGAAAAGAAGAGAAATGAAAAGCAAATGAGGAAAGGAAAGATATAAATATCTAAATGCAGAGTTCCAAAGAAGAGCAAGAAGATATAAGAAAGCCTTCCTCAATGATCAATGCAAAGAAGTAGAGGAAACGAACAGAATGGGAAAGACTAGAGATCTCTTCAAGAAAATTAGAGATACCAAGGGAACATTTCATGCAAAGATGGGCTCGATAAAGGACAGAAATGGTCTGGACCTAACAGAAGCAGAAGATATTAAGAAGAGGTGGCAAGAATACACGGAAGAACTGTACGAAAAAGATCTTCACGACCAAGATAATCACGATGGTATGATCACTCACCTAGAGCCAGACATTCTGGAATGTGAAGTTAAGTGGGCCTTAGAAAGCATCACTATGAACAAAGCTAGTGGATGTGATGGAATTCCAGTTGAGCTATTTCAAATCCTGGAATATGATGCTGTGAAAGTGCTGCACTCAATATGCTCAGCAAATTTGAAAACTCAGCAGTGGTCACAGGGCTGGAAAAGGTCAGTTTTCATTCCAATCCAAAGAAAGGCAATGCCAAAGAATGCTCACGCTACTGCATGATTGCACTCATCTCACATGCTAGTAAAGTAATGCTCAAAATTCTCCAAGTCAGGCTTAAGCAATATGTGAACCGTGAACTTACAGATGTTCAAGCTGGTTTTAGAAAAGGCAGAGGAACCAGAGATCAAATTGCCAGCATCTGCTGTATCATGGAAAAAGCAAGAGAGTTCCAGAAACACATCTATTTCTGCTTTATTGACCATGCCAAAGCCTTTGACTGTGTGGACCACAATAAACTGTGGAAAATTCTGAAAGAGATGAGAATATCAGACCACCTGAACTGCTTCTTGTGAAACCTATATGCGGGTCAGGAAGCAACAATTAGAACTGGACATGGAACAACAGACTGGTTCCAAAGAGGAAAAGGAGTATGTCAAGGCTGTATATTGTCACCATGCTTATTTAACTTCTATGCAGAGTACATCATGAGAAATGCTGGACTGGAAGAAGCACAAGCTGCACTCAAGATTGCCACCAGAAATCTCAATAACCAGATATGCAGATGGCACCACCGTTATGGCAGACAGTGAAGAGGAACTCAAAGGCCTTGTGATGAAAGTGAAAGAGGAGAGTGAAAAAGTTGGCTTAAAGCTCAACATTCAGAAAACGAAGATCATGACATCCGGTCCCATCACTTCATGGGAATAGGTGGGGAAACTGGAAATGGTGTTAAACTTTATTTTCTGGGGCTCCAAAATCACTGCAGATGGTGATTGCAGCCATGAAATTTTAAAATGCTTACTCCTTGGAAGAAAAGTTATGACCAACCGAGATAGTATATTCAAAAGCAGAGACATTACTTTGCCGACTAAGGTCTGTCTAGTCAAGTGAAGTTGTGAAGTTGCTCAGTCGTGTCCAACTCTTTGCAACCCCATGGACAGTACCAGGCTCTGCCGTCCATGGGATTTTCTAGGCAAGAATACTGGAGTGGGGTGCCATTTCCTTCTCCAGGGGATCTTCCCAACCCAGGGATCGAACCTGGGTCTCCTGCATTGCAGACAGACGCTTTATCATCTGAGCCACCAGGGAAGCCATTGGTCACGTATGGATGTGAGAGTCGGACTGTGAAGAAAGCTGAGCACTGAAGAATTGACACTTTTGAATTGTGGTGTTGGAGAAGACTCTTGAGAGTCCCTTGGGCTGCAAGAAGATCCAACCAGTCCATTCTAAAGGAGATTAGTCCTGGGTGTTCTTTGGAAGGACTGATGCTAAAGCTGAAACTCCAGTACTTTGGCCACCTCATGCGAAGAGCTGACTTATTGGAAAAGACTACAAAATTGGGAGGGATTGGGAGCAAGAAGAGAAGGGGATGACAGAGGATGAGATGCCTGGATGGCATCACCAACTCGATGGATGTGAACTCTGGGAGTTGTTGATGGACAGGGAGGCCTGGGGTGCTGCGATTCATGGGGTCACAAAGAGTCAAACACAACTGAGTGACTGAACTGAACTGAACTGTTGGACCATAAAGAAAGCTGAGCACCAAAGAATTGATGTTTTTGAACTGTGGTATTGGAGAAAACTCTTGAGAGTCCCTTGGACTGCAGGAAGATCCAACTAGTCCATCCCAAAGGAGATCAGTCCTGAATATTCATTGAAAGGACTGATTCTGAAAGCGCCAATACTTGGGCCACCTGATGAAAAGAACTTAATCATTTGAAAAGACCCTGATGCTGGGAAAGATTGAAGGCAGGAGGAGAAGGGTATGACAGAGAATGAGATAATTGGATGACATCAGTGACTCAATGGACATGAGTTTGAGCAAGCTCCAGGAGTTGGTGATGGACAGGGAGGCCTGGTGTGCTGCACTCCTTGGGATCGCAAAGAGTCGGACATGGCTGAGCAACTCAACTCAACTGATCTGAACTCAGAGTTAATCAGGTCACCTCCTCCCATTAACAGCTGAAATTTGCAGACCTGGACTAGTTTATAGGTATACTGATAATACCTTTCATACAGTGGGGAAAAAAAAAACTCTTCAGGAAAGCAATGATTTTCCCCCAATACCAGGGATTCTTACTGTATATTCTTAGACAATTTCCATTTCAAATATGCTGATAAATATCCAAATCTGGAGCTTGGAATCTATTGTCATCTACCTCAGACCAAAAGGCAGAAAGCAGTCCCAAGTGATAGATGGCAAAATTAATATCAGCAAACCACACTGAATAGTTTTGTTACCTATGTTGAGTCGTTAGTATGTGATCTGATAACAAGACATGAAATAACATAGAAAAAAAAACTTTAACATTTTTTTATTCTTAGTATAAAATTTAGGCTTTTTTTTCATTTGATAAAGATAAGTTACACTTAGAAGGCTTTATTATTCTTAAAAATATTCTTTAAAAGAGCACTTTTAGGAAACTGATTGTTGTTTAATTTTGTCTTTGGCACTGGAAGTCTAATCTTTACTTGAAAATATACTATCAGTTCAGTTCAGTTCAGTTGCTCAGTCGTGTCCGACTCTTTGCGACCCCAGGAATCGCAGCACGCCAGGCCTCCCTGTCCATCACCAACTCCCGGAGTTCACTCAGATTCACGTCCATCGAGTCAGTG
Organism: Neotragus pygmaeus; assembly: GCA_006410875.1. NCBI lineage: Eukaryota > Metazoa > Chordata > Mammalia > Artiodactyla > Bovidae > Neotragus > Neotragus pygmaeus. The sequence goes on along the minus strand of SJYV01045620.1, from coordinate 1,552,371 downwards.
ATGCCATCCAACCATCTCATCCTCTGTCATCCCCTTCTCCTCCTGCCCCCAGTCCCTCCCAGCATCAAAGTCTTTTCCAATGAGTCAACTCTTCTCATGAGGTGGCCAAAGTACTGGAGTTTCAGTTTTAGCATCATTCCTTCCAAAGAAATCCCAGGACTGAGCTCCTTCAGAATAGACTGGTTGGTTCTCCTTGCAGTCCGAGGGACTCTCAAGAGTCTTCTTCAACACCACAGTTCAAAAGCATCAATCCTTCAGCGCTCAGCCTTCTTCACAGTCCAACTCTCACATCCATACATGACCAGTGGAAAAACCGTAGCCTTGACTAGATGGACCTTAGTTGGCAAAGTAATCTCTCTGCTTTTCAATATGCTATCTAGGTTGGTCATAACTTTTCTTCCAAGGAGTAAGCATCTTTTAATTTCATGGCTGCAGTATAGATTTTTAATAAAGCAAGTTATATGTTTATTATATTTAGTGTGATTTGAAATTCTCTTTTATATGTTTTAAATAAAGCAAAATGTAATTATGTTTCATACACAGATATACTTGATAATGTTAGGAGGTTTTAAAACTTAAAGATTTTACATGTTCATAATTATAGTATTAATATTTCATGCCAATAAAATTCTCATTAGAGATAATAAATAATATATAAAAACTTTGGAATTAGCATTCACATATTACCATAAATGAAATAAACAACAAGGATCTATTGCATAGCACAAAGCACTATACAGAATATCATATAATAATCTGTAATGGAAAAGAATCTGAAAAAGAATATGTATACACATAAAGAAGTCACTTTGCTGTACACCTGAAATTAACATGCTGTAAGTTAACTTTCCTTTGATAGAAAAAGTTTTTAAAAATACATTATGTAGTTATGATATCCAAATAACTAAACCAAAGGAAAAAAAATTTTAACACTTTATATGACTATTTGCACTTCAATTTTGAAAGCAAGCTAATTATAATAGTATTATTTTAGTGACAACTTTTGTATGCTGACATAACTTTCACTAAGCATGAATCTTTCCCATTCCTGCTATGAAAGAAAGAATCCTACATTTTTCCAGTGAAATTGCCATCACTCAAAATATTGAACTTCAATATATCACAATCTATATTTATAAATGGCACATAGTACAAAGTAACATTATCATTTGTCTTCAAAACAAGTGATTCTGATTAGGAATTGATTTTCAAATCACCATTTGGAGATCTTAGACTCTGCCTCCTCTAGCATTCTATTATTTAAATTGACCTAAGTAAATATATCACTATCATTCAGTAAAAACCCTGATGTCACATCTTGAGAAAGCTTCAAAACATAATACACATAAAGAATGAAGCAGTTTGCAAAATAAATAAAGAAATCTTTCACTAAAAATATAGAAAATTTAGCGTCCTAGAATTATTACAATGGAAGTTAGTAGAAAACATTTTCTTAAAAAAAAAAAAAAATAGAGAGTAGAAATACCACTACTCAATTCTAGCCACAGATCTTTTGTCTAAGTAATAATGTGACTCTGGAGAGATTACTTAAATTATCTAGTCTTCCACTTTCTCTTTCCATCTCTAAAATCCTTTCAAGCCTCAATATTTCCTTAATTCTTTAATTTTATGTCCTGTCATGTTTATAATCAAAAGAATCAAAAGCTCATTACTACAATGTAAAAAGTGAATGAGTTTCTCTTTGGTAACGTGCTGATCTTTATCATGAGAATTTGAGCCTGCTTCACACTTCTGTTTCTCCATTAAAATGAATAAACTTACTTCCTAGCTCAAATTACTGTTCTGTGATTTGGCACAAATTTAAGAAGAAGGTTAAGCCTCTAATATGCTGCTGCTACTGCTGCTAAGTCGTTTCAGTCGTGTCTGACTCTGTGCGACCCCATAGACAGCCTCCTACCAGGCTCCTCTGTCCCTGGGATTCTCCAGGCAAGAACGCTGGAGTGGGTTGCCATTTTCTTCTCCAGCGCATGAAAGTGAAAAGTGAAAGTGAAGTTGCTCAGTCAGTTTCCCACTCTTAGCGACCTCATGGACTGCAGCCTATCAGGCTCCTCCCTCCATGGGATTTCCCAGGCAAGAGTACTGGAGTGGGTTACCGTTACCTTCTCCGAAGCTTCTAATATAAGAGGCTCCAAAATACAATGACCTAAATAAGATAGAAGCTTATTTATCTTCCATATATCATCCCAGCTGGTCTAGGGTTGGGGAGTGGGGTAGACTCTTCTCCATGAGGTCATTCTGGCATCCAGTTTCTTTCCTTCAGTAAATAGTAGTCAATACAATAAGACATGAAGAAAGGAAATAAGAATAAGAGATATACAAATATTAATGAACCGTGGAAGGGTGATGCCTCGTGGTCTTGTCCTATCACTGCTGAGGAGATATCACACTCAACAAACACAGGACAAAGCCACTGTTTCCAAGAATTGGACAACAGACATGCAGAATGTGGTACCTGAGAGCAAGAAAAAACAAAACGAGCTCTGCTCTCCAATCTGTGACACAGAGAAATGAGACCCACTGGGAATGCTGCGATGTTGGGATAAGGAAACTGATTGGAGGCTGGGCTTTGAGGGAACTGGTCTTTATTGGCAGGGACTGGGGGTAGGACTAGCCCTGGACATCTCTAGAGGATTCCATTTTGTTCATAGCTGAATCCTATATGCTGTGCACACACACAAGTCTCCCTGAGGCCTGGTTGTGAGCTGCTCCTGGGAATGAGCAGGAGGCTCTGAGTTTAGTGGAGAAAATTATTTAAATTTACTAAATTATGCAAATGAATTATGAATACATGAAGATGTACACCATGTTTACCTGGAGAAAATATTAAATTTATTATCTTCCAAATAACTATAAATTCAACTTAATTCCAACCAAAAGTTGCTGCTAAAATTCACATGGGAAAAAGTAAAAATGCATGCAAACTCAAGATGGTCTTTAGAAATGAAAACAGAGAGTGACCGTGGGTCAGAGAGGAGAAGATGTTGTTAAGTCACAATAATAAAAAGACATAAAACAGAGATAGATGAGTTTGACTATGTCTCAATTCAAAACTTTTGTGAGGCTAAAGAAACTGTGGGCTTCCCTGGTGACTCAATGGTAAAGAATTCGCCTGCCAGTGCAGGAGATGTGGGTTTGATCCCTGGGTTGGAAAGATGCCTGGAGAAGCAAAAGGCAGCCCACTCCAGTATCCTTGCCTGGGAAATCCCACAGACAAAGGAGCCTGTCAAGCTAGTCCATGGGGTCATGAAAGATTGGACATGGCTTAGCAACTAAACAGCAACAAAGAAACTATAAACACTATTTAACTGAGATCAGGGAAAGACCAGAAAAAAATTATCTAGAATGTATAAGATATTCTTGGATATCAATAACAAAAAATACATTAATCTAATAGGAAAATTGAGGAAAATTAGACAAAAAACAATTGGCAGAGGAGGAAATACTAATGGAAAGTAAATATCAAAAGAGTTTGTTTGACCACAGCAATAATCAAGCAAATCCATCCCTCCATCAAGTCAAATAAAAACAAACCTGACAGTGTAAAGTGCTGATGAAGCTATGAAGGAAAAAATTCTCATCCATGGCAGATAAGAGTAAAAATAAGTAAAGTCCCTTCAGATGAGAATTAAGCAGAATCTAATAACACTGAAAATACTTATAAGCTGGAACCCCTGCTATTTAATTTCTGGATATATAACTTCTTCCTCCCCAACCTCCACAAAAATACTTTACATATGTGCACAAGGAGACACATTCAAGGAAGTTTGCTGCAGTGTATTTTTAATAGCCAACATAAAGAGGGGAAACAAAGTGTACACAAAAGCAAGAATGAACAAATTGCAATATCCTTATGATGAAATATTTGTATTAATTAAAAAGAATAAGCTAGAACGATCTATCTATATTGTATATCTATATAAACACACGGTTTGAGCTTAACATGATGGCAAGTTATAAAAAGCAAATATGAAATATACATAGTATAATTATATAATACAGACATACACATACACAAAACACAATATACAGAACATGTGCATGTATGTGTTTGTTGTTAAGGAATGGAAGTGTAAACATCAAAGAATTTACTCCAAGGTCAGAATTGTGAATAGTGTAGCTTAATCTATAATGTTTCATTTAAGAGAAAAATGCTAAAAGAGATTTGAGGTAAAACATTAAGGTGTGTCAATGTCAGATGGGAAAAAGTAAGTGTATATCATTCTTTATCCTCTATTGTTCTTTTATATATCTTAAATCTTTTTTAAAAAATCAATATTTGTTTAACTAGTGACATAAATTTGTGGCAGTGAAAAATAATTGAGGAAATCTTGGGTCACTGCAAGTATTATCACAAGTCACAAGTCACTTGGTGGATCTACTCAGATCACTGGTCACGTGACTGGTCAGATACTGCTTTGAAACATGTAGGTTTTCTTTTTATAGGAGAGGTAAATTAGAATGGCTTAAGCTTTAAAAAGAGACTTTTGTTGTTTCACCTTAAATGACTCCCTTCAGAAATGATGGCAACACATAAACTTGAAAGAATTTTTTTTTTCCCCTATTATCAGGCAGTGAAGTTTTCCCAAAGAATGTTTTGAAACAAAAACCAGATACAAGGCCATGCTCGAATGGCACCATTAAATTGTTCAGTGCTTGGTCTGGCACTTACAGTAATACTTAAAGCATTCCCGCAAGGCCCATCAAGACAGAGCTGAGATATTATATTCATTCAAACAAATGTCTTGCAATTTATACCTAATGAAATTTTCTCTAACATTGTTTCCTTCACTCCTCACTCATTAATCAATTAAGAGGGAGGAGAATTAAGACACCAACTCTAGCATAATGTGAGAAAGTTTCCTAGCATTCCTGACCTGGGGAGTAAGCAAATGACACATGGGTTTTCAAATATGTGCCATATATCAGAAATGGAGAGAGGAAATTAATGTGAACTTGGGGAAAATATTACTGCTAATATTGTTCAGTAGCAGACCCTAGATATGTTCCTCTGTTTGATTTTGAAATTATTGGTTACTTTTATGGACTTTGCCAGCAGAATAATTCCAGTTTTATTGCTATCCATATCCTGTGGTTTTATTTCCTAATAAAAATATGTGTAGTATTAGTGTTGTCTTGAAATGTAATTGATTTCTGAGAGGTATCGTTCACTATCTGAGAAGTGGTCTTTTGAATTTCTATAAAATAGTGCATGGATGAATAAGATACTGAGAAAGACTGAAATGCCAAGAAGTAATAATGGGATAAAATATTTTTCATTATTTTGGTAATGGATAATTTTGAGCTTAATTTACTATTTTTTAAAGCTTTCATTGGAGTGGCACATGTCAACAAAAACCTTCAAAAATTAGTCTTGACGTCATGAGATTTTTCTCATTCCTAAATTACTGTGTTATCAGTAATTCTAAACTGAAACCTCCCATTTTCCCCAGAAATGCATCCAGATGTACTTGGAATGAAATCAGAAATCACAGGAAATTTAACGGAATGGGGCTTGAACTTGAGAATTCCTTATGGACCACAGGAACATCCTGAAATATCCCAAGGAATTTAAGATAGTTACTGAGGACTTGTGTGAAGGACACATCATAAATATTAGGAGCGGCACATAACCTAAAGATCTAACAAGGGAGAAAAGATGAAGATGTTCTTAGCTCATGTTGCAGGCTTCCTTACCAGCAACGGGAAGGTAAAGATGCTCCCCAGCTCCCCTCTTGGACCTGCCTACAAAATCCAGCCCAGCCTTAGTCAGGTTCATCAGTTCAGCAAGCCTGTTGCTCTTTGCTTGCATTTCACTTCCCTATGTCACAGTTTGGAAAGTAGCCGCAGGGAGAGATCTCACTGTTTGTGTTTGCTTTCTTGCAAAAACCACACCCGGAACATCTGTTGTGAAATTCTTGAAAACAGTTGCTTGGTGGATTTCGTGGCTCAGCTGGTAAAAAATCTGCCTGCAATGCAGGAGACCTGGGTTCGATTCCTGGGTTGGGAAGATCCCCTGGAGAAGGGAAAGGCTGCTCACTCCAGTATTCTGGCCTGGAGAATCCCATGGACAATATATTCCATGGGTCGCAAAGAGCCGGAAATCACCGAGCCACTTTCACTTTCACTTTCATAGTTGTTTATGCAGCAGAGCAAGTGTGATATTCATCACTGCTCCGTGGTCAGAACTGGATGTCTGTCCTCTTTCTTGTTTTCTTTCTTTTTTTTTTTTTTTTAAGATTCATATATATCTTTTTTTTTTTTAACTTTATTTTACTTTACAATACTGTATTGGTTTTGCCGTACTTTGACACAAATCTGCCACGGGTGTACATGAGTTCCCAATCCTGAACCCCTCCTCCGACCTCCCACCCCATATCATCTCTCTGGATCGTACCCGTGCACCAGCCCCAAGCATCCTGTACCCTGTATCGAACATAGACTGGTGATTCGCTTCTTACATGATAGTACACATGTTTCAATGCCATTCTCCCACATCATCCCACCCTCTCCCTCTCCCTCAGAATCCAAAGTCCGCTCTATACATCTGTGTCTCTTTTGCTGTCTCGCATACAGGGTTATCATTACCATCTTTCTAAATTCCATATATATGTGTTAGTATACTGTATTGGTGTTTTTCTTTCTGGCTTACTTCACTCTGTATAATCGGCTCCAGTTTCATCCATCTCATTAGAACTGATTCAAATATATTCTTTTTAATGGCTGAGTAGTACTCCATTGTGTATATGTACCACTGCTTTCTTATCCATTCATCTGCTGATGGACATCTAGGTTGTTTCCATGTCCTGGCTATTATAAACAGTGCTGCAATAAACATTGGGNTGTATAATCGGCTCCAGTTTCATCCACCTCACTAGAACTGATTCAAATGTATTCTTTTTAATGGCTGAGTAATACTCCATTGTGTATATGTACCACAGCTTTCTTATCTATTAGTCTGCTGATGGACATCTAGGTTGCTTCCATGTCCTGGATAGGCACTATTTCTTAAGAACACACATGAAGCACAAAGACAGCTACTGAAGAAAAGGAAAATGAAGACAATGGAATAGGAGGAAAATTAAAAGAGTAAAGCCTTTAGAAGGTAAGAAGGGATTCATAGATTCAGTGTCCACTCACCACATGCCACGCAGACCTTGTGTGTACCAAGTAAATTTGAACCCCTGTTCTGGTCTCAAAGGACTCAATCTAATGCATAGAGGAAACAAACTAATCAACAGTCACTATCACACAAGGGTGAAAACACTAAATTTAGAGAAGAACTCTTCTTACTATTGCTATTCTTTCAGTTTGTAAGTAATCTGAGTTCATGTGGCAGCTTATAAAAATTACAGCATTGATCACATCCTGCTTCATAGGTCTTACTTTGCCCTATTACCCTGTTAAGTTGTAAACTCCCCGGTAGTAAGCACATACATGAGTTGCGACCTATTGAAAGTAAATAGGATAAGACCACAGATATTCAATCTGTGGAGAAATAAAAAATGCTAACTAGTAATTCAACAGATGCTTTAGAGGTTGACATAGCATTTACATCTATATAAATCTATATTTAAATATATAATTGTGTCCAACTCTTTGTGACCCCAAGAACTGTAGCCTGTCATATTCCTCTGTCCATAGGATTTCCCAGGCAAGAATATTGGAGTGGGTTGCCATTTTCTTCTCCAGGGGATCTTCCTGACCCAAGGATTGAACCTGGGTCTCCTGCATTGCAGGCAGACTCTACTGACTGAGTCACCAGGGAAGACAGAGAGGTAGATAACCAAGTGTTATTATATATGTTATCATGGATACTAAGGAGAATTGGAGATATAAAGAATTCCCTGGGACACAAAAATAATTTCACTTACTTCATCTGCCTTAGCCTGGGCTTCCCTGGTGGCTCAGATGGTAAAGCGTCTACCTACAATGAGGGAGACCTGGGTTCAATTCCTGGGTTGGGAAGATCCCCTGGAGAAGGAAATGGCAACCCACTCAGTATTCTTGCCTGGAAAATCCCATGGAAGGAGGAACCAGTTAGGCTACAGTCCTTGGGGTTGCAGAGTCGGACATGACTGAGCAACTTCACTTTCACTTTCATCTGTCTTAATGGTAAATAAAAGTTTAAAATATACCAATGTTCCATTTTTTTCCTCTCTCACTCATAACTCTCATAATCCTTTCACTGAAATTGTTTTCTATAAGGTCACCATGATTTAACTGCCCAACAAATGGCTTTTCAGAACTTCTTCAGTATTTATGGTATTAACACATCCTCATTTCTCCATTTCTAAGCACCCTCTTGGTTTTCTTTTACATCCTAAATGATTTCTCGATTTTATAGGCTCTTTTTCCTCCTGTCTCCTAACAGGGTTTCTCCATACCTTTATTCTGACTCTCTGCTGCTTCTTTTGGCAATCTCATGTATTTCCAGTTTCCTTTTTTTCTTTTCAGCCTTGCTGTGCAGCCTGTGGGATCTTAGTTCTCCCTGCAGTGGAAGCTTGGGAGTTTTAATCATGGGACTACCAGGAAAGCCTCACTTGGTTGCCTGAGTAGTCTCAGGACTTCTCAAAGCTTCACCCAGAGCAAGTAATTTGAACAATAGAAAAAGGAAGGGGAAAAGAACACGTAAGGTTGAACCTATAGTCTTTTTATAACCTAATCTCCAAAGTGACATCCTCTCACTTCTGCTCTATTCTATTTACTAAAAGCAAATCACTAAGTCGAGCCTTTACTTAAGGGACAGGGGAATGAAACTTCATCACTTAAGGCTTCAGTGAATTTGTGGACATATGACTCTTTTAACCACTACAATACCACAGAAAGATCAACTTTCCTAAAGTCTAATTCATTACTAATTCCTTTTCTTCCCTGACACCAGTCCAAAAACCTTGTATCCATATGGTTTCTCCAAAATATGAAACTTCAGCTTGATAATTAATCCCTTAAGCTACCCACTCTAGCCTCATCTCCTCTTTCTCCCCTCTGCGCATCCCTACTCCAGACACTTACTACTTCCAAATACCACCATCCTCTTTTACCTGAATTTATGCTGTTCCCTTGGCCTGGAAGTTTAGCTCTTGACTTGAATTCAGATGACACGACATGTGGCAGCCCCAATGTTCTTTTCAGAATATTAGGAGACACAGTACATGAAGCCTAAAGTAACAGCTCATTATCGTGTTAAAATGAATTCCAATCTGCTAGCAAGTCAATCTGGAATTCCATTTAGAATTCCAGATTCTAAAACAGGCAAGTGGGAATTGGTGCCAAAGGTTTAGAACATTTTTCCTACAAGTTTTTGTTTAAAGATAAAATAAGACATAATACTGTAAAGTAACTATATTTCAATAATTTTATTTTATTTTTTAAAGACAAAGTCAGTATTAGAGATCAGCAGAACTTCCCTTTTTTCAGCTTTGGCAACAGGGAAGGAGCATTTTCCTTGAAAGCAACTGACATGGAAAGCATCCCATTCCCATCCTTTCATATCAAAATGTTCATAGCTTTTTAAGAAACATATTTTATAATATAGTGTTAGTTTCAGGTGTACAACACAGCGATTCAGCTAACTTCTTTATCAGTAAATCTTTGCTGCTTATCTATTTTATGTACAGTAGTTTGTACTTAATCTTTTTAATTAAATTTTTTATTTTGAATTGGGAGTATAGCCAACTAACAATGTTGTGAGTTTCAGGTGGACAGCAGATGGACTCAGCCATACATACACATGTATCTGTAGCTCTTTGCAAAATGAGCTGACTATCCATCAAAAAGCTCCTTAAAAAAACCTCTGCTTTACCTCTGTGGTGAAAGGCCAAATGGCTGTAAAAACAAACAAAAAAAAGAGGCAGAGCCCTAAGTACTGACTTGGACAACCTCTAAGATACATTAAGAGAAACGGGCAACGTACAGAACAATGGGCATAGAGCCCACTACTTGTCTTAAAAAAAGAAAAAACAAAAAACAAAACTAAATTGAAGCCCAACCATCCATAAAGAGAAAAAAGTATAAGTATTTCCTAAACATACGTAGACGGAGAAGGCAATGGCAACCCACTCCAGTACTCTTGCCTGGAAAATCTCTTGGACGGAGGAGCCTCATAGGCTGCAGTCCCTGGGGTCGCGAAGAATCGGACGCGACTGAACTTCACTTTCACTTTTCACTTTCATGCATTGGAGAAGGAAATGGCAACCCACTCCAGTGTTCTTGCCTGGAGAATCCCAGGGATGGAGGAGCCTGGTGGGCTGCCGTCTATGGGGTCACACAGAGTCGGACACGACTGAAGCGATTTAGCAACAGCAAACATACGTAGACCATCCCTGGAAAGCTCCAGGAGAAACAGGGGCCAGTGGTCACCTGTGGGGCCGCGGGGAGGGAGAGGGGCCTTACTTCCGTTCTCCAGTCTCCCCCGTTACCTGCACTTGCTCTTACCTCCCGCCTCTGTGAAAGTCGAAGCTCAGGAGACCGGCCTCGGCTCACCGTTCGGGCCCCACAGCGCTTAACGGCTTGCACGGTGTTTCCCGTGCACGAAACCGTCAGGCGAGGAAGGGCCTGTGGCTGGGGAGCGGCGGGGGTTCGCCCCAGGTCACCCGGCAGGTAGGTGGTGGGGCAGATTTCCCACGCCCCGTGCCTCCAGCTCCAAAGTCGGGGGTCCACCCACAGTGGGCCTCCTTTTCCGCTTCAGGGCGCTCGCCCACTTTCGCGGAAGAGTGAGAGCCAGGCCTTGCCAGGCTGCTCCCCGCGCCTCACAGACACCGGGAGCTGAGGAAACTTGAGAGGCATCTATGCCCCTCGCCGTAGGGACTCGGAACGCAGAGGGAGAGCCCACCTCAGTTTGTTCGAGCCCGCCAATCCCTGACGCCACGACGCCGAAGCGCCGGACACCGCGCTCCCGGAAGTGACGCGAGCGTCCGGTTCCCGCCTCCCAGCTTCCGGCTACGGGCGTGTGTCCGCGCGTGCGCACGGAGAGTGAGCTCCCGTGTTGGCACGCGAGTCTCCACGCGGTGAAGGCGACATGGAGGCTTTGGCTTCTATCCCGCCGTCAGCCTCAACCGAAACTTCAGCTTCGACTCCGGAGACTCCAGCCGGCCCGGAGCAGCTGGACGAAGAGCAGGTGAGTGGCCCCCGGGCGGGGAGTTTGGAAGCGGGGCGGCCGAGGCCTTGTGAGTCGCGGATTCCGAGGGCGAGCTCCGCGCCGGTGTGGACCCCTTCTGGGCTTAGGGTCGCTCGTTCGCAGTGTCCTCCGCTTTCCCGCTGCCTTAAACAGCCGGCTAGACGCCCGCCTTCTCCAGCCCTGCGGCCTGGCTCTCTTGAGTTGATTTTTTTTTAATGGCCGCTCCGCGCGGCTCTCGGTGTTCTAGTTCCCGGACTAAGGATGAAACCCGTGCCATCTGCAGTGTGAACTCAGAGTCCTAACCGCCGGACCGCCAGGCGAGTCCCTTACCTTGAATTGAATTTCAGGTATACTTTGGGGCCCTGGAGTGAGGCCCACCTGGCTCTGCTTCCCTGCCGTTTGCCTTTTTTGCTTTTGTTTCTGAGAATTCATAAATCTCTCAGTTGACTGCAAATAATTAGCGCAGAACACAGAGTAGCCTCCAAGGAGAAGTCCTGGGAGGCGTCACAGCACAAGCAGCAGTCCGGCAGCTGGTCTCTTAACAAGCCCTAGAGGGAAGCAGGCTCCTACTGAAAGAAGGCCTCCGGCAGTATCCGTCTGGATCAGCTCTCAGCAGCATGGATACCGGTCCTCCAGCGAGGAGACTTCACGTCTCTTGGCTCCAGGGTCTCTTTTTGAGGAGTGGTGGTAAAGAACCCACCTGCCAGTGCAGGAGACATAAGAGACGCAGGGTTTGATCTCTGGGTGGGGAAGATCCCCTGGAGAAGGAAATAGAAACCCACTCCAGTGTTCTATCCTGGAGAATCCCATGGACAGAGGAGCCTGGTGGGTCCATGGGGTTCCAGAGAGTCAGACACCACTGAAGAGACTTAACACACAGTTATTACAGGGGAGTGGGTCATGGCTCTATCAGTTGCTCCTTCTATTGCACACACATTGCCCATCAAATTTCTCATCTAAAGTAACACTCTCAGTTTATCACTCTGAGACACTTGCAGTCTTAGCGCAGCTTTTTAAAAAATATTTATTTGACAGATCCGGGTCTTCGTGGCCTCATGTGGAAACTCTTGGTTGCTGCATGTGGATCTAGCTCCCTGACCAACACAGGGGCCTTGGAAGCACAGAGTTTTAGCCACTGGACCACCGGGGAAATCGCTAGCCTATGTTTAAAAGCAACTGATAACAGAAGTTCATGCTGGCCACTGTGGCTCCATTTTGAACTGCCTCACAGAGTTTTTGTTCCATTGCTAAGTCGTGTCCAACCAGAGCATGCCAGGCTCCTCTGTCCCACTATCTCCTGGAGTTTATGTCCATTGAATCAGTGATGCTATCCAACCATCTCATCCTCTGCTATCCCCTTCTCCAAGTTTAACATTGCTTAAATGTTTTAAGTTTTTCACAAGATGAGTAGGTATCAGAACACAAAAGGAATCACCTTATAACAGCAATAGAGTGGGGCAAGAGAAAAGGGAATGTCTCTAAAACAGGCCCAGATTATACCTTGAAAACCACACGACTGGTTTGACTCCTTCTGGATATTCTAAAGGAATGTCCTACCAAATTTTCCCTTTCAGTTCAGTCGCTCAGTCGTATCCGATTCTTTGCGACCCCATGAACCGCCGCACACCAGGCCTTGCTGTCCACCGCCAACTCCCAGAGTTTATTCAAACTCATGTCCATTGAGTCGGTGATGCCATCCAACTATCTCATCCTCTGTCGTTCCCTTCTCCTCCTGCCTTCGATCTTTTCCAGTGAGTCAGTTCTTGCCATCAGGTGGCCAAAGTATTGGAGTTTCGGCTTCAGCATCAGCCCTTCCAATGAGTATTCAGGACTGATTTCTTTTAGGATGGACTGGTTTTCCCTTTAACATTCTGATTAGGCTTTGTTAGTAATAAAGCTGCAAATTAGAAAGCTTTATTTTTTATTAATTTGTGTTGAAGTATAGTTGCTTTACAGCGTTGTATCTAGTTTCAGCTGTACAGGAAGATGAAGAAGCTGTATGTATACACATACCCTCTGCAGTTTGGCCAAGTCACTTGATCCTTGGTAACTTCCTCAGATTTAAAAATGGGCTCTGCTCTCCAGGATCAGAGAAGGTGATGCAAACAAAGCAAGGGGGTCAGGAGGGCCTGGCGCATAATAGGCACTCAGAAAATGTGAGATGCAGATGTATTGTGCTTTTATGGGGTTTGCTGCCTTCATTGTTGAGTGCAGGGGAAGCATGCTCCCGCTTAATGTTTTGTTTTGGCCTTGGCGGGGACCTGTGCCTCCTGCAGTGGAAACGCAGAGTCTTAACCACTGGACTTCAGGTGGCTGCATTCCTCTGATTACAAATTGCACAATCTTGGTGAGTATGGTTGTGGAGATTACCTGTGAAAATAGAAATTGAGCAGGGGCAAATTCTGGGGAGGGGCTAGATTTTGAATTTTGCTAAATTCAATTGAAATGTGACTGACTTGTGTATCTCCACTTTGCAGGTTAAGAAGGCAGTGGAGGCTCTGTTGGCACATTCCAGATCCAGGAAAAACGCGAATGGATTACTTCTGAATGAGAATGAAAATTTCTTTTTAATGGTGGTATTATGGAAAATTCCAAGTAAAGAACTGAGGGTCAAATTGTAAGTTCTTGTTTTCTACTTTTGCTGTTCTTAACTGCTTGGCTGTTTCGTGGAACTTTAACAACTGTCAACTTAGTTTTTGGTGGAAACTTTGCAAACTCAAAATATCTGATTTGAAAACCATCAGATTTAGACCTGCTTAAATTTTCTAAAAATTCCATCAGTTTTCTGAATGATTGGTAGATGATTTGACCAAAGCCAGATTCAGTTCTGTTGAATCTGAAAACCTAGTTTTTGAGAGGACAAAGGTTAGAATAAATGAAGCAGCTTTTGTATTTTCATAGAATCTGTTATCTTCCCATGTATAACTAGTTCCAAGCTAAAATTACTGAGGCGCCAAACTCATTCCTATATACAGAGACTGTTAAAAATTTGACAGTGAATTCCTTACAAAAAAGAAACCCATGAAGATTACACATTCTTATTGCTATAACCCTTAGGTCAAAGATGCCAGACTTAGCAAATAAAAATACAGGGGAATTTTTTTGTTAGTGTAAGTAGGTCTCAGTAGCATGGGGACATAATTATACTTAAAAAATGATTCAGATTTAACTGGGTGTCCTATGTTCTCTCTGGTAACCTTCCTCTCTGTGGAATCCTTCATTTCCAAAGCTAGCTCTGTTATAGAAAGCAAGATGTGGGATAGCTTTTCTTTCTCCCATAAGAGTTATAGGATAGGGGTTACGAATAACTACAATTAGAGGTGTTATCCCCAGATGTCCAATGGTTAGGGCTTCACCTTCTAATACAGCGGGGTGCAAGTTCATCCCTGATTGGGGAGGTGGGATCCCTCATGTCTCTTGGCCAAAAACAAAAAAACAGAAACATTGTAACAAAGTCAGTGAAGACATCTAAAAACAATTTTTTTTTTTAAGAATGATTACAAGCTGGGAAGACCCCTTTAACCCTCAGACTCTTAACTCATGCCATGAGCAGCCCTAGCCACGTTGTTTTAGTTACTGCATCATGTGTCCGGGTGTGTTCTTTGTTTATTCCGTACTTCTGCCCTCACGTTGTCCAGGTTATTTTCCCAGCCGCTCAGCTCTTGTGATTTCGGCCACCTGCCATCTCATTGTCCAAGTCCTGCTGCTGAGGCTTGCTCTGCTCTTAAACTAAGGACATGTTTCCTCAGGACACATAGACCTAGCACCCGAGCTAAGCCTTTTTTTCCCTTTTTGAGACTCAGCATAACGCATGTTTGCTGGTCCCTGTGGGTTTGCTCTGGTTTCTGTTTCAGCTCTTAAGAGTTATGATTATGGAGCCCAGAGGTTTCTGCAAGGTGGCGTACTGAACCACAACTGCCCTGATGAAACTGGATTATTCTAGCGCTTCAAATGATCAGGCTTCCCTAGCGGGCCAGTGGGTAGGATTCCACCTTCCAATGCAGGAGGCATAGGTTTGAACCCTGGAAGGAACTAAAATGCCATGTGTTGTGGCCAACTAATAGTCACATTTGTACTATTTTCAGTGTCCTTGATATATTTTAACTCTTAATCACATCCCAAATGTTAATGCTATTTTGGTCTGTGGATATTTGTGGTGATTTAGTGTTTGAGTCTTAACTTTTCTATACCATTGAAAACTGTATGTATGTGTGTGCTGTGCTCAGTAGCCTATTTGTTTAAAAACCGTGAATAAAGTATTGAAATGACTGGATTTATTGTGTATTCTGTGGAATATAAATGTATATATGATCTGTTATAATGCTTTATTCTTTGGTCTGTCTCATGTATTTTTCAGGTCTTTGCCTCATGGTATTCGATCAGATTTAGCAGACGTGTGTTTATTTACCAAAGATGAACCAAATCTAAGCTCTGAACAGACAGAACGTTATTATAAGAAGCTTCTAAACAAGCATGGGATCAAAACTGTTTCTCAGGTAGGGAGCAGGTTAATATTTTCAAGGCAACTAAAGTTTGGATCCAGTTCAAGTGACAAGAGGGTCTTCCCTGGTGGTCTGGTGGTTAAGATCCTGTGCTTCCACTGCAGGGGGCTGGGTTTGAGCCCTGGTCAGGAAGCTAAGATCCCTCATGCCTTTTGGCTCTCCCCTCCGCCTGACCACGCGCCCCCCTCAAAAAAAAGATTTCAGTTGAAGTGACAAGTAATACATTACCTAGTACATGTTCCTCTCCTGGGAATTTAATTTTTAACTTAATTTTCCCTTTTAAATTCTCATTGGCTTTGGGTAGGGCATATTCCCTCTAGCTTGTAATGAATGAGTTGTTGAGGTTGGTTGGCCTAAGAGCTCTACATGTGCATCAGTGATGTTTCTATCTTGAAGATTTTACAGAAGGTTGCTCTGTTAAATTGCTCCTTTCTCCTTCGGGGTGTCCTGGGTTTGCCTCTGGCTCAGCACCTCTTGCCGGTTCTGTCGCTGGTGGTGCAGTTTCTTTAGCCCCAGCCGTCAGCCTAGTACCTGTGCTATTTCCGGCACATTCATGTCCACTCAGCTGTGACTCCAGGGCATCTTAGAATCTAAACACAAATTGTCCCTGTATTTCTTCTTCTTGTCTGGGTTCCTAGTTTTTTTGTGTTTTTACATTTTCTCTTTTTTTCCCCCCTCTGCTTTCTTTTTCCTTTTTCTTTTTTATCGAAGTATAGTTGGTTTACAATGTCGTTTTGTGTCTGTTGATCCCAGACTCCTAATTTCTCCCTCCCACTCCCCTTTGGTAACCATAGTGTGTTTGCTGTGTCACTGAGTCTGTTTCTATTTTGTATATTCATGTTTTCACATCTTCTTAAATTTTCTAGATTATCCCTTTCCGAACTTTAAAAAAGGAATATAAAGCCTATGAAGCCAAGCTCCGCCTCTTGGGTAGTTTTGACTTCTTCATTACAGATTCCAGAATCAGGCGGCTCTTGCCCTCACATCTGGGGAGGCATTTCTACAACAGAAAGAAGTAAGTTTCTCAGCAGTGACTGGACTTGAGTAACGTGATGTTTTTGGCTGTTATGTGCTGCAGTAAAGAGCCATTGTGTTGTTCTAGGGTTCCAGTATGTGTAAACCTTCAGTCCAAGACTTTATCTAGAGAGATCAACGACTGCATTGGGGGAACTGTCTTAAACATCTCTAAGAGTGGCTCTTGCAGGTAGGTAAAAGGTGTGAAAGTGTGCCTCTGTTCAGTTTTGTCTTTAGTAATGGTTTTATTGGGGTTGCAGAGTCGAACACAACTCAGTGACTGAACAACAGCAGTGGCTGTTTAAACATTTATAAGATGGTGTTAATGAAATCAAATTCTTCAGATAAACTAAGATTTATTCCTTAGAAGTATTCAGTTGCCTAGAACGGTGCTGCCCCCTAGAACTTTGCCTAGTACTGGAGACGGTCTGTGGCTGTGCAATCTCACAGGAGAATGAGCCACACGTGGCTGCTGAGCTTGTGATGTGGCTGCTGCAGCTGAAGAACTGAATTTCCAACTTCACTTGTTTTTAGCTAAATTTAAAAAGGCATGTCTGCTGACTTTTACNCTGGAGACGGTCTGTGGCTGTGCAATCTCACAGGAGAATGAGCCACACGTGGCTGCTGAGCTTGTGATGTGGCTGCTGCAGCTGAAGAACCGAATTTCCAACTTCACTTGTTTTTAGCTAAATTTAAAAAGGCATGTCTGCTGACTTTTACTGTACTGGATAGGGCATCTCCAGATGTTCAAGAAAACAGGAAAATAAGACCGATGCTTAGGGAATCTTAGTAGTTCTGGGCTTCTTTGTTGACCAGCGTCATTTGTCCTTTAAAGTCAAGGCCCGCTTCAGTCTTGCTTTAACTTCTTGAGAAGTGAGTTCTGCATCTCCCCTGTTTCACCAGCCCGTCTTATATCTCAGCATGGTCTCATGGAGCTTCTCTTTCCCGGAATGCTGAGCTGGGTGGAATCCCCACACCCACCAAAGACCTCTTAGGACAGTGACTCATCCCAGCCTTCAGGTGGACAGATAGCAGCTCAGCCTTTTTCAGCTCAGCAGGTTGAGTTTGAGTGCTTGAAGGGAGGGTTAAGTTTGAGTTGTATGGAGGAACATAATTCAACATTATTTCATAAAACAGGTAATCTGATGACTGGGACATCTGTGGTGTGGGGATGAGCAGCTGCCAGTAGGGTAGGGCTGTAGACCCTTTCCACCCAGAGATACCCCAGAAGCCCATGTGGACCCAGTGGTCACATCCATAACAAAACAGGATGTTTTGGCTCTGCTCACTAGGGAGGCCAGCCCTCAGCAGTGTCTCCAGGCGAGTTAGAGCAGGGCATGGCTGGGGAGACTGGTGAACTCTGGTGTCATCTTCTGCCTGCAGGTGGGAACCGTCCTACTTGGGTGAGTTAAGCAGCTAAGTAGAGTTGATGGTCAGGCCTGGATCCCCCACTCTATATATTATAGCCTGACATAAAAGTAGTGCTTGATGGGAATCAGTTAGCTTGAGGGTCAGAGGCCTGGTTCAGGGTGTGCTTGCAGGTCAGTGCCAGTGGGCACACAGAATGGGCGAGCCCCTTCTTTGGTTTGAGAGGGGTGGGATCACCAGCCCGTGTCACTCTCATTCTGCAGATACCCCACCAACAGCCAGCCTGTCTGACAGCTCCCCTGGTAGGGAGAGTGGGAGCTGGAAGGACCAGGGAACCTGGTGGCTGAGCTGTGGGTGCTTCTGGGCTCTCCGCTGGCCCGTGGGTGCCCTCTCCTTCAGTTGAGGAGGTAGTTTTGCTCTCGGCCAGAAGATGCTGTTCCACGAGCAGCTGATGCTGCGTCAGGGCAGTGGGGCTATAAAGATAGCAAGCAGTCCTCCTGGGAGTGGGTCCTTTGCAGAACAGCCACTGTTGGGGGTTATCACCCTCAGCAGAGCTTGAAGGCTGGCCCAGGGACCTGTGTTCTCCAGAATGCAGGTGGAATTCCCTGTGGCCCTCCCCACTGACCCTCCCAGCCTCACACAGTTATGTGCCAGCTCCTCAGTCACTTCTTATTTTGATGGCGGGGGTATAGTTACTGCACAAAGTTGCACTAGTTCTGCTGTACAGTGAAGCGAATCAGCCGTACATATACACGTACCCCCTCCCTCCTGGATTTCCCTCCCATCTAGGTCACAAGAGAGCAGCGCTAATCACCTCTTGATATTTCGGGAGGAGGGTATTTCTTCTACGACAGGAACGATGATCATCTCTTAAAATAAATGGAGGACCTGAGGATCTTAGTGTTTCTACCCAGAAAAAATGTTTGAGTTGTGTTCTTCTGTTTGTCACATACCAGCCTATGCTTTATTTTGAGAAGCAAGTTACATTTTCACATTTCTGTATTGGATGCTTTTCCAGCACTATCCGCATTGGTCACACGGGGATGCCGGTTCAGCACATCGTTGAAAATGTTGTTGCTGTTGCAAAAAGGCTCTCGCAGAAACTGCCGGAGGTACGGTCTCGCAGACATCTCACAGTCAGTCCTTCATATAAAAGAAGCAAAACCCGCACGGGTGACGTTGCTCTTCTCTCTGTTTCAGAAGTGGGAGAGCGTGAAGCTCTTGTTCGTGAAGACTGAGCGGTCGGTTTCCCTGCCTGTCTTCTCTTCCTTTGTCAGCAGTCAGGGTGAAGCCAAGGGACTCCGCACACGAGACCTGCTGAAAAAGGTTAGTAGAAGTTCATATCCTGGACAGGCTTCATCATGTCTGTAAGCACAGCCCAAGAAGAGAGAACAGAGGTTCACAAGAGCCTGCAAGAGAGGCTGAGATGAAGAGGAAACCCAAAGTCTCGGCTGTTGAGTACTTGGTTATTCGTGGGCAAAATGTAAGACTGCTTGAGGCTAACATGCCTCTTGGTTCTGGTTTGTGGGTTTTAAATAACTGCTGGTATTACTGTAAAAAGTGGCAGGAGAGAAAGTGGACCCTTTTGTTATTGGTTGGACTAGTCTCCTAGTTGATTCAGTCTTTCTCCAGCCATGTTCATCCATGTGTCCAGTGAGTGTTTTTTTGTTTGTTTGTTTTGTTTACATGCCTGAACAACAATGTCCTGTATATAAGTTAAACTTAGACACATCCTCCCGTATACTTTAAATCATCTTTAGGTTATAATACTGAATGCAATGTGAATGCTATGTAAAGAGTTGCCAGAGTGCACAAATTTTAAGTTTTGCTGTTTTGAACTTTGGGGATCCCCCCCCTGAATATTTTTGACTCACATCTGGTTGAGTCTGTAGATATGGAACCCTGCATGTATGGAAGACCAGCTATTTCACAACACATACTGTACGGTTCCGAATTATTCGTAGCTCCAACCTATAGACGAAGTTGAGTTCCACACAGCCGGTGACCACACGCTTCACATACCCAGATTCTGGATAGAATTCACCACATACAGTGCATCTTTAGCTATGGCTTTGAGACAAAGTGGATTTGGGTTTCAAGTAGTGGCAGTGGGGCTCGTTTGCTTGGATCTTGTGCAGGTCTAGGCCCTTTCAGGAGCTGATAAAAGACCTGACTATACGTGCTAAGAAGATTCCACCCTTAAAATTATGCTTGGTTCTTTTTGGAGGTATCAAAGAAAAGCCGAAAGAAGAAAGAAAGAGCTCTTAAAAGACAGCAAGAGAAGAAAGAAAAGAAGCTTCTAAAGCAGGCTGGAAAGGCCAAACCTGCCCCAACCACAGATGCAGTGTCCCCCAAAACTGGGGGCGTTCCAGCCCAGGACCCTGCACCCCAAGAGGAGACTGGTGGGGTGAGCACCCTGCCTAAAGCACAAGACGATTCTGAAGATGAAATCCCATTGCTGGTGCCACTGAAGGAAACTCCAGCTGCAGGAAGCGCCAAGGTATTCTCATTAATATTGGTGCCCACTGTGGGTGGGTTCTGTGGCCCACGTGTGCCGGCAGGCACTGCCGGGTGACAGCGAGTGCTACGCCTGGGAAGCAGCTCTTAGAGAAATTTGTGAAGTAAGGGATGAAAAGTGCCAGGGTGAGCCCCAAGAACCTCTGACTCATTCTGCCCCTCCTTAAATATTGGAGTGACCTGTAGTCAGCCAAGGCTTTCTTCATGTACCTTGGAATCATGGGAGACTCAGCCATATTAATAAGGCTAATAATTAACCATGTTGCCTGTGGTTTTGAAGAGCAGATTCAGTTTGCAAAGGTGAGTCCTCAGTCACCACATAATTGATCTCAGAAAACTTACCTGAGGGGAAACTTGGGTGCTGGGTCCTGCCTCTGACACCTTTGTGAACACTCGGCCCTGCATGGCTCTTAATGGAAGTCTGACTTCCTTTAAAACTCAGGTTTAAAGGAACTGAGTTTTTTTTATTTTGGGGTGCTTTGTTAATGTTTTCACTCAGAGTATCCATCCAGCTATTGGGGAGAGACCTCAGAGGGGAGCAGTGGGTCCTTTTTAAGAGATTGAGGGGTGGCCCTCGCCATGTATCTGGGAGACTCACAGCCTCCCTGGGCACAGTCCGTCAGGGTCATCCCACGGCTGTCCCTGCACTTACCTATTATGTTTATTTTTGTAACAGTGATCCTTAAGATCTTCAACAGAATTATAATTTTCCTCCGTTACTGAAAATATTCCTTTTAAAGTATCCCCAAAGTGCTATTGAGATTTTTTTTAATACACTTGAAATTAATGTTGATGATCAGTATGTTTACTGTAAGCAGTATAATTGTTTCTAGAAGTAAGCTGTATTTGTTTTAATGTGACTGGAAGGTGGTATGCTGAAGGGGAAAGCATCGCTGCCGGGGTGATAAGATTCAAGAGTATTCAAGTGTTGGCAGTTCCCTGGAGGTCCAGTGGTTGGACTCAGGGCTTTCACTGCCGTGGTGCCGGGTTCAATCCCTGGTCGGGGAACTAAGATCCCACAATCTGTGCAGCATGGTTGGAAGAGTGTAGAAGAATGTGTGCCTTTGAACCACCTAGGAAATTTGGGGAAAGATAGGAAAGTTTCATCATATTTTTAATGTTTTTCGAAATTTCCATCTGTTGTTTTACATTGTCAGAAACAAAGTCCTGTTGGTGATTTTGTCTACATTGTCTGTGTGGGACACAATCCATTGCTGGAATGTTGTCCTTGGATCATCTAGGGTGCTTGGAAAATCCAGGCATCCCAGCCTGGAATACAGTCCTCGCTTTTTTATAACACATCCCACAGTTGGTTTTAACTGGGTAACCAGCCAGCCAGCCTGGTTTTCAGCAGGGTAACCCACTGCCCTAACCCATATATAGGGAATTTACTCCTGGGGGTGAAGAAGAGTCAGGATGAGGTCACAGGTCTTCTCCTGTGCTCCCAACATGTGCTTCCCAGAGCCCTTAGCCCCAGCCATAGGAAAAGATGGTTTTCCACTGATTGCACCAAGAAGATGCTAGGGTCCTTTCTACAGTCGTTAATAATGAAATGCAGCTGCCTTTCAAAATGTTTGCAAGGCAGAAGGAAAAAGCCATTCCTAACTCTTTGTGCTGCAGTGAGCCTTTTAGGGGTTCTCTAAATTTTAAGAACAGAAGCTCTTTGGGTTACATTGTCAGTAGTCTGGCCCGTATTCACCCACCTCTTTTTCTTAGATGCAAAAGGCTGCCACAGGAAAGAAGTCTCCTAAAAAGAGTCCTGGTCCCAACACAGCTCGTGGGAAGAAGAGAAAGGCCTCCTCAGCCCTGGAGACCCCAATAGCTGTGGAGCCCAAGACCCCAGGGAAAGGCCCAGGGAAGAAGGCCAGAGTCAAAGAAGAGGTGGAGAAAGAAAGAAACTCTTCCCTGGGGAAAAAAGACCCAAGACAGACTCCCAAAAAGCCAGAGGCCAAGTTCTTCACCACTGCTAGTAACTCTGCGAAAAAAGCCCCCCGTACCCTGACACAGCGACCCAAAAAACCCAAAGTACCCCAGTCAACCTAAAATCAGAGACTCAACCAGCAGGAAACTCAGCTATCCGAAGAGCTTGTAAAAAAATACCTGGGTTCTGACTCTGACCCCTGCTGCAACCTCAGAGTGAGGCCTACCTAGACTTCAGTATATTTTTTAATACCTCCACAAGTAATTCTGATACATATTCATGGGTGTATAAGAACCAGTAGTTGGAAGTAAGTCCATTTATTTTGTTCTTCTGTGTATTTGCTAATATAATAGAGGGAAAATACAGTGCTTCTTTGTGGTTGTGTTTATATTAATAAAGTGTCACATTTGTTTCATGATACACTGTTGGCATTCCAAATCTTGTTGGTGTTTTACTTGAATGGCTATGAAATAATTATTTTCTTCATCTGCTTTCAACCATTTGTTCACTTGACAGCTCCATTACAGTAATTTGTACAGACGTATCCAGAGCTTATCTGCAGGCCACTGGTGGACTTACATGCAAATCAGCCATGGAACTGGTGACCAACTCCAGTTTCATGGCCCCCATGCTGAGATGGATCTTGGAAAAGACCCTTGAATCAGAAATAAAATAATTGATTCCATGGCCCAAGGTTCCAGGTCACTGAGTTAGCATGTACTTGTTGAGGGAAATTAACCATCATCAATTAGAGAAGCCCTGGATCCAATCCTGCACACTGGAGGCAAGAAAATACTTGCTTCCCATAGCCTTTCCTTATTCCTCCAGATTACTCCTCACCCTACGTAGATTTACTTTCCTCGGGGAGGAAGCGCAGGAGAGAAGACTAAAACTTCAGGTCATCGTCAAACATACCTGAGGCAGTAAATTGACTTTGCAGGTACTTCCACTGAATTTGAACTGGAGTGTACATCTCTAGTAAGTGATGTAGTCACTAGTACAGAAAGGACAAAGTGAGGCATGCTTTCAAAGATCATGTCATTGATGAATAGAACGACTAAAGGAATAAGAGCTTTAGGTGGTTCTCCAGGTTTTTAAATCATGAAAGGTTTTGAAACACAAAGTGAGTATACTACGTTTAATGTAGGGGTTTAGCATAATTGATTTGTTTACCATAGAAACTAGCTTCTATGGGAAGGTGTATTTAAGACTATAAACCTATAATTCAAAAATAAAAAGGCAATCCAATTTTTTAAATGAGCAAAGGGTCAGAATGGACATTAGCCCCCAAAGAGATACACAAATGACCAACAAGGGCTTGAAAAGATAATATTAGTCAACAGGAAAATGCTAATCAAAACCACAAGATATACCACTTGACCCTAAAAGACGAGGGATATGAAGAAATTGGAATGCATTGCAAATGGGAATATGAAATGGTGCAGCTGCTTTGGAAAACTGGCCATTTTTTGAAAAAGCATAAGACAGAGTTAACCACATCCATTCCTTTGTATATGCCCAAGGACATTAAGAACATAGGTCCACAAAAGATTTGTACCTGGAATGTTTATAGCAGCATTATCATAATAGAGAAGTAAAAACAACCCAATGTCCATCAGCTGATGAATGGATAAACAAGATGTAATATATCCATTCAATGGAATATTATTAAACCACAAAAAGGAATGACTTACTGATACATTCCACAACATGGATGGACCTTGAAAATACTATGACCTGTTAACCTCCAAGTCCGAACTTTCAAGGTGGGAATGTGTGTTTGCATGTGTAGTCAAGTAAGGTGGCTCACGNCAATGGAATATTATTAAACCACAAAAAGGAATGACTTACTGATACATTCCACAACATGGATGGACCTTGAAAATACTATGACCTGTTAACCTCCAAGTCCGAACTTTCAAGGTGGGAATGTGTGTTTGCATGTGTAGTCAAGTAAGGTGGCTCACGTGTCTGGCATATATTGTCACGTGTGCATCTTCCGTGAGTAGTGCTTTTATGTGCTGTACAGTATGGTATTTTTATTTCAAGCCCAGGGTGTCTGGAAGCAAGAGGGTGGATAGAATTGAATCTAGCAAAAAAACAGAACTGGTGCCAACATCAGGGGTGAGTGAAATTGCAGCTCGCCCTCCATCTACTGCTAGTGATCCTTCAATGCTACTCTTCCTGCTCCATCAGTCACTCTTCTTGCCTGTTCACTTGATGCCAGCCCCTTAATCCCAGCTGTTGTACTGTCCTAGGTCCTGTATCATAAGATTAAAAATATTTTCCTTGATTTTTGTGTTTGCTTTTAATGCGCTATTTGAAAAGTTTTATAAACCTATCACAGTACAGCACTATATCAGTTCAGGTCAATCACTCAGTCGTATCTGACTCTGCAACCCCATGGACTGCAGCACGCCAGGGTTCACTGTCCATCACCAACTCCCGGAGCTTACTCAAGCTCATGTCCATCAAGTCAGTGATGCCATCCAACCATCTCATCCTCTGTCGTCCCCTTCTCCTCCTGCCTTCAATCTTTCCCACCATCAGGATCTTTTCCAACAAGTCAGTTCTTCGCATCAGGTGGCCAAAGTATCAGAGCTCCAGCTTCAGCGTCAGTCCTTCCAATGAATATTCAGGACTGATTTCATTTAGGATGGATTCATTGGATCTCCTTGCAGTCCAAGGGACTCCCAAGAGTCTTCTCCAACACCACAGTTCAAAAGCGTCAATTCTTCAATGCTCAGCTTTCTTTATAGGCCAACTCACATCCATACATGACTACTGGAAAAACCAAAGCTTTGACTAACAGATCTTTGTCAGCAAAGTAATGCCATGCATGCACAAGTCCTTTTAAAGGAGATGACCATTACAGTCATTACCCCTACCATAGTTTGGCCTCAGGCCAAACAGCAGGGAGGTAACACAGCCCCACCCATTGGAATAAGACCCAGTTTCTTCAACAGTCTCTCCCATCAGGAAGCTTCCATAAGCACCTTATCTGTTAGAGGGCAGACAGAATGAAAACTACAATCACAGAAAACTAACCAAACTGATCACATGGACCGCAGCCTTATCTAACTCAATGAAACTATGAGCCATGCCATGTAGGGCCGCCCAAGAAGGATGGGTCACAGTGGAGAGTTTTGACAAAACGTGGTCCACTGGAGAAGGGCATGGCAAACCAGTATTCTTGCCTTGAGAACCCCATGAACAGTATGAAAAGGCAAAAAGATAGGACACTGAAAGATGAACTCCCCAGGTTGGTAGGTGCCCAATATGCCACTGGAGAAGAATGGAGAAGTAACTCCAGGAACAATAAAGAGATGGAGCCAAAGTGAAAACAACGCCCAGTTGTGGATGTGACTGGTGATGGAAGTAAAGTCTGATGTCATAAAGAACAATCTTGCATAGGAACCCGGAATGTTAGGTCCATGAATCAAAGTAAATCGGAAGTGGTCAAACAGTACTATATAGCTGATTGCATTAGTTGGGTACCTAACTAACTTCATTGGACTTAACGAAATTGCTCTTGGAATGGAATTTGTATGTAGGGGACTTAACTGTATTAAGTAAAAGGAGCCAGACACATTGACCATCTATTGTAAGATTTCATTTATATAAAATATCCAGAATAGGTAAAGCCATAGAGACAAAAAGTAGATCAGTGGTTGCCAGGTTCAGAGGGAGGGAGGGGATGTGAAGTAACCACTAATGGGTACAAGGTTTCCCTGGGGGATGATGAAAATGTCCTGGAATTCATGGTGATGGTTGTAGTCTTGTGAAAAAAATACTAAAACCCTCTGAACTGTACACTTGCAAAGGGTAAATTGTATGTTAACATGAATTACATCTCGAATAGCTTTGATAAGAAGAACTAATGTTCACAGAAGCAAGTTCAAACTTCTTATTTATAAATATAAAAACCTACTATCGGGGAGTTTTATAAAAATTCAATATTTAGTTTTTCCTAGTAGGGTGTACCTTAATATAATTCCAGATTACAGAAAATGCTTTTCATTTCCCCCCACAAACTTCATATAGATGCCACTAAATCCTTTCCAGTTTCTCCCTGAGTACCACCAGATACTGATGTGTTCTAGGGACTTCTCTGGTGGTCCAGTGGTTAGCACTCTGAGCTTCCACTGCAGGGTGCACCAGTTCGATCCTTGGTCAGGGACCTAAGATCCCCATACACTGAATGCTGTGGTCAAAAAAAAAAAAAAAAAAAAAAAAGACTAAACATTGCAAGAAAATAATATCCAAAACCCCACATCCCAAACATATGAGAATAGTGTATTTTCTATTGTTGTTTTATACAAACAGAAACTTTCATTTCCTTCTCTTTTTTTTAACCATTTATATTTTTCAAGTTTCACTCATAAAATTTCTATTCTAATGAAAAAAGTTCTCTTTTCTTAATTGTACTTTTTTCAGTATCAAACAAAATATAGTAACAAAAAGCATATCAGTGGTTGTTGCTTGGGGATGGGAGGGGAGATGTGAATTACCAAGAGATACAAAGAAACTTTGGGAGGCAGGGGATGTGTTTACGACTGTACTTGTGCTGATGCTTTCATTGATAAATATATATATACATATGTCAAAACTCATTGAACTGCACTTCAAAAACTCATGGATTGGTGCAGGTTCAATCCCTGGTCAGGAAGCTAAGATCCTGCATCCACCATGGCCAAAAAATCCAAAACATAACAGAAGCAATATTGTAACAAATTCAGCAAAGACTTTAAAAATGATCCACATGAAAAAATCTTTAAAAACAAGAGTCCCAGGCTTCTCAAACTCAGGGCAGTTGGAAACCACTGGTACCAACTGGGTGATAGCTAAGGAAAGAGACTTCCCTCATCTTGACCAAATCATCAAGTGAAGCCAAATGAAACCATGACTACCTCCCAGGGATAAACAAACCTATGATTTCCTAGTGTTTTACATAAATGCACGATCCTTAATCAGCATATGATACGTGAGTGTCCTGCAAGGTGCTCAGCCTCTCACCATTTTCTATCGTTGGATCAACTGGGGTGAAATCTGACAGGTGATAAAGGCTCTCCATAGATTCCACGTTATTGCAATTATCCAATCACGACCCTGTCTCCTATAAAAGAAACGCAGTGCTGTGCTCAAGGTTTCATCTTGAAATGTGTTTGCCTGTTGGTTGTTTGCCTATTTGTTATTAAGGAGATTCATTTAATCAGGTAAAGGGAACTATGTTTTTAAAAAATATATGTTGTGGTATGTTTGAAAGTCACTGAATATTGCTTTCCCTTGTTACTTGGTGAACTCAGGTATGTCTAAAGAATATTCACTGATCATTGCAGTTCCTCAGATGAGTTTCTTGTTTTACCTTTTGTCCGTTTTCCCTTACTTGTCGATGTTCTGTGTTTATGTGTCAGGAGTTTCTGACTCTTTGAGACCCCATGGACTGTAGCCTTCCAGGCTCCTCCATCCATGGAATTTTCCAGGTAAGAATACTGGAATTGCCAGTATTCTGGTTTGCCATTTCCCATTCCAGGAGATCTTCCTCACCCAGGGATCAAACCTGAGTCTCTTGTATCGCCTTCCTTTGCAGGGGGGTTCTTTGCCACTGTGTCATATGTGAAGCCCTCTGCATGTTTTTATTTTCTATGCATATAAAGTATATTTCTCCCAACTCATCATTTACCATAGCTTGTCTGTAATGCCTCTTGCTAGTCAAGGAAATTTTTTTTTTCCCCTTTGAAGCATCTGTTTCACTTTTTCCAAGAAAAACTTGGAAGAATTTATTTATTTAGCCAGACAAACATGCCTTCAACCTAAGACTTTGGAAAAAAACAGTAATAAAGCCAATAGAAATGCAGGAGGAGTAGTTTAATAAGGGAACAAAATAAATTGGAAAACTGAAGCCTGGTAACACTCAAAGTTAGCTGTTGAAGAAGGTGACAAGTAGCTAAACATGGCAAGCCAAAAAAAAAGAAGAAAATTGTATAAATGAGGCAAGAAATTTAGTCAGATAAAAGAAGTTAGAAAAAAGTTCCTGTAAAACTTCATGGTAATATACTTGGCATTTTAGGCAAAAAAATACAGTTTTCTTTTTCTTTATCACCATTTATTTAAACAATTGCTAATACATTAATTCTGTGTCTGGCCATATTTAGAGAGTTTTTATAATTGAAATATAATTGATGTGCAATATTATGTTAGTTTCAGGTGTACTGTTTATATTTGCATTTATATTATGAAATGATCAGCACAGCAAGTCTAGTAACCATCTGTTCCAATAGAAAGTTAAAATTGTATTGGCCATATTTCTTTTGCTGTGTATTTCGTCCCTGTGACTTATAAGTGGAGGTGTGTACCTTTAATCCCTGTCACCTGTTTCACCCAGTCATGTCTCAGCCCCGCTTCTGCCAACGACCCATTTGTTCTCTGCATCCATGAATCTATTTTCATTTTGTTTTTATTTTTTCAGACTCCACATATAAGTAAGGTCATGCAGTATTTGTCTTTGTCTCCCTTATTTCACTAGACACAATACCCTAAGGCATGTGGTTTTCTTAAATAAGTCACCAAAGAGTGTTACCAAAAGTTACCAAAATTGAATCAAGGAGAGTAGAAACGTCAGAATAAATCAACCTTTTAAGAAGAAAGGAGGTCACACTTCTACCTATGCTGGGGTGAAAAGACAATTCTAACAGCTTTGTAGTAATCTTACAAAAGCAGTGTTACTCTAACCTCAGCGCCCATAAAAATCCTCTTGACAAAACTAAAGTATAATGGAAAAATTCTTAACAGTGCAAGCAAATCATGTCTTTTAAAAATGTTGAATCATAATTTACAAACACTTAGACAAGTTTTAAAAAGGCACAATACACAGTCCCTACTCTCCACTGTGTCGCAGAAGCTTGTTAATGTTTTCATGTGGTACATAGGTACATACTTATTTGCTGAATCATTTGCGAATTGGCTGATAGTTCCATAAGATGCGACCATGTCCTCCAGCAAACCTCAGGTCTATGGGTCAGGCCCCAATTCTGTAGTGTTTTCTGGATATAATCTAGGAGTTTGTGATAGATGGTTTCTTGGAGGTTACTGAAAGAAACAGTGAAAGGAAATTAAGAATACATACTCATCCTCCTGGATTTTCTGTCAGTCTTCTTTGGAAGTCAATTCCCAGGTCTTCCAGAAAGAAGTCCTTTGTTTTATACCATCAGGACACTTGGTAACTCAGTGAATGTAATTAAAAATTTGATCCAAAAGTACTGTCATGCCAGTTGTGGAGATAGGTTTCTGGTCAACCTTTTGCTTTTTCTAACCTTAATTTTTAACTTGGGCTTCCCACATGGCTCAGTGGTAAAGAATCCGCCTGCCAATGCAGGAGGCACAGGTTCAATTCCTGGGTCAGGAAGATCCCCCTGGAGAAGGAAATGGCAACCCACTCCACCATTCTTGCCTGGAAAATCCCATGGACAGAGGAGCCTGGCAGGCTATCATCCATGGGGTTGCAAAAGAGTCGGACATGACTTCATGACTAAACAACAAACAATTTTTCCCACCCCTCATCCTACAGATAAGACTCGTCATGATCCCAGCTACTCAAACTCGTGGTCAGTGGACCTGGTTTCAAAGGCTAAAGCATGAGTTGTACAAGCCCATCTGTTATCGGATTAATAATTATGCTCCTCAAAATTGCTGTGGTAGCCTTCTTTGGTAATCATTTACCTTTCTCCCTCTCAGTAACAATAATTGCTTCTGGCATCGTTTTAATCCTCATTTCTGGAGGGATACTCTTGTATGGATTATGCCTACACCTCTCTTGAACCAGAAGAATTAGTGAGACATCGAACTGCCCACGGTCATCCTGAGGGTTTTGAAACAGAGGCAGCAACTATCAGCACCTCGCTATGATGTATATTAAACCCAGATATCACTGGGTCTTTTAACTTTCCGAAAGTTCCTTGAGTATAGTTAAAGTAGAAATAAACTCTGACCTCTAAAAAGTTGTGTTTTCTGAGTTTGGCATGTGTTTGTTCTCTCTTGCCTGTATGAAATCGTTCTTCTTCAGAAGTCCTCTCTCTCTTGAATTCATCTCGAAACTAGTTTTGTCCTGCTCGTCTCGGCAGCTCCCAACCTTCTTATTCTCTTCCTATCATCACTGGAGCTTCTCATCTGGGGCTTCACTGTCAACTCCTGCAGATTTCAACAAGCACAGAAGGTGACCTCTTCAAGACCACAGGGCCCTCACGACCTGCCATGTCCTGTTCTTTTCTCACCATCCCTGGTCATGCTTTGTACCTGGTCATAAATGCTGCCTGTGAGACCCCTAGAACATCATTGCAGACACCTCACTGGCTCACCACACTTCCCTCAAGGAAGTTCTGAGCTGCTTCTCGATGTCTAAGAAAACGAGAGCCACCAGTAGTTAAAGTAATAAAATTAGATTTTACTCAGGAAGTATTGTAATGGGAAAAGAGACCCCAGCACAGAACTGGGCTCAGTTCTTTTTGTAAATATTTATTTATGCATGTAACTGCAGCCAGTCTTAGTTGTGGCGTGCAGAATCTAGTTCCCTGACCAGGGATCGAACCCAGGCCCCCTGTATTGAGAGGGCAGAATGCCACTGAACCATCAGGGAAGCCCCCTGGGCCGAATTCTGCCTACAACATATTCAAGTGGGAATTTATGGCGCAGGTGAAGTTTGAGGATCAGTCACTGGGTAGAAAATTACTAAGGAAACATTAGGGGTGAGTGGGGAGGATATGGTGAATCTGGCTAAATCACAAACTAACAGGATTTTTGCAGAAGGCAGATCAAGGTAACATCACCTGAGAGCTGGGGTGGGGAGAAACAGGAATCTGATCAGCCATCGGGGGTGGGGGTTTCTCACTAAACCAACTTAGCAAGTTTCCAGCTCAGATTGGAAGATCCAAAGACCAGCACAGAAGTGCAGAAGTTGAGTCCTAATTGGGATGAGGATTCAGAGGAGCCAGACTAAATCTGGGTCAAGAAGAGATGCTTTGTCACTGAAAGTACCCCCACTTTTCTACCCCTTATAACTCTCCAGGCCTGGGCACATAGGAAGCCCACTGAAGTTTTCCACTGTGGACATGAATCTATAGACCCAAACATCTTAGAGCAAGTCATGCTACAAGGTTGAGTGACTTCTTTGAAAATCATGATTATTGCCTCGGAGGAGACTCCTTACTTCTATTCCACCTTTTGAGATTGTTCCCCACTCCTTCAGTCCTAATGGACAGTGAAATCTTTTTTTTTGGTCACACCATGCAGATTGTGGGATCTTAGTTCCTCAACCAGGGATCAACCCCAGGTCTGGGCAATGGAAGCACAGAGTCCTAACCACTGTATGGATGTTCAGGGAATTCCCAAGAGTGAAATCTTTTAATATAATTGACCAAACGTCTTTGCTTCCTCAACATGTGTGTGTGGAGTTCAACAATGAAACGATGACTTATTATGCCACCAACTCACCTAATCACCCTACAGATCCCACCAGTGCACCAGCCCTACCCAACAGCTCTGAGTACCTCACTGAATATGAAGGGAGAGCCCAGAAATTAAGATCTTTGGGGAAAGTTTCTATTACGGTTGGTGTCTCAGAAGGTAAAGAATCTGCCTGCTGTGCAGGAGATCCTAGTCTGATCCCTGGGTTGGGCAGATTCCCTGGAGAAAGGAATGGCTACCCACTCCAGTATTCTTGCCTGGAGAATTCCATGGACAACGGAGCCTGGTGGGCTACAGTCTATGAGGTCGCAAAGGGTCAGACACGACTGAGTGACTAACACTTTTCACTTTTCTTTCCGTCATGGTTGGCAAGCTCAAAGGTCTTTAGAGAATGCTCAAACAGTGCAGAGAGCAGCACACAGAAAAAACATCTTTCAACCTGTATCTTTAACATTTCAGACATGTAGGAAGCAGTATATAAATGAAGTAAGTATAGAGTGTCATAAAGGATCCAAAAAAAAAAAAAATGCGAGAGCTCTTGAAAATCAAAAATGAGGATGAAAATTCAAAATCTAAAACTGTTGTGTCATACAAGTGAGGGGATAAATTCAAGACAAATCACTTCCAGTGGAAAATACTGAAAACAACATCTAATGTTTTTTGAAAGACACAATAGAATAAGACAAAGAAACATTTACCATCCCTGAACTGATATCACAAAGAAGTAAGCCTAAGAGGAAATCACCATTTAGATGATTGTTTCTCAGTGGGGTAAGTAATGAACTTTGTTTCTAGTTGAATTTTTTTGGATTTTCCTAACATTTCACTAAGGCTTTTTTAAAATCATATGGTAATAAAATGAACAGGGAAGCCTCATGTACTGCTGTCCATGGGGTTGCAAAGAGTCGGACACGACTGAGCAACTGAACAAAAACAACAATAAAAAAGACTAAACAGTTTAAAAAACAAAATTGCATATACATGTGTATATATGCATATACACATATTCATTTATAGATAGGTCCATCCATCTATCTGCGTATATATGTATCGATATGTATGGATGGATGTCTCTATCTCAGTGGCTCAGTGAAATATTACAGGAAATGAAAATATATTCCTCCCAAAAGAGGCAAGGAGCCGAAAGACAGTACCTAGCTTGTCTGCTGACATCACATACAGACTGTTTCTTGGTATTGTTTTAAACACAATCATCAACTTTTTGTGTTGGCTTTTCTACCACTGGAGTGGAGAAACAACCCCATGATACTTTGGAAATATCTTGCACTTCTGAAAAGTTCTGTAAGAAAAGATATTCAGATCTAACAACTTCCAAGCATAAGGATGATTGATTTTCTGATCTTTTCCCAAAATATATAAGACTAAAAGCTATAATTTTTAATCTATATTCCCAGTCTATATGTTTTCAAGTGTTTGTCAAAAAAAAAATTTCCTTTTCAATAAAGAAACAGTAAACTGGCATTTCTACTCTTTAATGTCCTGAATTGTTTGTAATGGCTCCAAACTGGAAACAACCTAATGTTCATAAATAAGAGAATGGATTTAACCAACAGTGATATGTCCATACAGTGCAATATTACTCAAAATAAAAAGGAACCAACTATAGATACTCAAAACAATAGGAATGAATCACAACAAAATTATCCTAAGTGAAAGAAGCAAAAGAGAAAAGAATACATACTTGATACTATTTACATAAAATGCAGGATAATCTTTAGTAACAGAAATCAGACTGGGTGGCTGCTTGAGCCTAGGGAGGGAGGTATGGACTACAAGAGGACATCAGGAAACTGGAGGGCAGGGGATGTGTTTAAGGATCTTGTTTGTGCTGATGCTTTCATTGATACGTCAAAACTCACTGAACTTTACACTTTAAGTGTGTGCCATCGTTTGTATGTTATTTGTACATCCATGAAGCTGTGAATAAACAAGCACAGAGTAATCATTTTAAGCAGAGTCCCCCCAGCAGGCTTAATATCAGTGTGCTGATATTAAGAAGCCTGTGGTGCCGTGGGAGGTCCATGCTCCTGGTCCCACTGCTGGGGCCTCCATGAAGTACCAGGTGAGCTGTGCTCTCAACAAGGGTCCTGGGAATGCTCAAGCTTGGGGCAGTTGGAAAACCCTGGTACCCACTGGGTGGCAGCTCTTATCTTGACCAAACTATCATCAGGTGAATCCAAATGAAACAACTACCAGTTCCAAGGGGAAAACAAACGATCATTTCTTTTATTTATGCCACATTATCCTTAACCATCATATAACAAGTATTTGTCACCTGTCTCTCCTTTAAGAAGTTTTTCAGTCCCCCGACATCTTATATCATTGGATGAACTGGGAGAAAACTAAGCTGACGAATGAAATAGTTCTCTATAGAATCCATGCTATTGCAATTATCCAATCAAGATCCTGTCTCCTATAAAAGAAACACATAGAGCTGTGTTTAGCATTACCCCCTGAAGGGTGTTTGCTGATTTCTGTTGAGAAAGAGCTGCTTTTAATACCAGGTAAAGCATGATTTTTTTTTTTACACTGTTATAAAAGTAATGGTGTGATTGGAAGTCATTAAGAAAGCTCTTTTTTTCATGACTAGGTAAGGTCAGGAATATCTTTTGAGATTCACAGAGCATTGCAATTCCTGAGATGTGTGTTTTCTCTCATGTCCTTTGTCAGTTTATTTTTTCCCTTTAATTTGTGGTGTTCTTTGTTTGTAATGGATTTTAACTCTTTGTCTCATCTATGTTGAAAATATATACTCCCATCTGTCACTTTAACTTCATCTCTAGTGTCTTTTTTCCTTTATGGCAGCTGTGCTAATTTTTTTCAGTAAAAACTTGAACTTTTTTCTTTATTTAGCAAGACTAAAATTACATAAAACATGCATTCAGTTTGGAACTGAGAAAAATGCTCCTTAAACTTTGGAAATGGAGAAGGAATTTAATATGAACATCTAAAATTAATCAACTGGAGAGTAAACATTATGATTGATGGATATAAGTGAAAGCTGGTTTTGGGGAAAGGAAAGTAGTTTTCTTTTTGGGGAAAGGAAAGTAGTTTTCTTTTTTGGGAAAGGAAAGTATTTTTCTTTTTGGAACCCTGTCAAGTCAACTAAAAACTTAAAGTTTATTATGAATAAGACAAGAAATATTGGACAAAAAGTTATAAGACAACAGACAACTTCATACTTATATGCTTGACATGCTAGACTACATGAACAATTTTCTGGAAACTGACATTACCAAAATTAAATTTAGAGAGGACAGAAACTCCAAACAAACCGCATTCTTCAAAGAATTTTGAAAGTTTGTCACACATTTACCTAGGGATAGCCTGAGGAGCTGATTCCTTCGAGTTGCTGAAAGCTTTGCAATTATTTTACCAAGGTAAACAGATTTACCCTAGTCTTGGTATCCATAAAAATTCCCACAACAAAGGGGTCTTAAGTTTAAAACGTACATGTAAAAATTCCTAACAAAACACGAAAATTAATCTGTGTTTTTTTTTTAACTTAGTCATAATAGTTTTCATTTACAAAAATTTAAAGAATCAAAAGGTGGGTTATCTATACTTAGATTTAACAGATTATTTGGTCATAACTGGTATGTATGTATGTAATTATTATCACTATTATTATTATTGGAATGATTTGAGAGTAAGTTGTAGACTTCATGACATTTCACCCTTAAACACTTGAACTTGCATCTTCTACATATAGAAACATTCTTCAACGGTAACTCACTTATGTGCAGGAAAATTACTAAATAATTTTAATATAATCAAGATGGCTATGAGGGTTTATTTCAGGACATAAAGATTAATCCAAATTGGGGAAATCATCAAATGTCATTGTACTAATAAAAGAAAACTGAAAGTCCCATTTATCAACAAATACTGAGAATGTGTTTGAAAAAACTCCCTAGAAATTTTCATCACAATTTGTCACAAAAGGACAGAAATGTTCCCTAAATGTGCAAAAGAGAATCAGCACTTGTCCAAGACCATGAGCAACAATCAAAGAGTTTCTGAGAAATGTAATATACACAGCTCTGTAGTTTCCACTATGTCTTAGATATTCAATTTCCTTGACCCAAGAAGCATAACATTTTTGGAGGACAATTGTGTCCTTCATTATGCATTAAGTTGACTTCTAAAATAATTCATTGTAAATTAAAATATTCACAAAGGATACACTGACATATTATAAATGATGTTTCAAAGTAACTGCTATATCACTTTTAAATGCATGCATTGAATTTGAATCTGTAACTCCATCATCTGAAATATACATGAACTGAGCTCTTCATTAAAATTCAAAATTTCATGTTCACTTCCTTTTCTTCAACTTTCTTTTTATTCCATGCTCTCTCACCTAGAGGTGTGTCCTAATGTAATATGTTATGCCTTAAATCTTTTTTTGATCAATATATCATAGTTCTCTGCAGTAAGAGTGTCAGTTCAGATCAGTCTCTCAGTCATATCCAACTCTTTGTGACCCATGGACTGCAGCACGCCGGGCCTCANAGAGGTGTGTCCTAATGTAATATGTTATGCCTTAAATCTTTTTTTGATCAATATATCATAGTTCTCTGCAGTAAGAGTGTCAGTTCAGATCAGTCTCTCAGTCATATCCAACTCTTTGTGACCCATGGACTGCAGCACGCCAGGCCTCACTGTCCATCACCAACTCCTGGAGTTTACTCAAACTCATGTCCATTGAGTCGGTGATGTCATCCAACCATCTCATCCTCTGTTGTCCCTTCTCCTCCCACCTTCAATCTTTCCCAGCATCAAAGTCTTTTCTATTAAGTCATTTCTTCACATCAGGTGGCCTAAGTATTGGAGTTTCAGCTTCAACTTCAGTCCTTCCAATGAATATTCAAGACTGATTTCCTTTAGTATGGACCGGTTGGATCTCCTTGCAGTCCAAAGGACTCTCAAGAGTCCTCTCCAACACCACAGTTCAAAAGCATCAATTCTTTGGCGCTCAGCTTTCTTTATGTCAAACTCTCACATCCATACATGACTACTGGAAAAGCCATAGCCTTGGCTAGACAGACCTTTGCAGTAAGAGTATACATAAACCTAAATTGTAAAAAATATTTTTGACTATAAGACTCTAGGTGTTAAGTTTCTTCTAAGTTAAAAATACAGTTAGTTTATCTTGTGATCAAAATAAGACAGTGCAAATCATATTTTTAACAGGAAAAGGAAATTGGTAAGGACTTCATCTCCAATGATGTAATAATATGTTCTTTTCTCATTTTTTTCCCTCTTCAAAAGGCATATGTAGAGAATTCTTATTGCTAGAATGAGATCAACTTCAGCATCATTACACTTCTTTTATTTTTCAGAGACAAAATAAACTCACTCATAAACATAGAGATGGGCATGTACAGAGATGTTATTTAATATTTTGGACTCCTTCAAGGTTACATGGAAAAATCACAAAATGATCTTTTATTGAGTTATTTTCCTGAGCTGAAGCTTCCATTGATTCCTCCAGTTTTTGTTAACAGCAAAAAATAAGTGACTTCCACTTGTAAAACTGTTACCCGGTTATTAGTCATTTATTTTCTTAAGATAGCTGCCCACATTTCTAATTGTTCCTGTATTTGGTGCCTCAGATATTTTTTTAATACTTACCCTAATGCAATGCACCATAGCAAGATAAATACAAATGAGATGATTTTCGTTTGAAGAAGGCGAAGGGCATCTGCCAAAGGGATACCCTACCTGCAGGCAGGGCAACTGTAGGAAGGACCACCGCTGAGGTTGTAGAGCCTGACAGAACTTTCCAAACACAAACCACCTGGGTGGACTTTGTGTCCCTTGAGGGTACACGTGGGTTCATTTCAAGATCACTGTTCTGGACAATGTAATAAAATAGGAAAATGCAATAGTGAAATGATTGGGAAAATTATTATTAATGTATTTTATATCTAGAAAATCCAGGATTTAACTGAAGAGTTTTAGAATTAGTACAACAAATTTAAATGTCTACATTTAAATTTACAAGTCTAGCAGTTTTCCTTTATGATGGTAATTGCCAATTAGAATGAATAAAAATTTCAATTATTAAGTTAATCATATGTCGTTGGACATAACTGTAATTTTGTGTTATACATAGAAGGAACAGAAATATAAATATTAAATAAGAACTGAGCATAAAGCAGTAATGAAGACTAGAAAGATGAACTCAGTAAAGAACCCTTCCTGAAAAAGAATTCTTATTATTATAAAATGCAATGTCTTTCCAAGAAATGGTTAGTTACAATTTCAATTATAAGGCCCAACTTGTCTCCAGCTGTTGAGGGTAATGCCAAGAGATATCTGACAGGCTGTCAGGAAGCACTTTGAACAGGATCACAAAAGGCGGTCTGCTACTGCTGCTGCAGCTAAGTCGCTTCAGTCATGTCCGACTCTCTGTGATTCCATAGACTGCAGCCCACCAGGTTCTGCCCTCCCTGGGATCCTAAATCAGTACAAATTGGGACTGGCAAAAGACTAGATATAAATGGAACATAGAGTGTTGAAACACATCCTGTTATTTAATATGATAGGGGTAGCATTTCAAAACAATGTCCAAGGATTAAATATTCCATAAGTGGTAGAGGACTACTTGGCTATTCATTTAGGAGGGAATCTAGAGTTCCTTTTCATGCAAAAGTACAAACATGGTCAATGGATTAAAATGAAGGACACAGTTATTAAAATGTAACACTTGGCAGTATTGATGTGGGATATTGCTCCTTAAATGTTTCTTGAAATGTTACAAAATGTGCTAGTACCAGGATTTGTTGATCAAATGGACTTTATACCTGAGGAAGCAGAGATTAATAAGAGAGTAATAAATCCTGTGATTCAGTTGAGATTGTTGTGGCTCTTTTTTTTTTAATTTTGATTTTTTAAAAAGTATAGTCGATTTACAATGTTGTGGAGACTGTGGCCCTTAACCATGCTAATTAGAAATCCTGTCTTTCGTCAGGTGGGTCCTGAGATAGCAGGCAGCCCATCTGTCTGATAAGACATCAATCAAAACAGGAGTTATCTGCTGATTCTTCCTTAACTCTGCCCTCCCAAGTGGCCCTGGGAAGCCTGGTGAACTCAAGACTCCTCTTCAGTCCACTCAGGTAAGGACAAGGGCATCGGTGGGAATTTCCTTCTGGAAGCTTCTTTCTGTCTTGCCAGTCAAACCTCGCAGCTGGGTCTTCCTACTGGCAGAGGAAGGAAATCACAGCCCCCTGGGCTGCAGGTCAAATTTCCCTTGTTATGTTTTGTCTGGAGAGTGTGTTGCTTTTAGCATGCATTCCATGCCATTATATCTGTGTCTATAATCTTTTTTTAATGTTATTTTAATTTTTAAGAATTTTGGCTGTGCTGGGTCTTAGTTGCTGCACTGGCTTTTCTCTAGTTGCTGAGCGGAAAGATATCTCTAGCAGCAGTGTACGGGCTTCTCATTGTAGCTTCTCTTGTTGCGGAGCATGGGTTCTAGAGTACTTGGGTTTCAACAGTTGCCACTCTTGGGCTCAGGGGCTTAGTTGCTCTGAGGCAAGTGGGATCTTCCCCAACCAGGAATTAAACCCGAATCTCCTGTGTTGATCGGAGGATTCTTTACCTCGGAGCCACATGAGAAGCCATACACCTGTATCTAAATTAAATAATGAGGCACTCGCTTGGTGCTCCATTTCATCTGTATCTGATGAACAATCTTAGATACACCTCCAAGTAATGTCGATATTCCCATAAAGTAAAACGTGTGTTCTGAGTCTTTATGTGTCTACCAGCAAACCTCAGGACAACATGATATACCCAGTCCCTAGTGGTCTTTCTAAAAATGACCCAAAAGTTGGGGATAGACAGCTTCATGAAGATATTGAAAGAAATATTTAAAATAAATATGGATTAAATACCAATCATCCCTGATTTTTCTAGCAGCATTCCTTGGAATTCAACTCCTAGGTTGTTCTAATTACTAGCCCTATGTATTATATCACCAGGACACTTGATAACTTATCGTGACTGCATATTCAGTCACTAAGTCATGTCCGGCTCCTTGCGACACCATGGACTGTAGCCCACCAGACTCCTCTGTCCATGGAATTTCCCAGGCAAGAACGCTAGGGTGGGTTGGCATTTCCTTCTGCAGGGGATCTTTCCGACCTAGGGACCAAGCCCTCATCTCCGGAGTCTCCTGCCTTGACAGGCAGATAACTTAGGGTGAATGGAATTTGAAACTTCATGTAAAAGCAAAGTCCCATCAAGTTAACCTTTTGATTCATCTGACCTTCCCTTTTTTCTTCTTCTAATCCTTGTAGCTAAAACCCATCATGATCCCAGCTTTTCCAGCGAACAGTCAGTGGATCTGGTTTCAAAGAATCACGCAAGAAGAGGTCTCACGTAGATGCTGGTTGTGCTTCTGTCTGTTCTACACTGTGACATTAGCACTGTTACTCGGCGGCGTTTTCATCACTTTGTCCTCTGGTCATCCACCTTTCGCCCTTGTAATGACAATGATTATTACCGGCATTGTGTTTTTCATCCTCACTGGACTGATGTACTTGCGTGAAGCAAACAAGGTATCAGCTTTCATACAAGAAAAATTTTCAAGGAGGAGAATTGCTCAGGATCCTTGTAATGCTTTAGAAATGAGAAAAACCAACGGTTGCCACCTGACTGTAATATCATCTTAAACCTGGAAATCCTTGGGACTTGGATATTTTAATGATTTAAATAGAAATAAACTCTGGCTTTTTTTTTTTTCCAGCTTATTTGATTTTAGAATGTTTCTATTCCCTATTGCCTCTCTTTAGTCTTCTTACAGAAGCTCCTGTTCTTTCAAGTTGCAACCAGATGAATGGACCAGTTTCCTCCTCCCTGTTGCCATAGCACGCTTCCAACCATCACCAAAGACCCAACCCCTCCATCTCACTCTGGCTTTTCACGTGGACTCCTACAGATATTAATTGATCCATCCAAGACCATAGGTGCCCAGCTCATGGCCAACCTCCCTGGCAGTGCCCTGATCTTGTCCATTGTCCTGTCCTGTAACTTTTCATCACTGTTGCCTGTGAGTCTCCAAAATGATCCTTCAGACACCCCTTCCTCCCACCACACAGCCTTTATCATCCTTGGTCAGTTCCCTGGCATCCCTCACCTGACCATCCTCTGATGTAATGGTGTGGTCTACCCTTCTGATGCTAAGGTCTCCTTACTCTCCCACAGTGCCTTGACTTCTTATCTCTTTGGGGTTTGTTCTTGGAATTACTGTCTACTTTCCCTCCCCTTATTCTTGCCTTATACATTCCCTTCTACATGCCTGGTGACGTGCAGACGTGTGAACCTGCTTGAACTAAGCTATCTCCCTGTGTACATGAACCCAAGGAGATAATCACTCAATAAAGGTGACTCTTCCTTTCTTTTTCTTAAAATGTTATTAATTTTTTTTGGCCGTGCTGGGTCTTCACTGTTGCTCAGGCTTTTCTCTAGCTGCAGCAGGCAGGGGCCACCCTCTGGCTGTGGGCTTCTCATTGCGGTGGCCTCTTTTGCTGCAGAGCATGAGCTCTAGGCATGTGGGCTTCAGTAGGTGTAGCACATGGGCTCAGTAGCTGTGGCTCCTGGGCTCTAGACCACAGGCTCAGCATCTGTGGCTCATGGGCTTAGTTGTTCCTAGGGATGTGGGATCTTCCTGGACCGGGGATTGAACCCATGCCCCCTGCATTGGCAGGGGCATTCTTTATCACTGAGCCATGAGGAAAGCCTCAGTGATTTTAGTTCCTTTCAATCATGATTCTTCACCAAAGGGATCACCACTGCTGTCCTGCTTTTCTGAGCTGTTTCCAGTCCTTCAGTTCAGGCAGGAATTGGAAGACTCCTTGCTAAGTTTACTGGCCAAAGAAAAACTGTTCCTTCTCCCCTAACATGTAGGGATCACATAATAAAAACACTGCTCAACCTACTCTGACCTGAGGGTTGGATGGCATCACTGACTCAATGGACATGAATCTGAGCAAACTCCGGGAGACAGTGAAGGACAGGGAAGCCTGATGTGCTGTAGCCCATGGGGTCACAAAGAGTCAAACACGGCTTAGTGACTGAACAACAAAACCTACTCACCGAGGAAACCCTATCCTCCAACAAGCCCTACCCAACAGCCCTGGGGCCTTCCCTCTGAAATGAGAAGGGAGAGCTCAGAAACTAGGACCCTCCGAGAAAGCCTCTGCCATGGTTTGCAAACTCAGAAGACGTTAGAGGGGATGGAGAGTGTAGGGAGCAGTAAAGAGACCTAGCTTTCAACTATGTAATTGACATTTTCAGACACTTAAAACATACTGCATAATTGAAACAACAATAGGGTGTCATAAAGGATTCATAAGAAAAAAGCAGGAACTCTTGAATTATGAGTTCAGGCAATGTTATGGGACAGACTGGATGGGAGGGGAGTTGGGGGGAGAATGGATGCATTGATATGACTGACTGAGTCCCCTTGCTGTCCACTTGAAACCCTCACAACATTGTTAACTGGCTATACTCCAATACAAAATAAAAAGTTAAAAAAATAGAGGGGTGGAAGGGATACTTGAGGAAAAGGGGACATATGTATGTTTATAGTTGATTCACATTGTTATGCAGCAGAAACTAACACTCATTGTAAAGCAATTATCTTTCAATTTAAAAAAAAGTTAAAAATCTTTTTTAAAATGAGAGCAGGACTTAATTCCAGAAGTTGGGTACAATAAACATAAAAAGAAATATTCAAGAAGAGCAGCATACAGTGGGGGAAAACTGAAAACAATGTCCAACAATGAAGAATTTTTCAAAATCTTGATACAATAGAACAAGACCATGAAATATCTTACCATCCCTAACTGATATCAAAAAGATAGAAACACAAAAGGAAACCATCATCAGTGTTCTGATATCAAAAAGATAGAAACACAAAAGGAAACCATCATCAGTGTTGACTGTTTCTGGGAGCTGGAATAACTATTGACCCTATTTGTACTTGAATATTTCTTTTATCTTTCCAAATTTTTCAAGATTCTGTAATCAAAAAAATCGAATGGCAAAAAATAAAATTGCAATTTTATTTTCCCAAAGTTCTCAAGGCTCTGTCATCAAAAAAATCAAATGTTGAAAAATAGAATATGTCCAGGTGACCTGGTTAAAGAATACATGACGAGAAATTACATTTCCCAAAGGGAGGCTTCCTGTGCTATCCAATGGCAAGAAGACTATGTGGGTACCCAGTGCTGTGCCCATCTCTCATGTGTGCTATATTTTAAAAACAGCTATAATGTTTTGCCTTGAGTTTTCCACCCTTAAACTATGGATACATCCCCGAAATGTTTTTGAAGTATCTTGCACTTCAAAAATATATGTATTTATCTATTTATTTTTGGCTCAGCAGGATCTTTGTTGCTGTTGAGGGCTTTTCTGTGGGGCCTACCCTCTAATTGTGGCGAGTGGGCTTCTCACTGCAGTGAGTTTTATTGTGGAGTGCGGGCTTCAATAGCTGTGACACATGGGCTCAGTTGCTCCGAGGCATGTGGGATCTTCCCCGATCAGGGATCCAACCCATGTCTCCTGCACTGGCAGGTGGATTCTTTACCACTGAGCAGTCAGGGAAGCCCTGTTTTGCACTTTTGAGACCGAGAATTTATAAGAAAGTAATACTCAAGTCCCCAGTTCTCAAACAGAAGGATGGTGTATTTTCTGACAGTCTTTCCATGTGCATAGGGTGTCTCTCTTCTCTTCTTTATGACCATCTGTCATATTCAACTTTTTCCTAGTGATTTTTTTTTCAAAAGAAAAGGAAAAAGCAATCTCTCCTTCATTGTACCTCACTGACTTGATGGACGTGAATCTGAGTGAACTCCGGGCCTTGGTGGTTGCAAAGAGTCAGACATGACTGAGCAACTGAACTGAACTGAAGCATCTAGAATTACTTGCGATAGTCTCAACTGGAACCAACTTACATATCCCTTCACAGAGGGAATGGGTTTATCCTTGCAGTGGAATTGTGCTTCTTCGTGATCATACCTCTTCCATTCCAAGCCCACTTTGGGCTTCTCTAATGGCTCAGCTGGTAAAGAATCTGCCTGCAGTGCGGGAGACCTGGGTTTGATTCCTGGGTTGGGAAGATTCCCTAGGAAGGGAATGGCTACTGTTGAGAATTCTGGCCTGGAAAATTCCATTCACTATATAGTCCATGGGGTCACAAAGAGTCAGACAGGACTGAGCGACTTTCACTTCACTTCGCTTTGCAGTGGAATGCTATTCAACGTGAAAACAGTCTGTTGATACTCAAGACAACATGAATGAACCTCAAAATAATTATGCTGAGGGATCAAGCCAGACACAGAGAAGTACATACCAGAGAATGTCATTTATATAAAACTGTGAAATCACTTCTAATGACAGATTGTAGATTGGTGGTTGCCTGGGAATGGAAGGGAGGAGGTGTGAATTACAGAGAAGCACAATGAAACTTCGGAGGTGATAGATATATTTTTTTATTTTAATTAGACTGATGCTTTTATTGGTTCATACATGTCAAAACTCAATGAATTGTACACTTTGAATATGTGCTGGCTTTGTACCTCATTTGTACATTCAAGTGAATAAAGAAGCATAGAATGAATTATTTTAGGCAGTGTTTCTCCAAACTTTGCTGATATTAAAAAGCTCCTAGGACCTACAGTTAACATACTTAACAGTGAAAAGCTGAAAGTGTCTCCTCTAAATTCAAGAGCAAGATAAGAATGCCCATGCCCATCATTTCTGTTTAACATAGTATTAGAAGTACTAGCTGGGCTTCCCGAGTAGCTCAGCTGGTAAAGAACCCAGCTGCAATGCAGGAGATCCCGGTTCGATTCCAGGGTCGGGAAGTTCCCCTAGAGGTGGGATAGGCTCCCCATTCCAGTATTCTTG
Organism: Neotragus pygmaeus; assembly: GCA_006410875.1. NCBI lineage: Eukaryota > Metazoa > Chordata > Mammalia > Artiodactyla > Bovidae > Neotragus > Neotragus pygmaeus. The sequence continues at coordinate 1,507,505 of SJYV01045620.1, read as the reverse complement.
GGCTTACCTGGTGGCTCAGATGGTAAAGAATCTTCCTGTAATGCAGGAGACCTGGGTTCAATCTCTGGGGTGGGAAGATCCCCTGGAGGAGAGCATGGCAACCCACTCCAGTATTCTTGCCTGGAGAATTCCCACGGACAGAGGAGCCAGACAGGCTACAGTCCATGGGGTTGCAAAGAGTAGGATATGACTGAATGACTAAGCACAGCATAGCACAGCAGAATTAGCCACAACAATCATTCATAATCTTTCAATCTTTCAAAAAAAAAAAGAAAGAAATTCTGCTATTTGCAACATCATCATAGACCTGGAGATGACTTCCCTATTGGCTCAAATAGTTGAGAATCCACCTGCAATGCAGGAGACCTGGGTTCGATCCTGGGGTCAAGAAGATCCCCTGGAGAAGGGCATGGCAACCCACTCCAGTGTTCTTGCCTGGAGAATCCCATGGACAGAGGAGCCTGGCAGGCTATATAGTCCATAGGATTGCAAAGAGTCAGACATGACTGAAGCAACTTAGCATGCATGTATGCGTGGACTTGGAAAGGATCATGCTTNTTTTTTTTGTTTGCTTTAAAAAATTTTGTTTTTGTTGTAGTACAGTTGATTTACGATGGTGTGTTAGTTTCTGCTGTATAGAAAGTGAGTCAGTTATATGTAGTGTTAAAGAGTGTTGAGAAGAGTTCCCTGTACCATACAGTTGTTTAGCTGCTAAGTTGTGTCCAACTCTTTTGCGACCCCATGGACTGTAGCCCATCAGGCTCCTCTGTCCATGTGATTTTCCAGGCAAGAATACTGGTGTGGATCGCCATTTCCTTCTCTAAGGAGTCTTGCCAACCCAGGAATTGAATGCGCATCTCTAGCATTGGCAATAGTTAGTCAACCTTCCGGTTTATCTAACCTTAACATCTTTCTCCTCTTATCCCTGCAGACAAGATTCATTATGATCTCATCACCTCAAGTTTACGGTCAGTCAAACTGGTTTCCAAGAATAACTTAGGTCAAGTGTTCATATCAATTATACAAACAATTCTTTTTGTTCTTTGCTGTTTTCATCGTTTTGATTTTTGGAATTGCCATGGTAGCTTTCCCTCTGGATCGCGAGACGTTATTCCTGGTAATCACAATAATTGTTACTGTCATCGTTTTTCTCATCATTATTGGAGTGCTCATTGTTTATGAAGTCTGCCGAAAGCTGGAGGAATTTATCCCTCCCCAAGCGGAAGAATCATGGAAGTCTTTTGAGCATTTTAAAAGGAATAAACGCTGACTTTTTAAAAGGTTATGATTTTGGAAAGTTCTTGTTCCCTATTGCCTCTGTGAAATCTCTTCCTGGGGAAAGCTCTTTTTTTTCCCCCTCAAATATGTGACAGATAAATGTACCGGTTCTCCCACGTGTGTCTATTTTATTTTTGGCTGCACTGGGTCTTCGATGGTTTGTGAGGGCTTTCTCTAGTTGCGGGGAGCAGGGGCTACTCTTCGCGGCAGTGCATGGGTTTCTCACTTCGGTGGAGTCTCTTGTCGCGGAGCGCGGGCTCCAGGGTGCTTGGGCTTCAGTAGCTGCAGCTCTCAGGCTCAGTTGCTCTGTGGCACGTGGGATCTTCCCAGACCAGGGATTGAACCTGTGTCCCCTACACTGGGAGGTGGATTACTATCCTCTGCACCACCAGGAAAGTCCTTCCTCCAAGAAGTTTTTGCTGCTACCAACTTCTTGCTCTCTTCCTCCCATCACTTACAACCTACCTCTTACTCTGGCTTTTCATATCAGCTCCTGCTAATTTTAACATGTACGGAGGTGACCCACTGAAGACTCCAGGTTCCCAACCCATGACTGCTCACTTGCAATGTCCCAATCTTATCTCCGCTATTGAAGTGGAGCAGGACCCTGTGGCCCTTGCCCTGCGTGTCCTCAGCCTGCCTTTTTTGTGTGAAAAAAACTTTAGCCAAAGAATAACTTTAATCAGAAGGGAGAAAAGGCAGAAGCTAAGAACAGCAGTCAAATAGGACAAAACAATAGTCAGTAAGCAAAGTCAAGGACCTTTATTTCCTTCTCAAGGATTATAGATAATATTCTGAGCCATATCCTGAGGGCTGTGTTGTAGAGACCAAACCCCTCCCCAGGTGGAAGAAATTAATGACATGATGATCAGACTGTAGCCATGACATAAGCTGTTACAATTCCAAGAATTTTCCCCAAAGAAATGAAAACAAATCAACCCTGGAACACACACACAATGTCACATGATCTTATTTTACTGTTTCTAAAACTGATATCAAGACCATTTTCAAAAATGGTTTTGTGCACTTAAAAACTTAAGAGAGTAGATCTCATGTTGTATTCTTACAAAACAAAAAAAAAAAGCCAAGAAACACAATAAATGGTTTGGAGGTGAAGGATATATTACCTTGATTTTGATGATGATACCATGGGTGTAGGTATATGTCCAAACACATCAAAATGTATATATCAAATATGTATGATTTTTTAATATAGTAAGTATGCCTCAAAAAACTAAACACAGTGGAAGCCATTGTTAATGGGAATTGGTTCTGGGAGGTGGAATACTTCTATTTAGATCTTTCTTATTTTTTTCAAGGCTCCCAAAGAACATATGTGTTACCGTGTAATCAAAACCCAGCAAATTGTTAAATTTGCTGAACAGCCATGCAGCCCACCATAGATGATAACATAGGCATCATACTTTAAAAAAAATCCTAGATAATGTGTAAGTAACATCTTACAAAAAATGCCACTGAAATTGCCTTTGAACTGGACTCTTGGCTTCCCATCCTCCCATACCCCTCTGTCATCTCTTGTTAACTGAGAGCATGATTTTTAAAAAATTTTATTTTATTGAAACATAATTGATTTACAATGTGTTAATTTCTGATATACAGCAGGCAGTTACACATGCATATACATATATATATTCACATTCTTGTTCATATTATTTTCCATTATGGATTATCACAGAATATTGAATGTATTTCCCTGTGCTATGCAGTAGGACCTCGCTGTTTATCCATTCTCTATATAATAGTTTGCATCTGCTAATCCCAAACTCTCAATCCATCTCACCACCAACCCCCTTCCCCCTGGCACCCACAAGTCTATTCTATGTCTATGAATCTGTTTCTGTTTCATAGATAAATTCGTTTGTGTCACATTTTGATTTTTATTTATTTCAAAAATTCTTAATTTAAAATTTTATTGGCCACACCACGTGGCATGCGGAACCTTCCTCAACCAGGGATCCAGCCAGTGCCCCCTGCATTGAGAGCTCAGAGTCCTAACCACTGGACCACCAGGGTCATATTTAAGTATGACCACCTGTGTCGTATTTCAGATTCCGTGTATAAGTGAAACCATATGATACTGTCTTTCTCTTTGTGACTACTTCACTTAGTATGACAATCTCTAAATCATCCATGTTGCTGCAAATGGCATGATTTCGTTCTTTATTCCTGGCTGAGTAACATTCCATTGTGTATACACCACATCTTTATCCATTCATCTGTCGATGGACACTTAGCTTGTTTCTATGTCTTGGCTAGCACGCATCGTGCTGCAATAAACAGGGGTGCTTCTTAGAAACTGTCTGGTTTTCGCTGCACGGGAACTCTGTGGCAGCGTGAGGGCTTTCTCTAGTTGCAGCAGCAATCAGGGCCCACTCTTCCTCGCGGCATGAGGGCTTCTCTTCTTGCAGAGCACGGGCTCTCGGGTGCTCGGGCTCAGTAGGTGTGGTGCACGGGTTTAGTTGCTCCGTGGCATATGAGATCTTCCCGGACCAGGGATCGAACCCTGCATTGCTGGGCAGATTATTAACCACTGCACCACCAAGGAAGCCCTAACAGGAGTTCCTGAGTCTGTCCTGCAGGGCAGCAGATGGGGAGCAGCTGGCTAAAACCCCTCTGCTTGTAAACTGCCTTCCCTGGCCACGCTGGATTCAGTTATTTCTCTTTCTTTCTGTTTCCTCTCTTCAGTTGCATACCTTCCCACCTTCACATGGCTTGGTTGTTTCACAGGAACTTAGTTACCTCACCTTTTCCTCTACCTCCAATCACTTTTCCCTCATGCCCAATTCCATCCTGCTTATCTGACAACTATCCCAACCCCCTTCAGCTTCGGGGAGGTGGATCTGAGACTCGTTCTCCTGTCTCTAGTTTGCCTCCTCCCTTGGCAAAGCTTTGGCACCTCAGCGTTTGGCTTGCTGTGCCTGATTTGGTAATGGTGCTAAGATTCCCCAGAGATGCTTGGGGAAGACGGGTCCTTCAAGAAAGGATCTGGAGAACTGTGCTTTCAACAAGCACCCTGATATTTTTCAAGCCCAGTGGTGGTTGGGAAAAACTGGTATAAGGCGGGTTGCAGCTGACAAGAAAACTTTCCTCAACTTGACCAAACCATCATTGTGGTGCATGTGTGCTAAATCGCTTCAGTCGTGTCTGAGTCTGTGCAGCCCTATGGACTGCAGCCCACCAGGCTCCTCAGTCTGTGGGATTCTCTGGGCAAGAATACTGCAGTGGGTTTCCATGACCTCCTCCAGGGGGTCTTCCTGACCCAGAGACTGAACCCACAGCTCCTGCATTGTCAGGTGGGTTCTTTTCCACTAGTGCCATCTGGGAAGGAGGTCCAAACCATCACCAGGCGAAGCCAAATGAAACAACCACCATTAAGAGCCAGGGGGAGAACAAATGATCATTTCCTAGCTTTTTTCCAAGACACGTTATTCTTAACTACCACATATCAAGGGCTTCCTTGCTGGCTCAGTGATAAAGAATCTGCCTGAAAATGCAGAAGACGTGGGTTTGATCCCTGGGCCGGGAAGATTCCCTGGAGGAGGGTATGGCAACCCACTCCAGTATTCTTGCTTGGGAAATCCCATGGACCGAGGAGCCGGGTGGGCTATAGTCCACGGGGTCTCAAAGAGTCCGACACGACTTAGCGACTAAACAATGACAAACCACAGAGCGAGTGTTTGTCGTCAACCTCTCCTTTAAGAAGCTTTCTCAGACCCCCGCGTCTTATATCACTGACTCAACTGGGAGAAAGCTGAGCTGATGTGTGAAAAAGGCTTTCCACAGAATCCACGTTATTGCAGTTATCCAATCAGGCTCCTGTCTCCTATGAAAGAAACAGAAAGCCCTGTGCTTAGCCTCTCATCTTGAAGTGTATTTGCTGGTCTCTGTTGTGAAAAAGCTGCATTGCGTACCAGGTAAACCCCATCATCACCTCTATTTATTTATAAAAGCATCGATGTGTCTGAAAGTCATTAAAGACTCTCTATTTCTTATTTCCAAGTGAGGTCACGGATACCTTTTCAAGTTCACCAGCCATTGCAGTTCCATAGATAGGGGTTTCTTGTCATACCTTCTGTTTTTCTACTGGTTTTATTTCTTTATCGTCTATGTTTTGTGTATATAAGGGACCCTATGCAATAGTTCTGGAGGGCATGGAAACACACTGAAGTATTCTTACCTGGAGAATCTCATGGGCGGAGGAGGCGGGCAGGCTACAGTCCAAAGGGTCGTGAAGAGTCGGATGCGACTGAAGCGACTGAGCGCTCACGCATGCATGCAAGGGTTCAAATTACCTTTGATAGCGTTTGTCTAAAGCACATGTTGCTTTCTGCCTCTACTCCATTAAACCTAAATTAATAGGGGTTTTGCTTTGTGATCTGTATCACCCATACTGACACTAGTATAACAATTTTAAATGATGCATTAATTATTATTACTTAATTAATAATTAATAAATTATTAATAATTATTAAAATTATTACTTAATAATTCTGACACTTCCTTAAAATGAGATCTTGAGTCTCTTTTCATCCCCAAGCAAACCTCAGGACTATGAGCTATGCCCAAGTGCTCTGTGGAAATGTTCCAGAAGTTGGTGACAGTTTCATTAAGATTATTGAATAAGTATTTAAAGGAAATGAATATACTTATGTTTTCTGACTTCCTGGCAACCTTCCTTGGTCATCCTAGACCCTAGCCCTTTGTTTCACTCCATCAGGACACATTACAACTTAGAGTGAATAGAATTCAAAACTTTGTCTAAAAGCAATGTCATGGCAAATGGAGAGATGGGTTCCCAGTCAAACTCTGATTTATTTGACCTCATTTTTTTTCTTCTAACCTCTGCAGATATGATTGTCATGATCCCAACTTTTCAAACTCATAACCTGAGGAGCTAGCTGCTGAGAATATAGAGTTTATACAAATGCATCTGGCTTTTTTATTTTGGAGTAATCACTTTGTTCCTGGAACTTTCTACAGTGGCTTTCTTTGCTGATCAGATACCTTTTGGTCTAGCAATGATGATGGCTGTTTCTGGAATTGTGTTTATTGTCATTCCTGCAATCTTTGCCTTGTATGAAGCTTGTCAAAACCCAGAAAATTCACCTTTAAGCCTAGAAGAATTATCAAACCTTAGAAACCCCCAGGATCTTAGAAATAGCTATTTTGAAATGGGAGCACCAACCACAAGCACCTGATTTATAAGTTGATGTTAAACCCCAAATACCTTTGTGCCTTTGGATGGTTTAAAAAAAATCCCTTGAGCATTGTTTTAAAAAGAAATAAACTCTGGCTTCTAAAAAGCTTACTATCTGATTATGGAATTTCTCGCCTCTGGGAAATCTCTGCAGAAATCCTTGTTCTTGTGAATTCATGTCNGGATGGTTTAAAAAAATCCCTTGAGCATTGTTTTAAAAAGAAATAAACTCTGGCTTCTAAAAAGCTTACTATCTGATTTTGGAATGTTCTCGCCTCTGGGAAATCTCTGCAGAAATCCTTGTTCTTGTGAATTCATGTCAGATGAAGGAACCAGGTTCCGCCTCCCTGTTGCCATGACTACCAACCTTCTTGCTCCCTCCCAACCATCACTAAGATTTAGTTGCTGCTTCTCACTCTCTCTTCACTTCAATTCCTGTGGACTTTAACAGGCACAGAGCAGACCCTTCCGGGCCCACAGGTGCCTAGCTCATGGCCCTCTCCACATGCTTTTTCACCTTCTTGTCTTCCCCAAGAGTTATCTGCCTCCGTGGTTCTGTCCTGTGCCTTGTCGGATCCCCAAAATTCACTGCAGACCCCGCATCCTCTAAACACATGGCCCCCATTTTTTTCTTTTTGCTTAACGTTTTATTAAAAAAAAAAACTTTATATTTTGTGTTGGGGTATAGCTGATTAATAACGTTGTGATAGTTTCAGGTGAAGAGCAAAGGAACTCGGCCACACATGTACATGTATCCGTTCTCCCCGAAACTCCCCTCCCATCCAGGCTGCTCCATAACCTGTCTCTTATACACATCTTATTTAAAGGNATTTATATTTTGTGTTGGGGTATAGCTGATTAATAACGTTGTGATAGTTTCAGGTGAAGAGCAAAGGGACTCGGCCACACATGTACATGTATCCGTTCTCCCCGAAACTCCCCTCCCATCCAGGCTGCTCCATAACATGGAGCACAGTGCCATGTACTCTGCAGTAGGTTGTACGTGTTACAGAAGTAACTTGTTGGTTATCCATTTAAGATATAGCAGTGTGTTCATGTCCCATTTCAAACTCCCTAAATACCCCTCCCCCCAGCAACCATCAATTCATTCTCTAAGTCTGTGGGGTTTTTATTTTTCTTTTTTAAAATATGTATTTCTTTGGCTGCGCCAAGTCTTAGTTGTGGCCTGTGAGATCTAGTTCCCTGACCAGGGATGGAACCCGGGCCCCCCTGCACTGGGAGCAAGGAGTCAGCCACTGGACCGCCAGGGAAGTTCCTCCCACAGCACCTTGACTTTTTTTCTTGTCCCTCTTGGGTTCCAAGTTTTTCACCCTCTCTGACCCTCCTGTATATTCCTGGCACTTTTACTGGCCTATCCACGTAGTCCAGAAACCCAAGAAGCCACATCTCCTGGAGCAAGTGACACCAGAGAGTGTCCTTCACATCATGATCACAAAGTTCAGTCACCCGCACTGCGGTCCTTCTATTTCATTGTATCTTCTCCTTTGCTGCCTGGCTGGGAACTGGCAGATGCCTTTACGAGAAAAGTGCCTCAAAAGAATATCTTCCTTCCCTTTGTCTGATGTTTCTGGGTGTCCCCTCCCCCCACCACCATTGACAAATGGACTCACCATGCCACCTACTCATTCTAGAAATATCACCAGTCAATGGCCCTACCCAATGGCCCTTGATATAGGAAGACAGAGCCCAGAATCAAGGACCTGGAAGGAATTCTTCTCTCATGCTGGAACAGCTAAAAGTAATTTGCAGAGGGAACTGATGCAGATAGTAAACAGAGAACAATCTTTTTCTTTCAACATATAATTACTATCCTCAGGTCTGGGGTAGTAGGCTGTATCACAAAATGAAACAAGAATCAGACTGTGTGAAGTATCAGTAACCAAGACAAGGACACATGACAACTGAAAATGAGGGCAGAAACTGAAAAGTGAAAAGATTTGGAAGATGAAGGAGAGAAGTCTACGAGGTCAGCCATTTGTGATGGGGACAGTGGAAACAATGTTTAAACATGTGAGATTTTTTAAAAAACAGTTCCGTTTTGCAAGATGCAAGAAGTTCTCTGGACAGAGTGCACTGACAACGTGACTGTACTTAATGTCACTGAACTGTCCACTTAAAAATGGTTACAGTGGTAAATTTCATGTTATGCCTGTTTTACCACAATCAAAAATCATTTTTTAGAAGTGGGATATGGCAGAAGAGAACAAGATTCAAACTGATATGGGAAAAAAAACACAACTTCAAATGAAGGTTCCCACCAACATATGACTTGGGGGTGGTGCAATAATTGCTAACATGAAGGAAGGGCTATAGAAGATATACTTTAAATTGCAAGTGATAAAGAAGATTGAAGTTGGTCGTTGAGGGTGAAGTCCTCAGAGGGATTTCGTGACCTGTAGGACCATGAGTCATCCCCTAATACCACTCACTGGTATTTTGTTGTAGAGGGGGGGATGGTGCACTGCATCTTCATTTTTGCAAGCGAGCTTTCTCTAGTTGCAGCGAGTAGGGGCTACTCTTTGCTGCGGTGCACGGGCTTCTCATTGCGTGGGCTCCTCTTGTTGCAGATCAGTGGCGCCAGACCTCAGTGGTCGAGGTGCATGGGCTTCATTGCACTCCGGCATGTGGAAACTTCCTGGACCAGGGATTGAACCTGTGCACCCTGCATTGGCAGGTGGACTGCCATCCACTGTACCACCAGGGAAGTCCCTGTTGGCCTTACTTTTAATATCTGCTGGAAACAACACATATGCCCCGGAAACGGAAGGCTGACCAAATCCAGGACTCGTGAGTTCACAGCAGCAGGGTTCATGTGCAAATGTGTTTCTTGCCTCTTCAGTTGATGTTCCTCTTCCCATTTTTTCATAAAGTACCGGCCATGCGGATCTCCATACAGCAATTTTTATCTCAGCTCTTCATAGAATCGTTGGTGCCAGTGAGATTTATGATGCCCCAAGAGCCACATAATTCTATAAATCCTTAGATACCTGACAACATTGATTTTTACCCTCTGTTTCCATTAATGCATACTCGTATCTCATGATGCGAAAATGTAGATTGTACCAAGAAATCAAGTTGTTTGAGCCTATTGTTTTTAGATGCAGAACAGAATCACCTGATGAAAATTTTTTTTAAAAAGTCTCCTTGTCAGGAGAATCTCATTCTGACATGTACATCCAGCTGAAGATCATCAATTTAGGCTGAGCAGGGGCACTTCTGATTTTATTGATTTGATGAGGTTTCAGTGAGTAGTTCTGTCTGATGAACTGGGGATGTAACTGAGTAGGACCTTTGGGGGCCTTCCCAGGACAGACTACCCCCCACCCCCAACCCATGTCCTCCAGCTGCTTCTTGTCTGTAGAAAACTTTGGCTTCCTAGGCCTTCCCCAAGTTCCAAAGGATAAATTTAATCAGAGAAGAAGTGAGAAAATGTAGAAACAAAGGGAAACAGTAAAGCAAGGCAATAACAATAGTTTAGCCATTAAACAAAGTCAAGGACTTTTAGTTCCTCCTCAAGGGCTACCAGTTACCATCTGAGTGACGCTTCTGAGCTTTTTGGAGGTACTTCAACTCCCATCAAGTGGAAGAAGTTAACTGCTTGCTGAGCACAAGCACATAGACCCCAGCCAGGTTGGAACCAGAAGGTTGATGATGTTGGCTCCCCAGTTACCTCACCACCAACCAGTCAGAAGAATGTTCATGAGCTGATTATGTGCCCACAACCCCTCTCCTTTATCTTGAAAGCCACTGGGGAGTTTGGGTGTTTTGAGCACTAGCTGCCTGGACTCCTTGCTTGGTGCCTGCAATAAACACTGCACTTTCTTTCACCAAGACCCAGTGTGAGTAGATCTTACTGCATGTGGGCAAGCAGACCCAAGTTTGATTTGGCAATTAGAAGAAGCAGTAGACTCCTGCTTTTAGTGAAATACTTTAAAATTATCTTCTTTCCTCATCAGGAAATCTTTCTCAGCCCCTTCTGAGATTCTTGCTTATCTTTGGTGTAGTTTTCAACTGGGAATTTCAGATATATAGATGTACAGTCTACTTGGGAGTATGCAAAGACAGAGGCTTCCTTTCTTCGTATGAGGAGTTCCAGGCATTGTGGGGATGGTCAAACAGAACTGAATATCTGAAAAAATCATTTTTATTTCTTAACATTTATTTGGCTGCATTGGGCTTTAGTTGCAGCACGCAGGATCGCTAATCTTTTTTGCGGCATGTGAACTCTTAGCTGCAGCATGTTGTATCTAGTTCCCCAACCAGAGATGGAACACCAAACCCTTGCGCTGGGAGTGCAGAGTCTTAGCCACTGGACCAGCAGGGAAGTCCTTGAATCAGTCATTTTTAAAGTTTGCTGATGTTGTTTAGTTGCTCAGTCATGTCCAACACTTTTGCGAACCCCTGGACTGTAGCCTTCCAGGCTCCCCTGTCCATGGAATTTCCCAGGCAACAACACTGGAATGGGTTGCCATTTCCCTCTCCAGGGGTTCTTCCTGACCCAGGGATCGAACCCACGTCTCCTGCATTGGCAGGTAGGTTCTTTACTGATGAGCCACCAGGGAAGCCAACACAGAGGGCTTCAGAGTCTCCTGAAGGGCTTACTGAAAGCCAGACTGCTGGATCCCACCCCCAGGAATTCCTAATCTGGTAGGTCTAGGTTGGAATCTCCAGAACTTGCATTTCTAACAAGATCCCAGGTGATGGTGCTGCTGCTACCTTGGAGAACTCTCTTTGAGAAACTCTAATCTATTCCACCTGCCCAGGCCTGAGAGGGAGGTTTTCTGAAACACCAAAGGTGTTACGACCCCTCTATGGTGCCAAAGAGACCACAGAAGGAAAACAGACTCCGAGCTGAATCCTAATTCTGCCACTTTCTCCCTGAAAACTCTGTGCAAATTTTAACTCTCTGTACCTGGTTTTCCTGTTGGTAAAATATGGATGATAATACCTGCCTCACAAGCTTCTGCCTGTAAAACACTTGGCCTAAAGTAACATACAGGAGATAGCATTTCTGATGGTGACCTTTCTCATAAATAGTTTATAAATTTCTCACCACTCTTCTCAGTCCTGGCTGCATATTAGAGTCATCTGGGGACCTCCTGAGACCCAAACACCATCCCCAGGGGTGTCGATATAGTAGCTGGGATGACACCATGGGTGTGTTTTCATCTTTATTGGAGTATAATGGCTTCCCTGGTGGCTCAGACAGTAAAGAATCTGACTGCGATATGGGAGACCCAGGTTTGATCCCCGGGTCAGGAAGATTGCCTGGAGAAAAAAATGGCATGCCACTCCAGTACTCCTGCCTGGAGAATTCCATGGACAGAGGAGCCTGGTGGGCTACAGTCCATAGGGTTGCAAAGAGTCAGACACGACTGAGTGACTTTCACTTTCAAAATTGCTTTACAATGTTGTGTTAATTTCTGCTGTACAACAAAGCAAATCAGACATATATATATATATATATTCTCTCTTTCTTGGACCTCCCTTCTACCCACCACTATTCCCATCTATTTAGGTCATCACAGAGCACTGAGATGAAATCCCTGTGCTATACAGGAGCTTCCCACTAGCTGTCTATTTTACACNAAAATTGCTTTACAATGTTGTGTTAATTTCTGCTGTACAACAAAGCAAATCAGATATATATATATATGTATATATATTCTCTCTTTCTTGGACCTCCCTTCTACCCACCACTATTCCCATCTATTTAAGTCATCACAGAGCACTGAGATGAAATCCCTGTGCTATACAGGAGCTTCCCACTAGCTGTCTATTTTACATGTGTTTGTGTATTTATGTCAAGCTCCCAAGTGAGTCAGATATACATCAAGAGTAGAGAACCACTAACTTAGTAGTTAACAAACTAGTAGAAGGCGAAACAATAGAAGGACCAGGTTTAGCTCCTCAGTGGAAGACATTATCTGTATGACATAGACCCATAATGTCTTGAGAGTATTCAGAGATACCTGGGTGTTCTCTGTGCTAACATCAACAAGAGTAAGCTTACTACCAGTCCCATTAGTGAAGTCCTTCCCAGCTCTCCAGAGAGGGCAAATTACTGTGCTAAGTAGGACTAAGTGCTCGTCTGAGGCTTAATAATGGCATCCCTGGAAAGTTCATATTATTGTCATTATCTAATCAAGATCTTCTCCCTCTTAAAAGGGAAAGGAAAGGCTACAATTCTTCTCCGAAGGTTGCGCCAGTTTGGGTGGAAAGCCTGCTAGCTGATTTCTTTAAACCCCTCCTTATTTTTAGGTTTACATACTACTGGGTAAGTAACACAAGACTGTCTTTCATGAAAGTGTTAACTTTTTGCAGATATATGCACTGAATTAAGAAAATTTGTAAAAAAAAAAAAAAAGAAAGAAAATTTCAGTTAACATTTTGATAAGTACTTTAAAAAATCATGAATGGCTCTGAAATTTAATCAAATGATTTATCGGCGCCTATTGCAATACTCATATGGGCTTTTTTTCATATACTTTTAAAATGTGGTATTGTGTTATAGTGAGATTTTTGTCATGCTAAGCCATCTTTCCATGCTTGGGATAGCCATTTGTTGGCTATATGTGTGTGTGTGCTTTGTTTTTAAATATTGATACAATGCTCAACGGGCTTCCCACGTGGTGCTAGTGGTAAAGAACCCGCCTGCCAATGCAGGAGATGTAAGAGACTCGGGTTCGATCCCTGGGTTGGGAAGATCCCCCATAGAAAGGAATGGCAAGCGACTCCAGTATTCTCCCCTGGGGAATCCAATGGACAGAGGAGCCTGGTGGACTACAGTTCATGGGGTCACAAAGAGTTGGACACGACTGAAACGATTTAGCGTGGACACAACGCTGAATGCTGAATTTAGACTAGAGTATTTCTTAATTATACATGAAGCATTCATATTTCTGTATAGTTAACAAGAGTTTGTTGATAACTTCTTTGTCACTGAGAAGATTGTTTAAATCTGGGAAATGAATGCATGAATGAATAGCTAATCTGATGTAAAAACAGATGCCAGAATATTATCTGCAGTGCCTGTTACTGTAACCCATCCCAAAAGACAGTACATTAGTTGGTAAGNGGTTCGATCCCTGGGTTGGGAAGATCCCCTGTAGAAAGGAATGGCAACTGACTCCAGTATTCTCCCCTGGAGAATCCGATGGACAGAGGAGCCTGGTGGACTACAGTTCATGGAGTCGCAAAGAGTTGGACATGACTGAAATGATTTAGCGTGGACACGCAATGCTGAATGCTGAATTTAAACTAGAGTATTTCTTAATTATATATGAAGCATTCATATTTCTGTATAGTTAACAACAGTTTGTTGATAACTTCTTTGTCACTGAGAAGATTGCTTAAATCTGGGAAATGAATGCATGAATGAATAGCTAATCTGATGTAAAAACGGATGCCAGAATATTATCTGCAGTGCCTGTTACTGTAACCCATCCCAAAAGACAGTACATTAGTTGGTAAGTCGTGTCCAACTCTTGTGACCCCAAGGACTGTAGCCCACCAGGCTCCTCTCTCTGTGGCATTTCCCAGGCAAGGAGGGGGTTGCCATTTCCTTTCCCAGGGAATCTTCTCTACCCAGGGATCAAACTGGTGTCTCTTGCATTGCAGGCGAATCCTTGACTGCTGAGACACCAGGGAAGTGCATCTAAAAAGATATATGAGACTCTAACTTCTGATGGATCTTCATGGAGGACAAAAGTACTGTCTGAAACCTAGCCTTGGGACTTCCCTGTGGTCTAGTGTTAAAGATACTGCACTCCCAGGGCAGGGGGCTTGGGTTTGATCCCTGGTCAGGGAACTAAGCTGGAGGAGAAAATGGCAACCCACTCTAGTATTCTTGCCTGGAGAATCCCATAGACAGAGCCTGGCAGGCCATGGTCTGTGGGATCTCAGAGTTAGACATGACTGAGCAACTGAGCACACACACACACAGGGAACTAAGATCCCACATGCTGTACAAGGTGGCAAAAAGTACAAACCAAACAAAAACCCAAACCTGGCCCTTTACATTATCTTCTAAGAGTATTACATTCGATAAATAGTCTAACAAGTCATGTTCACAGTAGATTTTTAGATTGTATCTAAATAAAATGTCATCTCAAATAGAAATATTAATATTTTGTGCGTCTAACACATTACTTTCTTTTTGCAACTGCAGCAGCAAAGACTCACCATGTTTGAGCCTCATAACTGGAGGATAAGGCTACCAAAAAGCATGCTGCAAAAACCTTTTTACATTCACTACCGAATTCCCTCATCCTCACCAGCCTGGGATTTGTGACTTTGGCTCTGGGAATTGCTATCACAGTCGGAGCTTTTAACAACGTTGTTGTTGTCCTTGGGATGACGCTTGATTTTCTGGGTGCCCTTCTTGGTATTTCTGGGGGTATAAACATGTACACCACCTACTTGCGCTTCCAGAGCTCCTTAGAAGCACGAGAGGCAGCTGAGAACCTTCACCTCGTGTGGTGTCAGGTTCTACATCAAGAGCCTGAACCCTCGGCCAGCACCTGCTTATAATCTCATATTTAACCTGAATATCTCTAGACTCCAATTTTGTTTTATGCACCATTTTCAAACTTGAAATAAAATTCTGAAAACTACAGTGAAAGAGATTTTCAATATCCCTTACTTTTTTTTCCCTCTTAATTTGGCCACACCAATGCATTGGATTTGCTATAGAAGTTCATGACTGTTGACTTCTGATCTCTGGTGAAAGAAGGGAATGTGGGAGTACAGGTGATGATGCTAAACCCTGTCATACAGAAGAGATACCAACATGGACTTCTATTGTAGAATTCAGTCTTTCCACTCATCCACAAAGACTTGTGACCTCTGTTTTGGGCCCCTGAAACTTGGCCTCAAACTGCCCAGCTCTCCAGAGATGGACTTGGAGTTTGCACCATGATCTGTTAGGCTCAAGCCTCAGTTCTCATGTGGATCCAATGATTTGGAATGGAAATACAGTGCCAGCAACCCACGTTCCTGTCTGAGCTACCAGGGAAGCTTAAGAGGTGGGTGCTGGTTGTAAAGAACCCGCCTGCCATTGCGGGAGACATAGAAGATGCGGGTTCAATCCCTGGGTCGGGAAGATCCCCTGGAGGAAGGCAAGGCAACCCACTCCAGTATTCTTGCCTGGAGAATCCCATGGACAGAGGAGCCTGGTGGGCTACAGTTCATGGGGTCACAAAGAGTTGCACATGACTGAATCGACTTAGCACACAACCTGTGTTCCCAGCATAACTGTCAGCCAACACCAATTGTCTTATTGGGTTCTCTCCTTAGTGTGTCATTCACAGCTGACTTCAGTCACAGTATGGCACCTGGGTCCCTAGTTCCCTGACCCGGGATCGAACTTGCACTCCCTGCGATGGAACCACAGAGACTTAACCACCAAACCTCCAGGGAAGTGCCCCCTCTTCCTTTGAACTGGTATTTCCTCCTATTGAAACGCTCATTCTTCAGAACCCGTGCCATCTCATGATAGCACGCCTCCTCTGCCTGGGACTATCCTCTTAAGGTCCGTCTCTCCGTGTGCCACCTTATTCCTCACCCCTCATCAGCCATTGACAACTCCTCCTGTCCTACTGCTTTGCTCTCATTACTATTATTCTTGAGGACAGGGATGGCCCATCAGCACAAAAACTGCTTGGTTCTTGTTGGAATTTAAAAAAATACCTTGATTGCAGCGACTTCCCTGGTGGCCCAGTGGTTGAGAACCCACCCTACTACAGCAGGGGGTGTGGGTTTGGTGGCTGGTCGGGGAACTAAGATCTCACATGCCTCTTGGCCAAAAAACTAGAACGTAAACCACAGAAGCCATGTAGTAAGAAACTCAATAAAGACTTTACAAGGGACTTCCCTGGTGATCCAGGGATTATGACTGCTTGCTCCCAGTGAGGGGGGCCTGGGTTTGATCCCTGGTTAGGAAACTACATCCCATATGCCACAACTAAGACTCAACAAAGCCAAATACATAAGTTTTTTTTTTTTTCTAAAAAGACTTCATAGATGGTCCACATTAAAAAAAATCTTTCTTTTCATTGTTTAACAAATTTTATTGACGTATAGTTCATTTACAATGTTAATTTCTATTCTACAGCAAAGGGACTCCGTTATACACATATATTCTTTCCCATTATAGTTATCACAGGACTTTTTGAACTTTTTATTTTATACTGGAGATATAGCTGATTAACAACTGTTATAATAGTTTCAGGTGGACAGCAAAGGAGCTCAGTCATGAATATCCATATATCCTCTCTCCCCCAAACTCCCCTCCCATCCAGGCTGCCACATAACACCGAGCAGAGTTCCCTGTGCTATACAATAGGACCCTGTTGGTTATCCATTTTAAATACAGCAGCATGTACATGTCAGTCCCAAGCTCCCTATCTGTTCCACCCATCTTCCCCTGCTGGCAACCGTAAGTTCCTTCTCTGAGTCTGTGCCTGTTGTGTAAATAAGTTCGTTTGTATCATTTCATTTTAGATTCCGCACATAAGCAGTGTCATAAAGCATTCCTCCTTCCTCGTTCTGACTTACTTCACTCCATATGGCAATTCCTAAGCCCATCAATGAGGCTGCAAATGACGTTATTTCATTGTTCAATAGCTGAGTAATATTCCATTGTATATACGCACCATATCTTCTTTACATTCCTCTCCAATGGCTTCTATGTCTTGGTTATTGTAAACAGCACTGCAATGAACACTGGGGTGTGTGCATCCTTTTGGATCACATTTTTCTCCAGATATATGTCCAGGAGTGGGATTGCAGGATCATATAGTAGCCCTATTTTTAGTTTTTTAAGGAATCTCCATACTGTTTTCCATAGTGACAGCACCAGTTTACATTCCCACCAACAGAGCAGGAAGATTCCTTTTTCTGCACACCCTCTCTAGCATTTATTATTCATAAACCCTTTGATGATGGCCATTCAGACCAGGGTGAGGTGATATCTCATTATAGTTCTGATTTCCATTTCTCTAATAATCAGCAGTGTGGAGCATTTTTTCATGTGCCTGTTGGACATGTTTATGTCTTCTTTGGAGAAATATCTACTTAGATCTGCACGTTTATTATTATTTTTTTATACTGAGCTGCATGAACTGTTTGTATATTTTGGAAATTAATCCCTTATTGGCTGCATGATTTGCAAATATTTCCTCCCATTTTGTAGATTATCTTTTTGTTTGTTTTATGATTTCCTTTGCTGCGCAAAAGCTTTTAAGTCCCATTTGTTTACTTTTGTTTTTAAACCCATCCATTTAAAGTGTGCGGTTTAGTGGTTTCCAGTATATTCACCATTGTGCAATCATCACCAACTGTAGAACATTTTCCTTGCCCACCCCCCTTCCAACCTCATAACCTATTTCCTCCCAGACGTGTGTGTGTGTGTGTGTGTGTGCAAAGTCGTGTTCAACTCTTTGCAACCCCATGGCCTATAGCCTACCAGATAACTCACCAGGCTCCTATGCCCATGGGATTCTCCATGCAAAAATACTGGAGTGGGTTGCCATTTTCCTCCTCCATTCCTCCCAGACATAGGCAGCTACTATCTGCTTTCTGTCTCTACAGATTTGCCTGTTCTGGACATTTCACGCACACGTAGGTTTTTGCAGCTAGCTTCTTCCACTTAGTGTGTTTCTAGGTTCACCCATGTGTACCTTATATCAATGCTTCATTTTTGGTTGCCAAATCATGTTCCATTGCATGGAGAGCCCATATTTTATTTCTTCATTCACTGCTTGATGGGCAGTAGCTTGGTTTTGGGCTCTCTCTAGCCAATGACCTTTTGGCTATTTTCCTTACTTTATCACCCACAACAGTACCTTGAATTCTCATTTTTAATCATTCCAACTTTTTAGGTTCTTTTTTTCACAAAAATTGATTAGCTTCTTTACTTTGGCCACGCTGGGGTTTCACTGTTGAGCCTGGGCTTTCTGTAGCTGTGGTGAGCTGAGGCTCCTCTTTAGTTGTGGTGTGCAGGCTCCTCACTGTGGTGGCTTCTCCTGCTGTGGGCCACGGGCTCTAGGGCATGTGGGCTCAGCAGTTCTGGTGCATGGGCTTAGTTGCCCCTTAGCATGTGGAATCCTCCCAGACCAGGGATCGAACCTGTGTCCCCTGCATTGGCAGGTGGATTCTTAACCACTGGACCACCAGGGAAGTCCCTTTCAGGTCCCTCATGCTATTCCCATTGTTGAAATTCTTTTCTCATGAGACCGCCAACACACGCAGACACACACATACAAAATCTCCCAGTTCTCTCAATTTCCATGAATCCTCTAATGTCCTCCTTTCTCCCCTCATCTGAGTTAGACCCTGTATCCCACCATGATTGCTTCATTTCAAATGTCTCCAACTCTCCTTACCTCTCCCCTTCCATTCTACCTTCTGCTTCTTAAAATACATGAAACTTGGTCAATATAAGAATTTACTGGGTCTTCCCTGGTAGTCCAGTGGCTAAGACTCCAATCCCTCAGTGCAGGGAGCCCAGGTTCAATCCTTGATCAGGGAACTAGATCCCACATGCCTCAACTAAGAATTTACATGCTGCAATGAAAGATCCTGTGTGTTGCAACTAAGGCCTGGAGCAGCCAAATAAATAAATAAAATAAGTAAACATATTAAAGAAAAAAAGAATTTACTTCTTAGATGGCTATACAGAGGCAGTTAAACATTATGCCTAAACTGACGTATGTTGATCTAAAATCAAGTTCACCCATGTCAACTGGGCATCAGACTTCTTATGTGTCCTTATTTCCAGCCCCTAACTTCTCACGGGAGACTGGCAGACTCCTTTCTCAGGAGACTTACCACTTTAACACAAAGAGACTTGGGCTTACTCAGTGAAAGGTTGGTTGGCCTCTTTATGCTCCTTCTGTAAATTCACTGGTTGAAAAGGCTGTTTGAAGAGATCCTGAATGGCTATTCGATGCTTTATTCTTAACACAGGCAGTAAGGAATTACCAAACATCTGAAGAAAGCTCTATGATGAATGAGTCACCCAAGCAAGAAGACAAAAAAAAGGAACTAAGGAAGAATAAAACAATGCAGGATGCCTTCCCATTCCCAACAGAATAATTTCCTGCCTAAGAAAAGGGTGGGAAGAGGGCGGCAGGCCCTGGAAAAGGTCAGTTTTCATTCCAATTCCAAAGAAAGGCAATGCCAAAGAATGCTGAAACTACCACACAATTGCACTCATCTCACATGCTAGTAAAGTAATGCTCAAAATTCTCCAAACCAGGCTTCAGCAATATGTGAACCATGAACTCCCTGATGTTCAAGCGGGTTTTAGAAAAGGCAGAGGAACCAGAGATCAAATTGCCAACATCCTCTGGATCATGGAAAAAGCAAGAGAGTTCCAGAAAAACAT
>SJYV01045620.1:1378398-1487009 GCA_006410875.1 Neotragus pygmaeus | reverse complement strand
GACTGAACTGAACTGATGTCCCATCCTTGGGAGAATGAAAATAATAGTTCAATTTTTTGGACTTAAATTTCTTACTTAATCCCTGTTGAGAATGGCTGCTTCTCCCTTATCTATTTTAAAATTTGCCCTCCTTATACCTCTGATCTAATTTATCTTTCCAGCCTTATCTCCTATAGGTTATCTTACCAATGCATGTACACACACTCATAGGCACACACATGCATATCACTGTGTCCCAACATAGTAACAGCAGATCTATGTAATGATGTGTCATAGACCAATCTTTTTCACAACATCGTGAGTCATTCTTTAGGTGACTGTAAATGTTAAGTTGGTATTTATAGACTGGAATTATGACAAGATTGGTTTTTTGCAACAGTCCTCAGCACTTAAGCTCACAACACAGATGCTAGAAGAGAAAGGGCATTTCCGATGTCTGGAGCTTGGCCATCAGTCAGCAATAATAAGTTAGGCAGTCTCCAGCCATGCAAAAGGCATATGGCCTTAATATATGATATTTGTTTTTCTCTTTCTGACAATTCACTGTGTATAACAGGCTCTAGGTTCGTCCATCTCGTGACAACTGATTCAGTATTCATTATATACGGAATCTAGAAAAATGGTACTGATGAACCTATTTTCAGAGAAGGAATGGAGATGCAGACTTGTAGAGCATAGACTTATAGACACAGTGGGAAAGGAGAGGGTGAGACACATTAATAAGGCAGCATTGGAAGAAGGCGATGGCACCCCACTCCAGTACTCTTGCCTGGAAAATCCCATGGGTGGAGGAGCCTGGTAGGCTNGCCTGAGCACCGAAGAACTGGTGCTTTTGAACTGTGGTGTTGGAGAAGACTCTTGAGAGTCCCGTGGACTACAAGGAGATCCAACCAGTCCATTCTGAAGGAGATCAACCCTGGGATTTCTTTGGAAGGAATGATGCTGAAGCTGAAACTCCAGTACTTTGGCCACCTCATGCAAAGAGCTGACTCAATGGAAAAGACTCTGATGCTGGGAGGGATTGGGGGCAGGAGGAGAAGGGGACGACAGAGGATGAAATGGCTGGATGGCATCACTGACTTGATGGACACGAGTCTGAGTGAACTCCGAGAGATGGTGATGAACAGGGAGGCCTGGCGTGCTGCAATTCATGGGGTCACAAAGAGTCAGACACGACTGAGTGACTGAAGTGAACTGAACTGAACTGAAGAAAAGCCATACTCAGGAAAATTATCAATCAAAGGTGAGGTTAGGATAGAGATATTTTCAGACACACAAGGTCAGAAACACTGGCTTGAAGTGTACTCTTTCTCAAGAAGCCTAACAGAAACTTGCCTGGTGATCCAGTGGTTAAGATTCCTAGCTTCCAACGCACGGGGTTGTGGGTTTGATCCCTGGTCAGGGAACTAAGATCCCATGTCGTGTGGCCACACACACACTCACGCACGCATACCTTACAGAAACAAATTCTTAAACCAAGAAAGTGAAAGCTTTTTATAGAGATATAATAGTTAGGGGAGATTACAGCTCTCTGGAATCAAACCAAGAACTAGAACCTGAGCTTTCTGGTTCTCAGTCCAGTGATGATTTTCCTATGTTACACTGTTTGCAATATTTGTCTCAATAAAACTGTGAGTTTTAGAATACAAGATTCACTTTACGTTGCCACAGTGCTAAGGGAGAATTTCCAGTTGGTCTTTGAATTTATTTATTATTTAAGCACCAACATGCAGAAGGAAATGGCAACTTTCTCAAGTATTCTCCCCTGGAAAATCCCATGGACAAAGGAATTTGGTGGGCTCCAGTCCTTGGGGTCACAGAGTCAGACACGAACTGAGTGACTAACCACGAAGCACCAATATAAAATACTCTTATAGGTCTACTGTGGTTTCCTTGACCTGTCAAATGCTCTTGTCACAAATGAGTCTGTGTCTAACTGGTGGAATCTGGTCCGTATCAGCCTCCTGGTGTTGACAGTATAATACTAACAGTGGGTGAGGCTGGGGGACAGGCACACAGGACTTCCCCATACATTTCTTAGCAATCTCCTATGAATCTGTCATTATTTCAAAATAATACGTTTTAAAGTTAAAAATTGTGTGAAAACACAGACTATTGAAATTTATAGACCTGGAGACTGGTCATATAGAGTAACTCATAAAGAGACAAATCCATGTATCAATATTTATATGTGGAATCTTAAAAAATGATGCAGATGAACTTATTTGCAAAGCAGTTATAAAGACGCAGATGAAGAGAACAAACTTATGTATACCAAAGTGGGAAGGGGGAGGGGGCGGGATGAATTGGGAGGCTGGGACTGACAGATATGTACTATTGCTATTATGCATAAAATGGGTGAGAACCTGCTGTGGAGCATGGGGTACTTGCTCAGTGCTCTGTGGTGACCTAAGCGGGAAGGGAATCAAAACAGAAGGGATATACGTATATGTATAACAGATTTGTTTTGCCATACAGCAGAAACGAACACAACACAGCAACCCAAATATACGCGTAAAAATGAAAGACAAAAAATAAAAACCAAAACCACCTAATGTCAGTTTGTCTACTTTTACATTGAAAAGTAGAAGTGAAAGTGCTAGCTGCTCGGTTCTGTCTGTCTCTTTGTGATCCCGTAGACTGTAGCCTGCCAGGCTCCTCTGTCCATGGAATTCTCCAAACAAGAATACTGGAGCGGGTTGCTATTTCCTTCTCCAGGGAAACTTCCTAACCCAGGCACCGAACCCGTATTTCCCGTATTGTGGGCAGATTCTTTACCATCTGAGCCACCAGGGAAGCCCCCTACAAAGAAAACACCCCAAACGCTACTGTAATTATAAGGATTGACCACAGGGTGTCACCAGTGGCCTGTCATAGCCCTCTGAAAGTTTGTTTTTTTAACTCTCACTAAACAAGAGTTGTCATTGGGGAAGAAAGGAGTTGTTCTTCTTAAAGAATAAAGAATATAAGTTTAATATATTTGAATATGTTCAAACACATTTTTTCTAATCGGGTGCACAAGGAAGTCCCAGTATCTCATTCTTTTTTTTTTTTTTTTTAAGATGAAAACCCAGAAACTCCTAAGAAAAGGAATAGAGTTTATCCAAGGCAAATAAGATGGTCTCTAAAGGAATCTCACTTCTCAGAAGTGTGGTCCATGGACCAGTAGTGTTGGCATGGCCTATGAATTTGTAAGATGTGCAAAAATACCCTCAGGCCTCACCCCAGGTGTACTGAATTAGATTCCTAACAAGCTCAAAGGTCCACCTACCACACTCTAAGTGGTAAAAATCTAAAAGAGACCTGGGGATTCAGGATGGTGGGACACATGTACACCCGTGCTGATTCACGTCACTGTCTGGCAAAAACCACCAAAATACTGTACAGTAGTTAGCCTCCAATTAAAATAAATTAAATAGAAAAATAAAAATTTTTTTAATTTTAAAATAACTTCATTGAAAAAAAAAAAACTTCATTGAAAAAAAGAGAGACTTAAGAAAATGAATGCAGGCATGGAAAATACCAGTTGCTGCCAATACAACAAAACTGTCCTAATTTGGAGCTCACTGGATCAGAATTACAATTTTAACCTGAATTGGATCAAATATCGTGTTATAATGTGTGCAGATGCATAATGATACCACAAAATAATGTTTGCACATATGTGTGTATGCATATAAAATATGTAAATTGGATTCCATGTTTATTATACATCAAACTGTGGTTCTGATTTTGCAAAAAAATGTTTAGAGATGGCTTGTTTTATAAACTTAGACCAAATCAGCAATATGGTTTACACTGGCCTCGTGATTTTTTAAATGAAATGATATATTCTATGATCACTTAATAATTACTGACCTTGAACAAGTGTCACTTCCTTCTTTAGAATTGCTAATAAAATCAGATAATTTCAAATGTTACCAGAATGCTCTCAGAGTATTGTGAAGTAACGCTTTCAGGGTTTAAAGGGGGTAAACTTTTACTTTTTTCCTCCTGTAGCAAATTTACTTTTTAATCTCTTGATATTATGGTTGTGTAAATTCACCTTATTTGCTTCCTGCAGTTCATGAATGCTACTCACTTTCCCCGTATCCTTTCTCTTAACTTTTGCATTTGATTTTAATATTTCAGGATTCCTGCAGTCTTTCACTCTTAGGGGACTTTCCTGGTGGGTCCAGTCGCTAAGACTCTAACCTCCCGATACAGAGGGCCAAGGTTTCATTCTTGGTCAGGGAACTAGATCCCACATGCTTTGCGTTAGAGTTCACATGCTGAAACTAAAACCCAGCACGACCAAAATAAATAAATAAATATTAAAAAATTCTTATTAGGATGGCTGATGTCTGTAAAATTAACAGCTCCTCACTATTCCAAAGCTCTTTTACTTCACAGCCTTCTAGTAATCTACTTAATTGCTTTTATGGGGCAAAATATTTCCAGAGCTGCCACTTTAAAAATTGTAAAAAAGCACATAAGACAAAAATTTACCACCAGAACTGCTACGTTTGTTTATTAAACATGTTGAACTTTGTCATGGAGTTGGCTTCCTTGAAGGACAGTTTACTCCCTGGCTGATCACATCTTATTGTTGACTTTTCCTTCCTTGCCTGCCTTTCATTCCCTGTCCTTTTCTCTGATCTTATCAGTCTCCTGGGCTGATCACTTCTAACACAGGGACATCTCAGCCATAATGGACAGAATGCTATTTAATAATTGCTTGATGTTAATAACTAAATATAAAATGTTATAAAATACAAATTCAGAAAGATACATGAACCCCAGGGTCCATAGCTGCATTATTTACAATTGCTAAGGAATGGGAGCAGCCTAAGTGTTCATGTGCAGATGAATGAATAAAGATGTGAGACACACACACACAATGGAATAGTACTCAGCCATAAAAAGAACGATGTTTTATTTGCAACAACATGGAGGAACTTGGAGAACATAAGTGAAGTAAGACAGAGAAATACAAATAAGTTATGGTATCCCTTACATGTGGAGTGCAAAAGTTACAACAAACTAGTGAATAAAACCCCAGAGGCAGATTCAGAGAACAGAGAACAAACCAGTGGGGAGAAGTGAGTGCAGAGGGGACCCAGAGGGGTGGGGAGATAAGGGTTTTTAGGGGATTACATGAAATCGTGTGTGGGAAACATTTGAAAATTATAAACATTATAGAATTTAAAGAATCTTTCAGTGAGTAAAAATTTTAATAGCTTAGGAAACTTAATGAAAAGATTATAGCATTTTCATTGTAATAAAAGTGCTATCTGTAATTTTAGAGAAAAATATGAATGCTGTATACATTTTAGAGGAATCCAAATGTAGAATTGAATAGATTTGCTTTATTGTTGAATAGAAATATAAATGTATGCATATGCAATAAAAATATATACATATATGATGTTACATGCAATCTTTCTTACTTTCATGTCTTCTGAGAGCCCTCATGCCCTTGGAAATCTTTCAAGGTGGCCTTTTAAATTCGCCTTAGGAGATCTGTGTTGCAGGACAGTGGGTGTCAAGGAGCATGTATTCATTATTGATGTCTTCCTACCGGCTACCACCCATCTGGTCTTCTGTACTTTGGATTAATTTCTGACTAGCAACTGTCTTTTTTTAGAGAATATTTATACAGCAGTGGGACACACTTCTTAATAAATAGCTATATACCAGTAAATACTAATATAATAAACGGAATGTTGATTCAATATCTATGTTCCAGTCTCTATGGGATACAATGTTAAGGAAAAAAGATACAGTCACTACCCTCATGGGGCTTCAGTCTAGGAAGGGAGACAAATGCGAATCAAATAACAGGCAAACAAACGTGACCCTGCACTTGTGTCCAGTGCCAAAAGGGAGGTACACCATATACTGACTGCCTCTGCTGGGCAGACTCGATCTCCTTGGGAAAGTTAGGGAAGGCTTCCCTAAGGAAGTGTTGTACGGGGACAGGGAGGCCATGAGTTCAACTTTTGAGATGCGATGTTGGAAATGCTTCTGAGCTGTCCAAGAAGAGATGTTAAGTAGGCAGCTGGATTATTTCTTGGGCTGGGACTCAGGACTGATCTGGGCTAGAGACCTACGTGGAAGAGCCATCAGTGCATAAACAACAATGGAGGCCAGAACTATCGACGAGATTGGCTAGGATGGTAGAGAATTGGAAAAGAAGAGGACCTATACTCATTTATTATCTTCTTTTATCAGCACTAGAAATAGAGTTTTTGTTTTGGAAAAATGTGCCAGCCACTTATAATCTTCTTTAGGTACCAAGTACTTTTCCTTGGAGGGATAATTCTTTTCCCTTTCTTGGCTGAGTTGACAGAGTTCAACCAAGAAACAGAATTATATACTGACCCCCCAGCACCCGGGGTGAGTATACAATTGAAGCCCAAGTCGTTATTTTCTAACGTGATTGTATACAGTGTCAATGGACAACAACTCAATTGTATGACATCCCCCAAGCCTCAGTGATTGATTCGGGATGGTCAGACGATGACCTGGTTCTGGTCAATAAGACTCAGGCCTTGAATACTTGTGGGGGTTGCTGAGAAGATGCCCCATAAGCCTGAAACTGCGAGCAGCTCTCTGGACTCCATAAAGGGAGGAACTGCCTGTGAGTGACAAACAGAGTTGACTGATGGAGAACGACTGGGTTTTGTTGACTTTGAAGCTGGCTTTACCTGGATAGGTGAATCTACATGTGTTTAAGTTAAACTTGCTTTCTGCCTTAATCTAGGTTAAGCAGGGCCGCCTACTTAAAGATCATTGCTACTAAAAAATTATTGATATACCCATTCATAGACTTTAAAGAAAATGCCAGTAGAGAATTCCCTGGCAGTCTAGAGATTAGGACTCCATGCTTCTAATGACAGGGGTTGGGGTTCGATCCCAGGTTGGGGAACTAAGATCCCATAAGCCAAGTAGTGCAGCCAGGGAAAAAGAAAGAAAGAAAGAAAATGCCAGTAAAGGGTTGTCCTTAAAGAGGATCTTGCCCCTGAAATGGTAAGTAAATCACTAAGACTTTGGCTTCCCCTGGTTAGAGGGACTTCTTTGCCAGAACTTGATGTTCTCGCAAAGTGCCAACTACTGCAATGTTTACTCGGGATAAATTAGCCAACTTAAAACTTGTTCCTCTGATCAAAGCTGAAGAAAAGCAAGACAGACTTTGCTGATACTGTAGATGAGGTGAGGTAGAGTAACATATGAACTGAGACGCAAAGAGAGCTCTTACAAAGTCACGATGAACCTAAGACTGTTTAAAATCTGGTTAGATTTTTAAAAAATATATAACTTAATTTTTTTGGCCACGCTGTGTGGCCTGTGTGATGCCAGTTTCCCGACCAGGGATTGAACCTGTGCCCTACAATGGAAGCATGGAGTCCTAACCATTGGACTGCCAGAGAGAAGTCCCTAAGACCTAGTTAGATTTTCTAAAAAAGAAACAAGAGATTTAAGCCTATAATAAATTTGTGTGGAATATATGAATTTTGGGGGGTTGCGGCATATACACACATACACACACACACACAGAGACACACACACGCATGTTCCTAGAAACATCTTTTCTAATGACAACACAGGCCTTAAATAGCATGCCTGAAGGACTGACGCTGAATGATAGGGAGCAGAGCCAGCTTGGGTTTTTTTTTTTTTTAATTGATATTTAAAATTTATAGCACAACCAGATGACTATGATTCAGATTTAGAGTTTATTCACATTTATTCCTTTTTTGCAAATGTCTTTAAAAATACATTAATTAAAATTTTTGCTATAAATCAGTCTAGAGCAGCAGATGTAGATTTGTGCTAAGTACATTTTATAACAACTTCACAGAAGGGGAAAATGGCTTTGGACATGTTGTTGGAAACATTCATGTGGTTACTCAAGGGAGAATTTGTACATTTTTTATATTTATGGCTTCTGCAATTTCTTAATAAGCCTTGGCACGCTGCCAAAGGCTATAAAAGACTGAGTAAAATTTATGATCCTTGAGCATGTTTAAAAAAAAAAAGGCACTCTATTGTAGATTAGTTGGATTAAAGGAGTCTGCCAGCCATTTCCTTTAATTGAGGCAGTAAATACCTTTTAAACTGCAGTGTTGGTGGTAAGTTTTCTTCTGNTTTTTTTTTGTGACTGCACTTATATGTGAATCATGTTCATAGAGGACAAGTAGGTCTTTCA
Source organism: Neotragus pygmaeus (assembly GCA_006410875.1). Lineage (NCBI taxonomy): Eukaryota > Metazoa > Chordata > Mammalia > Artiodactyla > Bovidae > Neotragus > Neotragus pygmaeus. Next base: position 1,478,818 of record SJYV01045620.1, on the reverse strand, counting down.
AATGTGCTTTGAACCAGTGATGAACTAATGATAAGCCCAATTTTAGGGTCACTCCTGGATGAACAAACCCTGACAGGGACCTGATCATCAAAATTAACTGGTTTCTTCTTCTTAGGTCACCGCTGTCGTATCCAGGAACACAGGAACAATATGCGGTAAGGAAAAGATCTGTTTGAAAGTAGCCTGTGAACTGTCACATGTAGCCTGGCTTGGCAAACCCCAGTGCGGCCCTCTGTCTGTTTTTATAAATAAAGTTTTATTGGAACACAGCCATGCTCATTTGCTGGTGTGTTATCTGGCTGCTTTCATGACATGGTTGAGAGAGACCATATGGATCACAAAGCCTCAAATCCTTACTGTCTGGGTATTTACAGGAAAAGTTTGTCAACTCGTGTATATAAGACAAGGTTAGTTTTCTTCCAGCCTACTTGGACAGTTGTGTATTTTCTTTCTTCTGTTAATGTCGTTTTGAAGTAATTTCTTTGGGTCCCTTGACAATTACTTTCAGCCTTTCATTTCAGGAAGACTGAGAGGGACAGATTATGATTGAGAGGGACAGAGTATCTTCTGGTTTTTCTTTAGCAGAGAAATTGCCACAGTTAAAGGGTGACTGGGTAATCAAGTGAAAGAGCTGGAGGTGAATCTAGTTGGAGAGAAAGCCCAGTTGACTAGGCCTGGAATTAAAGATTACCTCATCTCTGCATACCGTTAGTTCCCCGTGGCTTTGTGTCTCTGTGGATTTTGGTGTTTCTGAACGTCGCTCCTTTCTCTCTGCCTCCCTCCCTCTCTGTTCATTTCAGCCTCTTCCTTCCTTTTCTCCAAACAGATGTAGAACTGTAAAGTATGAGAGTTAGCAATCATGTGGAGAAGTCCTTTGATTTAACAGACGGGCACTCGGGGCCCAGAGAGGGGAACCAGCCTGTCTCTCAAGTCACCTCAGTCGTTAAAGATCGATCTGGACAGTTTCCTTTGTCACTTTGATCAGCTTAGATGTGAATTCGTGAAACGAGATGAAGAGCTGCATGTTTATCTGCCCCCTTGATAGGAAAGGATTACTTATTTATTTAATTTATTTTGGGGGCTGCACTGGGTCTTCATTGCGGTGCACAGACTCTAGTTGAGGTGCACAAGCTTAGTTTCTCCAAGGCATGTGGGATCTAGTTCCATGACCAGGGATCGAACTGGTGTCCCCTTCATTGGAAGGCAGTTTCTTAACCACTGGGCCAACAGGGAAGTCCCAAAAAGGGACTTTTAAAATCTTAAAGCAGTGATAGCAGTCCTGAAGGAAACTTAAAGAACCTTTGCCCCTACCAAAAGAACATGTGTACTAAAAGCAATAAAAAAAGATTTGACATCCTCTGGAAGACAATCTGTGACCAACCTACACAGCATATTAAAAAGCAGCAACATTACTTTGCTGACACAGGTCTGTCTAGTCAAAGCTATGGTTTTTCCAGTAGTCTTGTACGGATGTGAGAGTTGGATCGTAAAGAAAGCTGAGCACCGAAGAATTGATGCTTTTGAACTGTGGTGTTGGAGAAGACTCTTGAGAGTCCCCTGGACTATAAGATCAAACCAGTCAGTCCTAAAGGAGATCAGTCCTGAATATTCATTGGAAGGACTGATGCTGAAGCTGAAGCTCCAATACTTTGGCCACCTGATGTGAAGAGCTGATTCATTGGAAAAGACCCTGATGCTGGGAAAGATTGAAGGCAGGAGAAGGGGATGAGATGGTTGGATGGCATCACCGATTCTATGGACATGAGTTTGAGCAAGCTCCAGGAGTTGGTGATGGACAGGGAGGCCTGGCATGCTGCAGTCCATGGGGTTGCAAAGAGTTGGACATGACTGAGCAACTGAACTGAACCCTCTAAATCAGTAAGCCACCTGAACATTTACAAAAGAAGAAATACAAATGGTCCATTAAAATGTGAAGAAGTTCAGCCTTGCTGGTAATCAGATATGCAAATAAGTAAAGGATACTGTTTTTCCCCTAGAAATCAGTAGATTTTATGTGTGCGTGCTCATGCACACATGTACACATGTTGGCAGGGGTGCATTCAAGCAAGCCCCTATACACATTCATCGTTACTGCCTTTTTTGGAAAACAATTATAAATACCAGTTAGAAGCCTTAAAATGCTCATTCCACTTGTAGAATTTATCCTCAGCACAGAGTTGGCGATGTCAACAAATATTGACAGGCTGCTTTTACAGCACTTTTCTTAATTGATTTTTTTCTTGGAAAAAGCAAGCACGAGGAAACTCTAGCTGAGATAGTAGTGACCTGGCCTAGATTTCATAATTTCTTACAATAGTGCTTGTTGCTCTGTCAAATTATTTCCTCTGAAGTTTTAGATACAGAAATTAAAATTTGCTTGCACTCTGACTTGTTCCTTAAAGAGTTTCAAGGGGTAACATTCTTTTTATTTTTTTTTTAAGGTATATTTACACGCTCTTGTGAGAAATCTTTTTAATGAAGGAAATGATGTTTATCGCGAACGTGATTGGAACCACTCTATAAGTCAGTATTCAGAAGCTTTGAGTATAGCTGATTATGCAAAGTCTGAAGAAATTTTAATCCCTAAAGAAATCACTGAAAAACTATATATAAATCGTATTGCTTGCTATTCCAATATGGTGAGTTGTGACTTGTAAAGCAGTGTTTATGGAGAGAAAAAAGATTTTCAGTAACATAGTACATTAGCAAAAGTCAGCTTTCTAATTTCAGTTTATAGGAAAGATGTATTAGCTGCTTTAGAGAGGCCTCAAGCTTTGAAAAATCAGTTTTGGCCAAATACTTATGAATTTTTTAAAATAATTTTTTAGATACTGGTCCTTGGAGATACCCTTTTCAGTATGGCTTTGGGGGGTGGGGTGGGGTATCTGCTCTTAAAAAAGTCAGCCTGGGAAGATACAGGTATTCACAGATGGGTGTATCAGTTGTCTCTGCTGACAGCTTGCTCCTTATGTTTCTCTTAGCAGTTATTTTTATTTTTTAATAAAAAAGGAGTAGTGAGCCTTCAAAAGAATTAACACAACCTCTTCACTTATCTAAACCTAAAAAGTAGTATTTTGATGTTCTTACAGTTTTCATACTTAGGACCTCAGCTATACCTGGACAGTTTTCTTTCTTGAAGATCTGGGATCTTTTATGGCCAAAGGTCTGGGTGGTGGGTACATAGGTAGCCATGATATTCTTTCTACTTCTCTGTATTTGAAATTTCATAATGGTAATAATTTTTAAAAGACAAATAGGAACCATTACCAATTCATTTGCGAGGAGAATGTGAATTTGTTTGTGTTTGCATCATTGCAAGACATGAATTGATCGCTAACTTTATTTGGTCTCACTCACCAGGGTTTCCATGATAAAGTTTTAGAAGACTGTGATACAGTCCTCAGTTTAAATGCCAGTAACTACAAAGCTCTGTATCGGAAATCTAAGGCTCTAAGTGATTTAGGAAGATTCAGAGAGGCTTATGATGCTGTAGCAAAGTGCTCCTTGGCAGTGCCTCAGGTATGGTATTTATTATGTTCTAATTCATTTGTTTACATCCTAGCCATTTTATTGCTTTTATGTAGACGAATGGCATCAAAAAGTTATGTTTTCCAGCCAGCCGTCCACCTGCTGCAACTGGGAATAATTGCCCATAAAGCAAGTGTCTTGGAAAGGATAAATTAGAACTATTTTGTCCCTTCACCTCTATGGATAGTAAATATAACCCTCCGTTAATCGTATATTCTGACTTTTTTTAGGATGAACATGTAATAAAACTAACTCAAGAACTAGCTCAGAAACTGGGATTTAAAATAAGAAAAGCATATGTTAGAGCTGAGGTAAGCTGGAGTTCTCGCCATAAGGTATTTTCATTTTGTTTTGTAACTTGGAGTCAGTTCTGGTTTTAAATTAGCATCTTAATTTTCTTTCAGCTTTCACTAAAATCAGTTCCTGGGGATGGGGTGACAAAGGTAAGGTCATTACTCTTGTAAGAATCATAATTTTTAAAAAAGAAAAGAAGATAGAAGTATTAGCAGTTCTGCTTTTAATATTTTGGGGTTTTGTTTATTTTTGAGGCCTTTTTATTCCTCATACACCTAAGTGGCCAGAGCTTCCTGCACTATGAAAAGAAAACAAACAGCTCCAGTCATATCTTTTACTCTCAATCAGCATTTCCTGAAGGCCCATGGAGCATTTTACAGGATGTTCATAGAAGTTAGGTGTTATTAGAAAGTGTGGGTTGGGGCCACATACTAATTTTAGAAGTCACTGGGTTAAACACAGCTAACAAGATTTATCTTTTTAAGGATAAGTCTTAGAGCCGTTAGGAGGTCGCTGTGAGTTGGGGAGGGTGGAGTGGCTACACGGGTCCCTCTGGAACTAGAAGGCTCCTGAATATCCTTGGAGAAATACTAGGCCACACGAAACGAGTGGCAAGAGGCCCGCACTGTTTAATCCTACGTATTACAAAGGATCCTACGTATCCTACGTATTATATTCCAGCCAGGTGGCTTGCCAATGCAGGAGACGCAAAAGATGCAGGTTCAATCCCTGGGTCAGGAAGATCCTGAAAAGGAAATGGAACCCTACTCTGGTATTCTTGCCTGGGAAATTCCATGGACAGAGGAGCCTGGTTGGCTACAGTCCATGGGTCACAAAGAGTCAGACACGACTGGGCATACACTGGACTGGCCCACACGACTGAGTGTGCACTGGCCTGGCCATTACAAAGGTTTATACATTCTGTTTGTCTCTGTCTTAACTGGAAGGAGGTCAGATGTGAGAATCAGCATTGCTCTTTTAGAGTGAGTTTTATAGCTTTCTTTATAGTCTAGAATCCTAAAAATACCATGATCTGTTATTTGGTTCAATTTCTAGGCTTTGAACTGTTCTGTGGAGGATATCGAACCAGGTATGTGTTCACACACATGGCCTCTTAACCTGAAGTGCCAGCCTTGGGGACTTCCCTGGTGCTCCAGCGGTTAAAACTGCATGCTTCCAATGCAGAGTGTGGGCTTGACCCTGGTCAGGGAACTAAGATCCCATATGCCTCACTGCTTACCAAACAGAGAAGAAAAGAAAAGTGCCAGCCTTAGATGTTACGTACATTATAGTGTTGTCCGTTAAGATTGCTGGGTCGTTAGTAGTATTAAAACAAGAGTAATTTCAGAAACCGCCTCTGTGCCTCTGGCTGTGTCAGTAGTGACTGATGGTACTGACTGTCAGCGAGCAGCTGTTCGGCGTCCACCATGGCGTCATCATCCTCTAGTAGCTCCAACCCAAAAGGAGCCCAAGTATTTTGAGAAAGGAGGAAGCATTTTCACAAGTGAATATATCTGTTCCTGGGCAAAACAAACTGATTTTTTTTAGAATTGCTTTTACTCTTTTATTTAAATTGGTTTAGCTGTTGTATCTATCTGTTTATAATTGCTTTCACATTTCCACCTTGCTGTTCATTTTCTGTTATTGGCCATTAACAGTAGTATTACGTAAATGTACTGAAAATAAGTGAGCACATGTCCATTCATGTTACAGATTTATTAGCTCCGAGGCAAGAAGCACCTTCTGTTGTTTCTATACCTGCATCCAGTTTTTCTCACCAAGTTGGAAATGAGCTGGCTTCAGTTTCTCTTATGCCCTTAACTTCTGTTTTGCCACTGCAAGTGGAAGAGAGTTCTCTACCATCAACAGTGTTGGCAAACGGAGGAAAGATCCCCTTCAGCACGCCAGAAGCTTTTTTAGATGATGGGGATATGGTCCTCGGAGACGAAATAGACGATCTCCTGGATTCTGCACCTGAAACTAATGAAACCGTCATGGTAAATTTCAGTCTGACTCCCTTAAAACCTGACTTTTTTTTCCCCCCTTTTTAAAAAAAATTGTGATATAACCTGCTAGATATTTTCAATATTGACTGTACACTAAACTTAGGCTTTCTTGAAAATTACTTTTGTCCTTTTCCAGTGGTAACTGGCTAATTTTGTCATTTTATAAATTAAAAAAACAGAACATGCTAGGAATCACATGTTATGGGAAAGGGAAATTGAACTCCCTGACAAAGAATAGACATTTGGCATGTAAGGCAAAATGAATCGATGGATTAAGGATTTCTCATTCCTTAAGGATGATTCTCCTGTAGCTACATACCCATAAAGCAAACTTGGGTCCACAGGCCAGATATGGCCTGCTGCCTCTTTTGTACAGCCCGAACACTAAGATTGGTTTTGAGATTTTTACATGGCTGGAAGAAAGGGAAAAGAAGAATAATATTTTAAGATTCATGAAAATATCTCATGACACTGCAGTAACAGAGTTGAGTAGTTGCACCAGAGACCGTGTAATCCACAAAGCCTACAATGTTAATAGGGCTATATTAATATCCAGCCCTTATAGAAAAGTTCACGGACTCCTGCTGTGAAGTATATTAAGATAGTGGCGGCAGTGATGCTAGAATGATGACGCAGAGAGGGAAACTCAGAGCTGGTTTCCGGGGAGAGTAAAACCAGTGATGTCCTTGTGGGGCTGACAAAGAGAAGATGTAAAAGGCAGACAGATGATGAGGAGTGCGCGTGGGGGAGTTGGTTCCTTCCACTTTGATCTGAGGCAGGTTATTTCACCTCTCAGTCCCTCGGTTTCCTCACTTGTACAGTGACACTCCTCATACGATGCACCTCAGAGGGTTAGGAGGATTAAATGGATGGTATATCCCGCCCTTTATAGAAAAGTTCACTGACTCCTGCCGTGAAGTATATTAAAATAGTGGAAAGTATTTTAATTGATACAGAGGCTCTGGAAAAATTGTCGCTGTGGGGGGGAGGGGCAAGGCAGCGTTCCATTTGTTCTCACGAGGTTGTACATTGACATCTCCTGAAAGATGGTCCGCAGCTCTCCAGGCTGCTCCAGCTCCCTTCTCTCGACCACCCTTCCTTCCGCCCTGGCCCCCGTTGGCTCAGAGCAGGGAATGTTAGGAATCCTAGGAAGCTTGGAAAATGAAGCAGGGACTTCTCATTTGGGTCACAATATTAGAAGTCACATCTCCAGACTTTTTAAAAAGTGGGCTGGAGAAGAGTCAGCTCTGTCGCTTGGATTCTGCCGTCTTGATTATGACTTCAACTTTGTTACCTAACAAAATCACCCAGTGGACAAATTTGTTCTTATGTGCTGATATTAAAAGCAGTTTGGCCAGCTTGGGACAGAGTTTCACGGACTTCATTCTGGTCTTGTTTCCTCCCCAGCCCTCAGCCTTAGTCAGAGGCCCCCTCCCAACTGCCAGCGTTGGCCCAAGCGTCCCCTTCTCGGCGGCGTCTCTTTTGGGCGCCTTGCCCATCGGGGCGAGGTACGCACCCGCGCCCTCCTTCTCAGATCTGTATCCACCTTTGACTTCATCCTTAGAAGATTTCTGTTCTTCTTTAAATTCATTTTCAATGAATGAATCTAAACGAGGTAAGACTCAAGCTGCTTATGTAAACAGTTACGGTTCATTTTCTAAGAAAGACAGTCTGTTTAACTAACACTAGGGAGTTGGTACTTGAGTTATTTTCACTGTAGCTGAAAATACACTGTAGCTCTAAAACCTGAAGCTTCCGGTTTTAAATTCACCCGGACTTAACTGTGCCATTGTGGAGATCAAGAAGCAAAGGCCTAAGAGCAGGACTGTATGTGGCACTGCTTGCTTGTTTGTTTTCATAAGATAACTTGTTAAGGTGGGTGTCTGTTGTTTGGCGGGGGTGAAATGACTTCTAATGTTTTCTCTAGAAAAGGGATAACCCGCTCTTAAAGGGTCTTAAAGACAGGTTATTCTTTTAAATTCTGAACTAGGCAATACTTTAATTAAGACTAATTTAAAATCAGTGTTTAGAATGATAATAGAACCATGTGTTTTTGGCTTCATCCATTGAGCTCAGCAAACTATGGTGGTTTACTTTTGCAAGGGATTGCTGAGGTTTGGGCCTGACTCCTGTTTTTGTAATCCTAGGCTTAATGTATCCTTTAAGTAGCCACAAGAAAAAGCTTCATATTTTTGTCAGGCATCATTACAGTTAAACGAATCAACATCAAAATAATTGATTTAAAGATTGGCAACTGAACAAATGAAAATTTGTGGAAAACAGAGGGCAGAGAGAAAGTAATTGAGTGGTAGACTAAGAAAAAGAAAGAAATTGAACCTGACTGATTCTCTTAATGTTTTGATGAGTTTCTGCTTCATACTTTCAAAAGGAGAGAATCCTTTTCCATTTTTAATATGAATTATCTTCTTAGTCTTTTTAACATTCCCATTTGATAGGCCCTGCCTTAGCTCATGTTTCTGAAAAACTGCTTTTTATTGAAATTTGTTTGTCTAAGGATTATTTATGTCCTTGGTTTCTGGAGGAGAAGAGAGACTCTGTAGCCCTTTTTGGGTGTCAATAATGAGCAAGAAAGCTTCTCGGAACTGGGAGGGGAAATAAGGTGGGAAGCCATAGTGAGCTACTAAGCCCTGATGTTCTTATTACATGATTAGAATGAAAAGGTCTGTTGAAGTTTTTTTATTATTTTAGATCTGTCCACCTCAACTTCTAGAGAGGGAACAGCGCTTAACAACAGTAATTCTTCCCTTTTACTTGTAAGTGCCACTTCCTCTTTTGTAACTTCATCGCTTAAATTGCAAATAGGTCTTTTACTTAAATAACTGAGTTATTTGAATGAACGGTACCAGCTCCCTGGAATTTTGTGTGTGCTGTGGGAAAGAGTGCTAAATAAGACTCTTCTGGAACATCCAGTAATAAGTGCTCTGTGTTTAAGGCTGGATCTGTCATGCCAAATTAATCAACAGTGTAAGAGGCTTTAGCACAGCGTGAATGACGAAGAAATGCAAGATTAGGGCATGAAAACCCGGTTGGCTGATGAAGCAGAACAATTATCCATCGCTTATAACAACTCATGGAGCATCCCAAAAAGTGGGGGAGGGGCCTAGAGACCCCAAAGACAGGAAAATGTAGAAGGAAATGGTTTTTAAATAGAAACGTAGTAAGGGCAGAACAGTCTCACCTCTAGTCTGTGCAGAATGTCTCACTTTTCAGATGCATTTGTTTTCTTCTTTAGTGATAGTGCAATATTTGTTGGCTGTTTTTTGGTTTTTTTTTTGTTTTTTTTGTTTTCTTATGCTTCTTGCAGATGAATGGACCAGGCAGTCTGTTTGCCTCTGAGAGTTTCCTGGGAATTTCAAGTCACCCTCGAAATGACTTTGGAAACTTTTTTGGAAGTGCAATAACTAAACCCGCTTCTTCAGTGACCCCAAGACATCCCCTTGAAGGAACCCATGAACTGAGACAAGCTTGCCAGATCTGTTTCGTAAAATCAGGTCAGGACCAAACCAAGGAGCCTGTCAATAACCTGAGAGTTCTTAGGAATTTGTAAATCTATATGGAAACGCCAAATATTGTGACTCTTGCATCTTTATTTGGGTTCTTTCTAAAGAAGCAGCAATTATTGATTAGGAGCCTTTAGAGTCTAATAGGATAAGTCTCGGTTCTTCTTTGATATAATTTTATGTATAGAATCATTTGGAATAGAATATTTAACCTGATTTTGAAAATTCTTTGTATAAGAACGTGATCATTTTCAAATAGAGTGAGAACTAGAAAAAAGCATTTTAAGCATTTTAAACGCTGTATGTGACACAGTGTTTGTGAAAATTAGAGTACTCTGTTGTGTTATTTCATATCTTTACCCCTAAGTCAAGTGATACAAACTCAGTCAATTCTAAACGGAGCCCAAATTCATTTTCTTTTTTAGTTTATTTAAGTACATTCTTTACCTTTACTCAGTTGGTAAAGAATCTGCCTGCAATGCAGGAGACCCTGGTTCGATTGCTGGGTTGGGAAGAACTGCTGGAGAAGGGATAGGCTACTCACTCCAGTATTTCTGGGCTTCCCTCATGGCTCAGCTGGTAAAGAATCTGCTTGCAATGTGGGAGACCTGGGTTGGGAAGATCCCCTGGAGAAGGGAAAGGCTACCCACTCCAGTATTCTGGCCTGGAGAATTCATGTACTATAGAGTCCATGGGGTCACAAAGAGTCAGATATGACTGAGAAACTTTCACTTTCACTTTACCTTTAGAAGCCATTAGAATTCTTATTCTAATAATTAAATAAGGATTATATCTTGGGAGCACTGGTGGTTTTGTTCTGATCTTTGTGTTTTGTGTGACAGCACCAAGGGCAAAAATTACTTTCCCTAGGTTGTTTATACTTAGGGGTTATGAAAGGACTTTTTCATGGGAATTTAATAATCATTATTCAGTTGCTCACATCTGCTTATAACTGTGCTTGTAAAATGAAATGATACTTCTTGTGCATATGAACAATCCTTTTTATATCTTTTGCAGGGCCTAAGCTAATGGATTTCACGTATCATGCTAATCTAGACCATAAATGTAAGAAAGATACTTTAATTGGTAGGATAAAGAACGTAGACGATAAGTCATGGAAAAAAATACGTCCAAGACCAACAAAAACAAATTATGAAGGACCTTATTATATATGTAAAGGTATGTGCTATAATTACTTAATTGGTGTACCATGGCCTAAGTGAGAAACAATTTGCTACTTTTATTGCAATAATCCCAATATTACTGTTACTAAAAATGTTTAGAGTTAACAGCAAATTCCTTGGTTTGAAAGATTAGTATTTTTTTGTATTACTTTTACCTTTGCTTTTAATTTACTGTCTAGTGGGTGTTTAATACTTAATTATTGAAATAGGGGTTTCAAACAGAAAACTGTCTCAAACTTTGGGTTCTCTGACATAGCCCAAGCAGAATCAGAACACTGAACTGAGGCTTTGATAATGTCACTCTCTTAATATATTTTTGAAAGAAACATAGTGTTTTCATTTTGTCAGACCGCTCCACCTAAATGAGCTTTCAGTCAATTAAGTTGCTCAGTCATGTCTGACTCTGCTACCCCATGGACTGCAGCATGCTAGGCTTCCCTGCCCATCACCAACTCCTGGAGTTTGCTCAAACCCATGTCCATTGAGTTAGTGATGCCATCCATCCATCCCAACCTCTGTTGTCCACTTTTCCTTCTGCCTTCAGTCCTTTCCAGCATCAGGGTCTTTTCCAGTGAGTCAGTTCTTCACATCAGGTGGCCAAAGTATTGGAACTTCAGCTTCAGCATCATTCCTTCCAATGAATATTCAGGAAATGAGTTTTGAATGTCCATAAATGATAGAATGGGAAAGACTAGAGATCTCCTCAAGAAACTTAGAGATACCAAGGAAACATTTCATGCAAAGATGGGCTCGATAAAGGACAGAAATGGTATGAACCTAANAGACTGGTTCCAAATAGAGAAGCACTGAGCTGGAGGAAGCACAAGCTGGAATCCAGATTGTCAGGAGAAATTTCAATAACCTCAGATATGCAGATGACACCACCCTTAAGGTAGAAAGTGAAGAAGAACTAAAGAGCCTCTTGATGAAAGTGAAAGAGGAGAGTGCAAAAGTTGGCTTAAAGTTCAACGTTCAGAAAACGAAGATCATGGCATCTGGTCCCATCACTTCATGGCAAATAGATGGAGAAATATTGGAAATGGGGCGACTTTATTTTGGGGGGCTCAAAACTCACTGCAGATGGTGATTGCAGCCATGAAATTAAAAGACGCTTACTCCTTGGAAGGAAAGTTATGACCAACCCCAACCTAGACAGCATATTAAAAAGCAGAGACATTACTTTGCAAACAAAGGTCTATCTAGTCAAGGTTATGGTTTTTCCAGTGGTCATGTCTGGATGTGAGAGTTGGACTGTGAAGAAAGCTGAGTGCTTTTGAACTGTGGCGTTGGAGAAGACTCTTGAGAGTCCCTTGGACTGCAAGGACGTCCAACCAGTCCATGCTAAAGGAGATCAGTCCTGGGTGTTCATTGGAAGGACTGATGCTGAAGCTGAAACTCCAGTCCTTTGACTACCTGATGCGAAGAGCTGATTCATTTGAAATGACCCTGACGCTGGGAAAGATTGAGGGCAGGAGAAAGGGATGACACAGGATGAGGTGGTTAGATGGCATCACTGACTCGATGGACATGAGTTTGAGTAAACTCCGGGAGTTGGTGATGGACAAGGAGGCCTGGCGTGCTGCAGTCCATGGGATCGCAAGGAGTTGGACAGGACTGAGTGACTGAACTGAACTGAAATGATTTTTTAAACTTAGGTGGTGAACATGCAAACATCAGGGCTTTTTTTGCCCTGTCTGAAATAAAAGTAATTTAGAATTGTGCTGCTGTTTTTTGTTTGTTTGTTTAAGAGTTAATACCATTGGGACTTCCCTGGTGGCTCAGATGTAAAGAATCTCCCTGCAATGTGGGAGACCCAGGTTCAATCCTAGGTCGAGAAGATCCCCTGGAGAAGGGGATGTCTACCCACTCCGGTGTTCTTGCCTGGAGAATTCCATGAGCCTGGCAGGCTACAGTCCACGGGGTCGCAAAGAGTCAGACACAACTGAGCAACTAACACTTTGATGCTTTCAGTACACCATTCCTGCATAGTAATATGTGTACCATAGTTTGAAGCTATCCATGAATTGTTACAAAAATTTAAACAATGCCCTTAGTGTGTTTAATATTCATGGGCTTTGAAAACACAGTGGCCCATGTTTTAAGTGTCTTTTAATTCCCTGTCTTCCCCCCTTTTTTTTAAAGGTTTTGTTTGAAAATCTATTATTTTTTTTTCCTTTTTCAGAGGAGTTACTTTACAATGTTGCGTTAGTTTCTGCTTTCCAACAAAGTGAATCAGCCACACGTATACATACATCCCCTCTTCCTTGGATTTTCCTCCCATTTAGGTCACCACAGAGCATTGAGTAGAATTCCCTGTGCTATATAGTCGGTTGTCATTAATTATCTGTTTTATTCATATTAGTATATGCATGCCAATCCCGATCTCCCAATCCATCCCACCTCTGTTAATTTCCTGTCTTTCTAGATGTTGCTGCTGAGGAGGAATGTAGATATTCAGGCCACTGCACATTTGCTTATTGCCAGGAGGAGATAGATGTCTGGACGCTGGAGCGGAAGGGGGCATTCAGCAGAGAGGCTTTCTTTGGTGGCAATGGAAAGATCAGCTTTACCGTGTTCAAACTGTTCCAGGAGCATCTTGGAGAATTTATATTCCTTTGTGAGGTACTGTCTCCAAGTCTTCTTTCGACTGTGAAACAGGTGGTGGTTTCTGACCCAGAAGTATCAAGTGCTTAGCTCTGGTCCTGCTGTCTGCTAAAGCATTTGCTTAGCAATGGTAGCTACTATTACTATCCAAAAGAATAACATTAAGACGTCCTATTTGCCGAGTGTTAATTGACATATGCTTGTAATATGTTAAGTATGAATGTCATCAGCATCACACAAAAGTTATTATCTTGTATTACATTTTTATGATAATTCTTCTCTGTTTGTTTCAGAAATGTTTTGATCATAAGCCTAGAATGATAAGTAAAAGAAACAAAGATAATTCTACTTCTTGTTCTCATCCGGTTACAAAGCATGAATTTGAAGACAATAAGTATGTTGGTATTTTCTAATATTTTTAGTGACAAAATTAATCCTCTTTTTAGATCCAAATAAAACCAGAGTAGTATCTTTCCAGGTGTTCCCCTCTTTTTGTTGTTGTTTTGAAAGATGGTGCCTATTGGCAACCCACTCCAGTACTCTTGCCTGGAGAATCCCATGGAAAGGAGCCTGGTAGGCTACAGTCCATGGAGTCACAAAGAGTTGGACACGACTGAGCGACTTCACTTTCACTTTCAATAGGTTTTGCTGAGAACTTTAAAATGAATTATTAAGATTTAATACAGAAAAGCAATACTGGTTTATAGCTTCTCATGACATGGATTTAGGTATTCTAATATAGCCTAACATAATTATCCTCTCCTCTCCCCAATTAATCCTACAGTTGCATACGGTGATTTGCTTTTTTCTGATAAAGATTTAAAATGTATTTTCAGTCTAGAATTTTACATTTTGTTTGTGTATATGGGCTTCCTTGTTGCTCAGATGGTAGAAAAATCCACCTGTAATGGAGGAGACCTGGGTTTGATCCCTGGATTGGGAAGATCTGCTGGAGAAGGGAATGACGACCCACTGTAGTATTCTTGCCTGAGAATCCCATGGATAGGAGCCTGATGGGCTACATTTCATGGGCTTGCAAAGAGTCAGACGTTTTAAAAAGCTATGGTAGAACAGTAGTAAAATGTCACTCCATTTTCCTCTTAGGTGCCTTGTCCACATCTTGCGAGAGACAACAGTAAAGTATTCCAAAATACGTTCTTTTCATGGCCAGTGTCAGCTTGATTTATGCCGACATGAGGTTCGATATGGCTGTTTAAGGGAAGATGAATGCTTTTATGCACATAGTCTTGTAGAATTGAAAGTCTGGATATTGCAAAATGAAACAGGTAGGTTTGTGCAAGATTGAGACAAGTCCCCTCAAGAGCAGTCAGGGTTTACAAAATGGTATTGAAGACCTTTCTCCATAATCTGGTGTGGCAGCACTGTAGATTTTATCTTGAGTCTTAAACCTGAATCGCTTTATCTTTAGAGTGGCCTATTTTGAATGTGGTCTCGTATAAGTAATTGCTGATACAAGTTCATGTATGCAGTACGGATCCGTGAGGAAGAAAGATTCTTCGGAAGGCACCAAGAGCTGTATTTATAAAGATTCCATTTCAAAAGAGTAGTATGATATTCATCCTTGGTGACAGATTATGCCAAATGGGGGTAAAGAATTGAGTCTGACTGTGCCTAGACAGGTGGCCTGGTATTGCGTAAAGAACCTTAAACAAAAGTCTTCGGCATTTTTCAGGCATCTCACATGATGATATTGCCCAGGAATCTAAACGATATTGGCAAAATTTGGAAGCAAATGTACCTGGAGCTCAGGTATGTTTTTCCTTTATCCTTTCTGCATTTGGAATCTTTTCTGGAATGGCCTGATGGATGTTAGTAGTTGGCAGATGCAGTTTATACTTCCATATAATCCAGTAACTCACTTGAGTTTTCTTGAGTTTATTAAGTGGGAAAAAAATTGTGTAAATGTGAAAAAAATTTTTCTGAATTTTAATTGATTATCATTAAAATAAAAAACCAAAAAACTAGGCATCTCATAGTACCTGCCAGGAATACAGGTTAGGGAATTCCCTGGTGGTCCGATGGTTAAGACCCTTTGATTCCACTGCAGGGGCCATGGGTTTGATCCCTGGTCAGGAAACTAAGATCCTGCATAGCCAAAGAAGAAAAGAATATAGGGTACAATTTTCTGTAATTATTTTATCTTTCGGCCACACCACATAGCATGTAAGACCTTAGTGCCCCAACCAGGGATTGAATCCATATCCCCTGCAGTAGAAAGCGCAGAGTCCTGACTACTGCACTCTCAGGGAAGTTCCAGGATACGGTTTTCTTATTTGGTTTATTTGGCAAAACAGTTGGGGTCTTGGGCTGTGGGGATCCTCGGAGGAGGGGAGGTAGACTGTGTAGTTTTCCTTACCACTCAGCCAGACTGCTTTATCCAACCATCTTCCTTCCTTTCTCCCCACAAATCTTAAACATTAACACCAGAGCTGGCTTTGATAAATTGAGGTTTGGCATCTGTAATCTACTTTCATCATATTCTCTTATATTTAGGTAGAGAACTGGAGATTTAGTTATCAGATCGTATATATAGTGGTCAAATCATCAGACCAGACAAGAACAGAAGCTGTATGCTTTTATATTAAAAAAATAATAATAGCATACAGTTGTGATTGGCGAATGAATGTGTTCTCAGAAAATGGTTTTCTGTTAATTAAAACTGATCTCTTAATTACTTAAGGTACTTGGCAATCAAATAATGCCTGGATCCCTTAATATGAAGATAAAATTTGTATGTGCTCAGTGTCTGAGAAATGGCCAAGTCATTGAACCAGACAAAAACAGAAAGTATTGCAGTGCAAAAGCAAGACATTCGTAAGTAGTGTGTGTGTGCAAATAGTGCCTGTTTCTTTTCATGGGCGTAAAATCGTACACATAAGAAAAAAGATTAAGGCTGTGAGGAGAGCAAAGGAAGACAATTTAGGAGTAATTGCAAGCCGAAAGGAAAGAGATTTTTAGGATTTAGTAGCTAAGAATTCGACAAAATTCAATAGTGTTTTTCCTGTATTTTACCATTTCCTTGTTTAGGATTCATAGGGAGTGTCTGTTTATAAATATCAACAGGAAGTGAAATGACAGAATCATAAGGCATTTCTTTTAGAAGGGTTGAAAAAAAAAAANAGGAGTAATTGCAAGCCGAAAGGAAAGAGATTTTTAGGATTTAGTAGCTAAGAATTCGACAAAATTCAATAGTGTTTTTCCTGTATTTTACCATTTCCTTGTTTAGGATTCATAGGGAGTGTCTGTTTATAAATATCAACAGGAAGTGAAATGACAGAATCATAAGGCATTTCTTTTAGAAGGGTTGAAAAAAAAAAATCTCTGGTCCCTTAGGTACAGACTTTGTACCTGCCCCTTTATATTATGCCTTTGCCAGTGTGTTTTTGTTTTTTCTGAACTCCATTTTTCTTAGGTGGACCAAAGATCGTCGTGCGATGAGAGTGATGTCTATTGAACGTAAGAAGTGGATGAACATCCGTCCTCTTCCCACAAAGAAACAAATGCCTTTACAGTTTGATGTACATACGTAATTTTTAAGCCACTTTTTTTTTAAATTAGGCATTTCAAATCATTAGAAAGTAGTAGTAATTCAGATGGAAACTGGTACCCTTTAAATGATGTTTGTCATGTTACTAAAATCTAAGTGGTCCTTTCGTTTTCCTTCCCCTTTTGTGTGTGTGGCTCTGGCGCAGTTTTTAGGTTGATTGGAATGAGTTACTTAGGAGATGTAGACGATGAACTAGAGAAAAGTGATGGTCTAGACTCAGCTTATTTTCCAGATGAATGACTGGGAGCAAATGGGAGAGAATTTCGCTGATTCCTCAGCTTTGCTATCAAACCCAAGACTTTCTGTATTATTAACTCTGTTGA
Organism: Neotragus pygmaeus; assembly: GCA_006410875.1. Lineage (NCBI taxonomy): Eukaryota > Metazoa > Chordata > Mammalia > Artiodactyla > Bovidae > Neotragus > Neotragus pygmaeus. The sequence goes on along the minus strand of SJYV01045620.1, from coordinate 1,461,790 downwards.
TGAGTTTTTGGTGGTGGTATTTTATTTTGGTTTTATCACGCCTGTTTCTTTCACTGAAGCAATGGATGCTCGCTAAAGGATACCTAATGTTACAGGATTTTCTTGAAGTAACCCACGGGAAAAATGCTTCCTGTTGGAGCAACATGTCCCCCCAAAGCCCTTAGACTGAGAACACCAAACTGACTGACAAGGTGGCACGTTTCGTCTTGGTCCCTCTGGTCCCCTACATGGTCGTCTGGGCAAAGCTTGGAACTGGCCTGACTTTCTTGTTCACAAGAGAGGGTCTGGCGGGGTTATACCTGAGCTCAGGTGAGGGGCGCTCTCTGCCCCAGTGGAGGAAACACGGAGAGAGTCTTTTGCCCAGAGCAGCAGTGCAGATGGACTGCAGAGTCTCCACTAACGCGGCTCCTTCTCCAAACTGCCAAGGAGTTGAGGAAGAGGCGGGTTCATTTCCCATCACCCAGGGCACCTTGCAGTTTGTGAAACTTAACACAGGTTACAAGGCCAGTCTTTGAAAGAGGTGATGTGTTTGTGTTTATCCACTGTGGTTTCAGCCTCATAGATATGGGTGATTTATTAGTGGGCTATAATAAGAGAGGAGGAAGGCTTATTAGAACCAGTGATTATCTTGTGCTTCAGTAGATAGTGGAAATTATAGATGTACTCCTCAAAATTTTGCCAAAACAAAGATGACTGGGAACAGTTCTAGCTCATGAGACAGCTGCCTAGAACCACTGATTATTCTATCATTGCAGATGCGGTGTTCTACACTGCGTTTACAGGAACACATTTCCTGTTTCCCTACCCCACTAGATATTGCTAAGGGGTCCTTTTTCTAAAAGAAGAAATAATACTCTGTGTGCGTGTATGTGCGTAGGCAGTGTGGTGAGGCGGAGAGAGGATGGGTTTCAGGGTCTGCCTGAAGGGCCAGTTAGTTAGCCTCAGTTTGCTCATCTGTAAATGGGAATCATTCATTGCATGGAAGATATGTGAGATGGTGGTGTGTAAAAACCCAGCACAGAGCGGCCTTCTCCTTTATCTTCTCTTCTCCCTGCTCCTTATCACTGAGCTTTGAAAGAGGATAATCAGTGTCTACCCAGTAATACATAAGTACTTCCTGGGGCTTGAATGGGAAAAGAATATAAGAAAATCCAACACAAGAATGTTTTGTTGACTATTGACTTCCTGCAAAAAAATTGTAAAGGGGTTGGGGGGGGTCCCTGACTTTTCATTCAGGAGAGGAAAGGAGCAGTGTTTAGTGCTAACTGCTTCTTGATTTTTGGTGAAAGTCAATGCTAAGCATTTACTGTTATGTAAACTAAGACATAGAGCCAGCTCTGTTGAAACACGGATAAACTAAGACAAGCTAACAATGAATTGTGCTAGGATTTATGCTCCATAAAGACAAGTATGTTGATGATATTTACGAATGCGCGCTCGGTGACAGTGATATTCCTAGTTCTTAATAGTCACAGGTCTTAGGGAAATCTGTGTTCTGCTGACTGCTATAATTTTATTTTTCCTACCAGTATCACTGTATTTACTCTGTAAAGTAAAAATGCAAATAACCACAAGAGGTATTACTTGAATGCTGTATAACTGGATGGCCTGGTTAGTGGAATAATTGTCTTCTGACACTGCAGAGCTAGTGAATGATGGCTGAGATTAGCTGCCAGTGTCGGTGAGAAGTAAACGTCGGAGGTTTTCTCTGACCTTGTTTATTGGAGGCGTCTGCAGTTTCTTTCCTGCTTCCCAAGTGCTGACAAGGAGGTATCCTGGGTGTCAGGCAGAGGAGAGTAGGATATGTCATATTGAGGGGGCCAGAGACTTGCACTACAGAGATAAAGTGCTCTGCTGTGTTAAAAGCAGATACTCTGAATAAGTGAATCTGTTGACATTTTCTCATCTTATGCTCTTTTGAAAAGTTTTGAGACAGAAAGCTTGATATCATCTCATGTCTTTGGGGCTTATAGTCAATTTGAATAGGAGCAAATTAATCTCATTTAAAAATTATATTACTCAGCATTAGCATGGATAATATTTATTTCACTTACATGTAAAAATTAGGCAGTTTTACTCAGTGTACTCTGTCTTAAAGCATATTCGTGTATTTTTTTTAATACAGCTGTGCAATCATATTGCTTCTGGGAAAAAATGTCAGTACATTGGAAACTGTTCCTTTGCCCACAGTCCTGAGGAACGAGAAGTGTGGACCTACATGAAGGAGAACGGGAGTAAGTTGATGATTAAGCATGGCCTTGACACCCACAGAATCCAGCTCGCCTGGAAGTCTCTTTGCTCCCTGTAAATTGCCAGCTTAAAGGGAACACAGAAGGCAGTCTTTGCTCTAAGCCATTATCTGATTTAATCAGGGAAGCAGAGTCTGACCACCAATCATGTTTGCTTAGGTCAAATTTGGATACAAAAACATAGGTCAGCATCCTCTGACGACATAGGCGTGTCCCTGAGTCACTGGGGAAGTTCAGTCCTTCCACGAGTGCTCGGGTTGATTACCTGCTCCTGGTGTGAAGAGTCACTCCTGAATTTATCAGGTTGGAACTGGAGGTTTCTTCTGGGAACTCTTATGGGTAGAACAGGCCCAGATGCAAAGGCCCAAGGAGAGAATGTTTGTCTTGGTCAAACGTCAGTTTTACTGTTGAGAGCCTTGGAAAGAAGCCTCAGGCAACCTTTCACTTCTGACCAGAAAAGGTTTTGCTACCAGGATCATTGTTCTTCAGTCTTAAGTAAACTGATCAAAATTTACAGATGGCTTAAGATCTGCAATCTGGGGATTACAAGAATCAATTGGATTTGAGCACATCACCTATTGTATTTCAGCCATGTAAACACTCAGTGACTTGTGTGAGTGGGACTCCTTGCTTGGAGTGAGGATTTGAGGATATCCTGAAGGTGTCCTTGCAAATCAGGGCTCTTGCAGCAATTCCTGCTACCACTGGCCTGAAGGAAGAAGGATTTCCTATTGTATCTGTAATCTCAGCTGGAGGTATATTGTTAGAAACACTTGAGCAGACAGTAGAGCCAGGTTTTGACCAGATCCTCATTTCCAGCTTTATTATTATTTTTTTTAACTCAGTGCTTCTCAGCTGGGGATGAATTTTGCCACCCACACCCCTCTCCCCTTGGGGGCAGTTGGTAGCTCCGGACCTTTTTTATTGTTATGACTTGTGGGGCAGTGCTACTGGCAGCTGGTGGGCAGAGGCCCGGGAGATTGTTAAACATCGTACAGTGCACAAGGCTTATCCAGCAGCAAAGAATTATCCGGCTCAGCACACAGGTGGTGCTGAGGCCGAGAAACCTTAGTTTTATCAGTGGATGCTAATGCCGGATATACTTGTTCCTGCTGTAAGAAGCAGCTGGCAGCCACAGCCCCGGACCTGGTCATCACTGTGCTGTTGTAAATTGCACCCCTGCCCATCAGTCCTCTGGGACAGTATCTGGACTGATGGGGCCCTATCAGGGCCAGAATCTTGGTCCCTGTAGTAGGTTCGTCATCTTTCTCAGTAAACAATGAGGAGCTGTGTAAGTTGCCTGTGTGTTGACGGCACGGATAATGAGTGTTTGACGTGGGCCACTGTGAAGCTGTGGCTTTCCTTTTCAGCAATGCCCTTGAAATTGCTTCTGAGTTTTATTTTTTGGCTGCACCATGCGGCATGTGGGATCTTAGTTCCTTGACCAAGGATCAAGCTTGTGTCCCCTGCTTCTGTGGAAGCTCAGAATCTTAACCACTGGACCACCAGGGAAGTCTTGGGTTTCTGAATTTTAAACACCCACAAGGTGTCTTGCAAATGCAGGGAGGAGTTCATCAATCTTGAAAACTCTGTGCCGTAATGGACCTGAATTTGGGTCTTACCCTGAGCATCTGGAACTGTCCCGTCTCTCGTGTCTAATACATAATCAATCTTTGTTTGCCTCTTGATTTTCTTTTGAAAATTATTCTGACTGACGGAAAAAGTGCATGCTCTTGTGTGTATTTAAATGGTGTCTTTAAATATTGGCCGCTGAAAGGAGTTCCTTTTTCTTTAGTACAAGATATGGAGCAGTTTTATGAACTCTGGCTAAAGAGCCAAAAAAATGAAAAAAGCGATGATGCAGCCAGTCAGTCCAGCAAAGAGAATGGAAAGCAAATCCACATGCCGACGGATTACGCGGAAGTTACTGTAAGTACCACAGGTTGGTGCCCTTGCCTGTGCTTCCAGGCCTTTCTTTTCTTTCCCACCTTCTCCCACACCTGGCTCCCTTGCTCCCAGCTGGCCTGCCTGCCTCCCGGTGTTTTCATCTGCTCTTTGCGCTGGCTCCTCACTGTGAGTCTAAGCCTCTCCGTCCTAAAAACTCCTTTCCTGCCTCCTTTTTCTGACTCTGGAAACAGGAGCTGGTGAGTCACTGGCCTGAGATCCTGGGTAGCTTACGGAATGCCTCTGTGAAGGAGATGCAAAGCGTGATGAGCCTGCGGGTGTATCCCAGTGCTGGGCCACGCAGGTGCTCAGGAATGGAGGGTTCCCCACCCCCAGGCCCTCCTTGTTTCTGGATGGGATGCTGTGCAGCACGTGGGATCTTGGTTCCCCAGCCAGGGATTGAACCCATGCCCCCTGCACTGGAGTCTTAACCACTAGACCATCAGGGAAGTGCCCACCCCGCCCCAAGTCCTCGTGTTCCCTTACCATCCTGCTGCAGTCTGGCCTCTGTCTCTGGGTTCCACCCCAGATATAAGTCACCTGTGGTGTTTCACTGCGCTAGCCTTAACATTTTTCAGAAAAGTAAAGGGGTTAATATAGAGAGTATCTTGAGCCGACCATCCCACGTCAACTGATGTTAACAGTTTGCCGTGTTTGCTTCTGTTAGGTAAATATCACAGATGAGGTTGGAACCCCAGTTGTCACCCTTCCCAGAGGGACCAGATCCAGTGTGTCTTTTTCCAGGCTGTGTCTCCATATCTTGGACTGTCTATTCCTAATCTGTAGTTCTGCCCAGAGTGGTTTTTTAAACTGACACAGATGTACACGTTAACTCTGCTCCTTGTTTCCAGTTTTGGTTTTTTGGCCTCTCTCTGAATTGAATCAGTCAGTCCCAGGTCAGGGACGTGTCTCTGCTCACGATAAGCCCGGTGGACTCTGCCCTCTCTGCCTGGGCTCAGCACCGATTGCCTCACCACCTTAAGTCCTGCTGGGGTTTCCAGAGCAGGGTCACCCCCTTTCTGGGTCGTGAGAGTCACCTGTCTCTGTGAGCCTCTTCTCTCCGCCCCCTTGCCCCTGCCTCGCAGCACCACCTAGCATGTGAGATTCTGGTTCCCCTGCCAGGGATCAAACCCACATCCCCTGCATTGGAAGCACGGAGTCATAGCCACTGCGCCGCCAGGGAAGTCCCTCTGTAAACCTGTTCTTGCCCAGTGTCACGCAGGATCCTGACCCAGGGCACTTGGGAAGTACTGTTCAAACACCACACGCCTGCATCTGTGGCAGCACGGGGTTCCTAATACAGTTCGTGGGTCTGTGCCCCCGGGGCGGCGTCTTCCCAGCATGGGTACTTCCCTGGCCCCCTGGCACACGTCCTGGCCTGCAGGAGGGGCTCAGTTCGTGTGCAAGAGTGGAGTTGCTGCTCCTTGTTCTTGCACAGCAGGCGAGCCCTGGGCTTTCGCATCCTCCCTGATTTTCCTCATGGTATTTATCCTCCCCGGAACCCTGGTTTGAACCTGGCCCCCCATCCTCCGACAGACAGTTGTTGGCACACTGGCTTCTTGCCAGAGAGTGCCTGGACCCCTGGCCCAGCTCATTGTCCTGGCTGTCTGCTTCCTATGTGCTGGGGGGACCCTCGGCCCATCTCTCCCAGCTACCCCTGCTGGACAGGCTCCCCAAAAATAGAATGTGGGCTTTACTTTAGGTGGAGTTAGTTTTAGTCAATCTGGGGCCCCCCCACNATTTGGAACCAGTCTGCTGTTCCATGTCCAGTTCTAACTGTTGCTTCCTGACCTGCATACAGATTTCTCAAGAGGCAGGTCAGGTGGTCTGCTATTCCCATCTCTTTCAGAATTTTCCACAGTTTATTGTGATCCACACAGTCAAAGGCTTTGGCATAGTCAGTAAAGGCTCTTTACCTCCCTGGAAACCTTGCACCGGGGTTAGCACGCTGGCTTGTGGCACAGGTGGCTTCTTATCTTCTGTTTTTTTCTGTTTTTGTTTGTTTGTTTGTTTTTGTGTGGTATCATACTGCCTTAGTTCTCTCTGCGTTTTATTTACCTGGTTTGTAGTTGTTGACAGCAGAAGCCTAGTCTAGAACTTTGGCCCCAGCTGTTGGGTAATTACGGACATTCTCTTAGCTCCAGGCACACGTGTCCCAGATAAACAATCCCAGTCACTCTCAAATCACATTTCATCCTTCTCCGACTTGTCCTTTTTAATCACAAAAAATTATTTAGAAATAACCTAACATTTAGAACACTTGGAGCTCCCCCTGTGGCTCAGCTGGTAAAGAATCCGCCCGCAATGCGGGGAGACCTGGGTTCGATCCCTCAGTTGGAAAGATCCCCTGGAGAAGTGAAAGGTTACCCACTCCAGTATCCTGGCCTGGAGAATTCAAAGGGCTGCATAGTCCATGGGGTCGCAAAGAGTCTGACACGACTGAGCGACTTTCACTTTCATTAACATTTAGAGTCAGAAAGGATTTAGAGTCGGCAGAGGATCGCTGGAGGTTTCCCTGGTGGCTCAGAGGTTAAAGTGTCCGCCTCCAATGCAGAAGCCCTGGGTTCGATCCCTGGGTCGGGAAGATCCCCTGGAGAAGGAAATGGCAACCCACTCCAGTATTCTTCCCTAGAGAATCCCATGGACTGAGGAGCCTGGTGGGTTGCAGTCCACGGGCTCACAAAGAGTCGGACACGACTGAGTGACTTTACTTACTTACTTACTTTGAGGATCGCTGGAGCGGCTTGTTAATCAAATTGCTTTCGAGTCTACTTCCCTAATGCCTAGTGGACGCGGTCAAACGTCTTTTCCAAGCCTCGGTTTTCCCATCTCTGAAGTGAGTACAGGATGCACAGAGCGTTTTCCCAGGGCCGTGGTGTAGGGACGTGGTACCATGGCGCACAGCACTTCACTGTGCAGGAAATGGACAGTGGGAGAGAACAGTCCCTAAGACTTTACCACTCACTATGGGCCCAGCAGTTTCCATCAAAAACCTGTTAACCTTCAAAGCATCTCTGTGAGGTCAGGGCGACGCCACTGCAATTCCACAGGTGTGTCCCAGATACGGCTGCTGTCTCCATCACAACTCGTTTAGGCTCCCGGAGCCAGGCGGTGACTCTCCGCAGCCCAGGGCTGCTTTAGGGTTGCGCTGGGTTGAACCCGCAGTAAGAGCAGCCGGAAACCTAGCAGCGGCGCCTGCGCAGACTCAGTGGACAGACTGACGTAAGCCGGGCGAGCACGTGGCAACAGCGACGTCCGCGCAGACTCCAGGGACGGGGCGGGGCCTGTGGGACGAACACGCCTCCGCGGCGGCTCTGGTAGGGGGTGGGGCCGCGCAGAGGCCACGAGCGAGGGGTGTGGCCCTCCGGGGGCGGGGCTTCCGAGTGGTGACCGGCTCCGCCCTCTGCCCGGAGCGGGCGGGAGCCGTGACGGCGGCGGGGCTGACGTGGAGGCTCTGGGTTAGCGGGCGCGGCGAGCTGCGGGATTGGGGAGCGACGGGCCGGCCCGGGCCGGGCCTTCGGGCCCTTGGCGGCGGCTGCGGCGGCGGCGGTATAAAGCCGGCGACGGGGAGCATGTAATGTCGGAATGCGGAGGCCGCGGCGGCGGCAGCAGCAGCAGCGACGACGCCGAGGACGAGGGCGGCGGCGGCGGCCCCGCGGGCTCCGGCTCCCTCAGCCCGGCCCCGGCTGCGTCCTCGGAGGGCCGGCTCCGCCGCGGTTTGCGCGGCGCCTCTCTCATGGCGCGCCGGCGGCCCGAGCTGCTCTGCGGGGCTGTGGCGCTCGGCTGCGCGCTGCTCCTCGCCCTCAAGTTTACCTGCAGGTGAGGCGGCCCGCACCCCACCCCGGCCCCCTGCCCCGGGCCGGCGGCGCGTGGCCGGCTTGGGGGCCTCAGAGTCGAGGGTCGAAGCGGCCTCCGGAAGTCGGGCCTGACTTTGCCCTGGCCGGTGGCCTTGACCCTCCCGCCTGCCGCATGCGGCCCTGCCCGCCGCTTTCCCTTCTCGCCGGCCAGCGAGCCCTCATGCGAGGCNCGGCTTGGGGGCCTCAGAGTCGAGGGTCGAAGCGGCCTCCGGAAGTCGGGCCTGACTTTGCCCTGGCCGGTGGCCTTGACCCTCCCGCCTGCCGCATGCGGCCCTGCCCGCCGCTTTCCCTTCTCGCCGGCCAGCGAGCCCTCATGCGAGGCTCTGAAGTGCTGCCCGGCGCCCTTCCTACCATTTTCATACCAGGAAAGGTGGGCCAGGTTCTGATGTGCTTGTCACCTGTTGGGATTTCTTGGGGGTGCACCCGTCACTTTTGCCCATGCTGTAGGACCCTTATTTATCACCCATTTTATTTCCCTATGCCTCCGGTAGGCATAGAAGACCATTAGCGTCCCGAACGTTGAGAATTCATGCACTTATGGATCTAACGATTCTTTATCCGCACCTACTGTATGCGGACGGCTCCTCGAGGGTGTGTGATGAATATCAGAAGTCCCTGTTCTCCATTCCAGGAGGTGGTATACAGGCAGTAAACGAGTAACCTTAATATAATCTTGAAGGGTTTCAGGAAGTGCTGTGCAGGGAAAAGAAGCAGTGAAGGTGGGGCCTAAAGACCTTCCCCGGGGAGCTACACAGGAGAATCACCCAAGAAGGGGAAGGGGCCAGCACTGGGGAGATCCGGGGAGAAGTGTCCAGGGTAAAGGAAACAGCAGGTGCAAAGGGCCTGGGGCTGGACAAGACTGGTGGACTGGTGTTTTCCTGAAACTGGAAGAAAGGCCTTGAGTAGGCTGGAACTAGTGGGTGGAGTGGGGGAGGGAAAGACAGTGTGTCTTGCTGTGGAAAAGGACACAAGTACAAATTTTGCTTTATGTTTTAGCGTGTCTAGTGTGTTTTCATATTTTGGTGTGTCCACAGTGTCTCCTGGGATTCTAGTTTATTTATGAGTTTGTGGTGCCACTGACTGGCATAGTGGCCACTGGGAAGATTTCAACTTGGAACATTTTTATGGAGTCTGTTTAGGACAATATATGACCCCTGTTGTCAAAGAGATGTCAAAAGATTGGAGATTTTAGTGGAAAGAAGAAATTATAATAATTATCGCTGATAAATTAGGAGATGGAGATTGACATATATATGCTGCTGCTGCTGCTGCTGTTAAGTTGCTTCAGTCGTGTCCGACTCTGTGCCCACCAGGCTCCGCAGTCCCTGGGATTCTCCAGGCAAGAACACTGGAGAGGGTTGCCATTTCCTTCTCCAGTGCGGGAAAGTGAAAAGTGGAAGTGAGGTCCCTCAGACGTGTCTGACTTTTAGCAACCCCATGGACTGCAGCCTACCAAGCTCCTCCGTCCATAGGATTTTCCAGGCAACTGTACTGGAGTGGGGTGCCATTGCCTTCTCCAGTATATACGCTAATATGTATAAGATAGATAATAGTGAGAAACTGTTGTATAGCACAGAGAACTCGACATAATGCTCTCTGGTGACCTAAATGGAAGGGAAATCCAAAAAGGAGGAGATCTTGGATACCTATGAGCTTCCCAGGTGGCTCAATGGTAAATAATCCACCTGCCAGTGCAAGAGATGCAGGAGATACGGGTTTGATCCTTGGATCAGGAAGATCCCTGGAGAAGGAAATGGCAACCCTCTCCAGTATTCTTGCCTGGAAAGTCTATAGACAGAGGAGCCTGGAGGGCTGCAGTCCATGGGATCGCAGAGAGTTGGACATGACTGAGCGACTGAGCATGTGTACACACACACATGGAAGTATATGTATGGCTGATCCAGTTCGCTGTATGGCAGAAACTAACACAACATTGTAAAACAACTATACCCCTAAGTGAAAAAAAAGTCATATAGTGAAAAAACAAAACTAAACAAAAAACCTTATTGAGCATTTGCCATTGTGCCAGGTGCAGCCTGCCAACTGGGTTTCTCAGCCTTGGTACTGTTGATATTTTGACTCAGATAATTCTTGTGGTAGCGGGCTTCCCTGTACATTCTGAGGTGTTCAGCGGCATCCCTATCCTCTACCTGCTACTTGCTCTTACCCCCCAGCCCCCACAATGTGACAATAAGAAATGTCTCCAGATCGTACCTGATATCCCCTGGGGAACAGAGTCACCTGTTTGAGAACTACAGATTCCATGAATGCATTTATCTATTTAACACGTGACCTGAGAACCTGTTATGGATCACTTAAGTCACCTAGCCAAGTCTGGAGAGAGATACACACACATACAAACACACACATATATATATATTCTTACTCTTCCAGTTTACACACGAAGGAGTGGAGCTTTGGCCATGTTGAAAAACTTGCCCCAATTCACTTCCACCCTATAAGTGGCTGAGCTGGAATTTGAATCCTTTATTGTCAGAAACCAGGCTCTTAACTGTGTTCTGTGTCACGTCCTGCACAGGGGAATTACACAAAGTATTGTACAAGGTAGAATATGGCAACGTGGTTTTCGAGTTCAGATGAGGAAGAGAGGTTCTCTCTCCATGGTGGAGCGCTTACTTGCATCAGTTTGTCCATTTATAGCAATAAAATGTAGTGTTTTCTCTGAGAGAACAAGACTTAGTAGATATGAAAATCCTTTTAGATTTCAGGAAGAAGTATAAATCCAGTTAATGGAGCAGGCTGAGCAAGATCCCACCTGCTTCAGGCAAGGAGAATGAGCCAGTGAACAGCCTGTTTGCCTCTCCAGCTTATTTCTGTGCCACTAATTTGATGGTCTTTTAATAGACTCAAATTGATTTTTTTATAATCTCCTTTGATTGAATGGTGTCATGCCTCCGCTTCCCTGGTGGCTCAGACGGTAAAGCGTTTGTATACAATGCAGGAGACCTGAGTTCGATCCCTGGGTCGGGAAGTTCCCTGGAGACAATGGTGTCATGATACTACTTTATTGTTCTACAACTGCCTTTGACATGTCTGCCACTCTTTTCCTATTTTGCTTTTAAGATCTTGTGTGTTAATGAAGACAGAGGCTTAAAGAGTAGAAATTTTTTTTAGTTATTTTTTTATTAGTAGCTCCAGACCTGAAATAAGACAACCCCCTTTAGTGTCTTATAGCTTATTTTTTTAAAAAGAAAAAAGGTTGATTTGGGGTTGAAACACTATTAATGATTAGTTATGCATTTCTGAGCACTTAATCTCTGTCCTAGCGGCCTTTCTATGCATTGAATGTCTATGACTTCATCCTTTGCTTTTACCCTGCTTTGTGGGTGTGTTTTTGTGGGGAAAAAGTTATAAGTATGTCTTTGGGTGTCTGTTTCTGTTATCTCTGTTGTTTGTCGCTCCGTCATCTCTGACTTTTTGGGACCCCGTGGACTGCAGCGCGCCAGGCTTCCCTGTCCCCCATTCTCTCTCTATGTGTATATATTCATTTTGCTTTATTTTGTTTTGTAAGCTCAAAGCTGCCTCCGACCCTCTTTGAAAGGAGGTGTAGAGTGTGATTCTGGTATAGAGATTGAGAGTTGTGACAAGACTTCCTTGTTTGCAACCAGCTTTTTGAGAGTTTTTTGGTACCTGGGACTTTGGCTTCAAAGCTGCAGCAAATCTTTAATCTCTGTATAGTTTCTCAAAAACAGTAGCTAATTTAGGAGTTAAATGGCAACTCATGAATGCTCCTGTTGGGGCAGACACATATGAGTTTCTCTGCCCCGGTTAATGTTTGCTTTTTGACGGGCCACGGGCTTGTCTGGCTCATTCACTAGAGGAGCTGGCTCATCAACAGTACTAGGTTGATGATTGTCCTTTGATTTGCCACAGACCTGCATTTTCCCTCCGTTTGCACATTTAACTCTTACCACCAAATTTGAAGAGTAGAAAAATAATACCTCCAAAGACTTTTGGACTTGTCAGAATGTGTCAGCTTGTCTCAGGGCCCTCCCTCTGGGTGACTGCCTTCCTGTCACTCACGTCTCAGCTTAAAACATACCACCCCCATACCACCTCATGGAGGAGCTTCCTGGCGCCCTGCCACATTTCCGTGTTGACCTCTCCAGCGAGCGTGATCATTTTGTATAGCTTTATGTCTGTTTACAGGTTTGCTTGTTTGCATGTCTTCTTCCCTGGGAGAGGAAGCCCCTTGAGAACAGGTCTCTGCTCCGATAGCCTTAGGTCCTATACAGCAGTGCCTGAAGCACAGTGACATTTGCTCAGTGAACTTTTTTTTTTTTTAATTATTGTGTAAGTGATTGAGTTTTTGGGGTTATGAAGATGTTTTACTTAGACAAAGCTCCCTGATTGCAGAGTTAAAATATTAGCTGAGTGCATAAATAGGTTTGCTCTGACTTTTAACAGCATTACTTTATGATGTTCATAATTTTTGGTTAAAATAGGGAAGCAATATATTTAAAACTGTCTTAATTCAGGAAGCTGACACCTTCTAGATGTAGAGAAGGGTGTGTACTCTTCCTCAAAACTAAATGACCCAAGGCTCTTAAGAGTAGCTTTGGTCTTGGGTATTTGTATGATTTCTTTCTTTTTCTAATTTATGTATTTGTAATTGAAGGATGATTGCTGCACAGTATTGTGTTGCTTTCTGCCATACGTCAGCATGAGTCAGCCACAGGTACACATACGTCCCCTCCCTCGGGGCTGTCACAGAGTGCTGGCTTGAGCTCTCTGCGTCACACAGCGTTTGCACACTGGCTGACTATTTTACATACGGTGACACAGGTTTCAGTGTTACTCTCTCAGTTCATCCTACCCTCTCCCTCCCCCACTGTGTTCACAAGTGTGTTCCCTATGTCTGTGTCTCCATTGCTGTCTTGCGAACAGGTTCATCAGCACCATCTTTCTAGATTCCATATATATGTATTAATATATAGTATTTGTTTTTCTCTTTCTGATTTAACTTCACTCTGTATTATAGGCTCTAGGTTCATCCACCTTGTTAGAACTGACTCAAATGCATTCCTTTTTATGGCTTTGAATAATATTCCATTGTATTACACTACAACTTCTTTACCCATTCATCTGTCAGTGGACAGCTAGGTTGCTTCTGTGTCCCATTACTGGGCATATACCCTTGAGAGACCATGGCTGAAAAAGATATATCCCAGTGTTCATTGCAGCACTATTTACAATATCTAGGATATGCAGAGGCTTCTCATAGCTCAGTTGGTAAAGAATCTGCCTGCAGTGCAGGAGACTCGGGTTTGATGCCTGGGTGGGGAAGATCCCCTGGAGAAGGAAATGGCAACCCACTCCAGTATTCTTGCATGGAGAATCTCAAGGACAGAGGAGCCTGGCAGGGTACAATCTGTGTGCAAGAGTCAGACTCAATTTAGCAACTAAACCACCACCAGGACCTGGAAGCAACCCAGATGTCTGATTTCTTTTTTGGTTCTAATTATCTGTCTGCTGCATATCTCAGAGCTGGAAGCATGTTCCTACCTGTTCTCCGTCCTGCTACTTTGCTGTGTACTGAGAGACCAGATGATCAAGTTCATTTGAACACATATAAAGTTAGAACAGAGTAAAGTGGTCCTTAGAATCATTCCTTGTAATGCAAATGGGCCTTCTGACATTTTTGATTCAGATTAATAATATATGTCTGTATGGATTTAATTTGCTTTCATATATATTCAAATGAGGTGAGTAGGGTAGGTTTGTTCATTTCACACATTACTGGCCTTTGCAGTACTGGGAGCTGCTAAACAGTGAGGATTTATCAGTGAAGAAAAGAGCCAGGGTTGTTACCCTTATGGAGTTAATAAATAGGTAAATCAGTAAGTCACAGTTTATGGTGAGGGCTGTTGAAAGCAACTAATAGGAATCTGAGAGAAAAAAAAAAAATTGGGAGAATCTTCAGAGCAGTCCTCACCAAGGAGGTGACCCATCAGCCAAACTTGTTTCTCATCAATGCCATTGTGCTATAATTTACATTTGGTAAAATTCACACAGTTTACATATGTAGGTCCATGGCTTTTGGCCAGTGTAGCCACTGCTACCCTGTTAATTCCTTGTCCCCAGAAACTTTCCTCAGTGCCCTCTGCAGCTGGTCTTCCTTGCTCTACTCCCAGCTCCAGACCACCGCTGATGTGATGGGTTTCATTATAGACTAGTTTGGCCTGTTGTGGAATTCCATGTCAGCGCATTCACATCATATGTATTCTTTAGGGTCTGACTTCTTTCAGTGTATTTTGGAACTCATGCAGTTTTAGTATGTATTGTTTTCTTTTGAATTACTGAGTGACATTTAATTGTAAGAACACACAAATTAGTTTATCCTTTCACCTAATGATTTATTACAGCTTTTTTTGTGCTTACTATGTATATAGTTTATTTTTTTCCATCCCTGTGGTTTCGTGCTGTCTATGTCTTTATGTTTAACATGCTTTTAGAGCGCATATGGTTGGGTTTTGCTTCATTATCCAGCCTGTCAATCTCTTCCTCTTAACTGGATGGTTTAGTCCTTTTATATTTAATGTAATTGTTGATATAGTTGGGTTTGTGTTTACCATCTGGCTATTTGTGTTCCGTTTATACTTTCTGGTTTTTCTTCCTCTCTTGGTCTTTTTTCTGTTCACCTTCCACACCCCCTCCCCACCGAAACCTGGTACCACATGGTCTGCAGGAATCTCAGTTTCCCAACCAGGGACCAAACCCAGGCCCTCCGAAGTTTGAAATCAGAGAGTGTCAACCACCGAACATCTAGGAAATTCCCTCTTTTGGGTTAATTGAATTTTCGTAGGGTTCCATTTTTATTTTCTCTCTTGGTTTCTTAGCTAAGCTGCTCTAATGGTTTTATACTCTTTTAATCCAGACATGTGGACAGCTCAAGAGTGTTCACTGGGGCCCTTTAACCTGGTGGGATGCAGCTTCAGCACAGACCTTGTTGTCTTGCCTCTGGCCACTTGTTTAGTTTTATTTTCTTTCTTCCCCTGACCTTCTGTAAATCTTAAGTACATACTTAGGAAACCTGTTTTCCAGTTAAATGGGCAGTTGCTTTGCTATTCATCTTTATTAACCTTTGGATCATGATGCATACATACAAATGGAGACATCTATATTATTATTACTTTTACCCGAGTGTCCTAAGTACAGGCCAGCCGCAGCTAATGGACTTAATGTGAGTGGACTGTAAGCATTTCCCATGCCTCCTAGTGGTGCCATGTGTGCTCCCCTGTCTTGATTCTGAGCAAGCTCATGGGTGGCTCTGAAACCCTGGACATCAGTGGCTTGTGGAGAGCAAGGCTGCAGAGAGATAAGGATGGAGTCTTTTGGGTGGGGGAGGCAAGAGTCCAGATTATTCAAAGACATTCTTCTTGTCTGCTCTCCACTGCCCTCCCACCCCACACCCAGGGCAGACAGTGTTAGAGAATGTTTTTAACATGTCATTTGAGTCTTGCATTCTCTCAGTAAAATCTTGCCTTCGCTTNATTGGGAGATCTCGGGAGGTGGAGGACGGGGCTGCTTTAATTCAGGCTTTTTGTGGGGGGGATGGCTTAAATAAGGGAGGGGACACACTGTGGAAAGTCGGGGAGACCCAATCCAGGTGACGCAGTGAGCTCCGGCTTTCCATCCCCAACCCCACTCCCAACATCGAGGACGGAGAAACCATAGGTGATGAAACAGAATGGAACAGAGGAAGCCGCCAGTAGAGTTTTGTTAATCAATATTTTTTATTGAAGTGGAGTTGATTCCCAATGCCGTCTTAACAAGTCCCCTCTGCAAAGGGATTCAGTTACTCTCTTTTGAACGTTCTTCTCCACTATGGTTTCTCATAGAATGCTGGACAGGAAGAGCTTGTTGCTCATCCGTTCCACATATGAGAGCTTCTGTCTGCTGGCCCCAGCCTGCACGCCATCCTGCCCTGCTCCCCTGCCCCTTGGCCACCCCTCTGTTCTCCGTGATTGAGTTTCTGCTTCATGGATAAGCTCGTCTGTGTCGTGCTCCAGCTTCCATATATCACATATAAGTGATGTTGTGTGCTGTTACAGCCAGGGTCAGAGTTTTCCCGGGAGAGGCCCCACTGTGGGTGAACAGGTCACGCGGGGGCCTGGGAGCCCGGCATCGGCTGCCTGCAGGACCGGCGGGGAGGTGCGGGGTGAGTGCAGAGCGCAGGCTGTGCCTCCCACTGGTGGAGCGCCTCCTTGGCCCCACGCTCCTTCGCCGCCTCCTCTGAACATGGCCCAGAGTCTGAAGGGTCTGCGCTTCTCCTTGCGCTCGGCCTCCAGTGGGCGTCCCAGCACGTGACATGGTGAGTAACTCCCAGGACGCTACTCGTGGTGGTGTCAGAGGCCACCATCCCCGACTTGATTAAATGCACGTGGTCGTGGTGCAGAAGGAGCCGGCACGCAGCTGGGACATGGTGTCACAAGGGGTCAGGAGGGCAGCGGCGTCCCACCTCATCCCAGCGAGTCCTTGAGGAAGAGCAGGGGCTCCTGAGGANACTTGATTAAATGCACGTGGTCGTGGTGCAGAAGGAGCTGGCACGCAGCTGGGACATGGTGTCACAAGGGGTCAGGAGGGCAGCGGCGTCCCACCTCATCCCAGCGAGTCCTTGAGGAAGAGCAGGGGCTCCTGAGGATGCGTGGGCCCTGAAAGCGGAGCAGATGCCTGCCAGGGAACAGGGATACAGGCTTCGGGCACTGGAAGCCGTGACGCTGAGGGGAAGGGTGCCCAGCGGCATCCGGGGCAGGAATAGACCAACAGCTCTGCTCTCAGTCACCCGAGCAAGCAAGCAGCTTCTTCCCCATGAGGGACCACAGCCTGGGGGCCAGAGGGTGTCGCATGGGTGAGAGAAGGGCCCTCTCCTCAGTCCTGGGGCCAAGGACTTGTGTCCCAGAGGAGTCGCTGAATTTCCAAGGATGACAGGGGTAACTGGTGGGTGAGCCTGGGGGAGGGACAGGAGCTCTGGCGAGAAGACACAGGCGTGCAAACGCTCAGACAGACCCTGGGGGGCATGGTGCCGAGCTGATGCACTGCCGGCAAAGGAGTCAGGTGGGTAAACGCTTTCTTGGGACGCGGGGCTCACTTGCTGGCCTGTGGACAGCTGTTCCGGTGTGAAGAGTTGAAAGAGACAGGTCTGCTTCGAATGAAATCAGTTTTGGAACCAAGGTAGACTCTGGTGTCTGTGTGGGTGGGGCCGCCTTGGCACAGGTGAGACCCTGCAGCGTGGGGCTGTAATCCCATCTCCGCTCCTGACGCTGCGCTCTTCACCTGCAGCTGTTCAGTTGCTCAGCCGTGTCCAATTTCCGACCCCACAGACTGCGGCGCACCAGGCTTCCCTGTCCTTCACCATCACCCGGAGCTGGCTCAAACTCACGTCCACTGAGTCGGTGAGGCCACCAACCATCTCATCCTCTGCCGTCCCCTTCTCCTCCTGCCTTCAAGCTTTTCCAGCATCAGGGTCTTTTCCAACAAGTCAATTCTTCACATCAGGTGACCACAGTTTTGGAGCTTCAGTTATCAGTCCTTCCAATGAATATTCAGAGTTGGCTTCCTTTAGGATTAACTGGATTGATCCCCTCACAGTCCAAGGGACTCTTAAGAGTCTTCCCCAGCACCACCCTGGGAAGGCATCCGTTCTTAGGCGCTCAAGCTTCCTTATGGTCCAACTCTCACATCCATTCATGACTATCGGAAAAACCATAGCCTTGACTAGACGGACCTTTGTTGGCAAAGTGAGGTCTCTGCTTTTTACTATGCTGTCTAGGTTGGTCACAGCTTTTCTTGCAAGGAGTAAGCATCTTGTAATTTCACAGCTGCAGTCACCATCTGCAGTGATTTTGGAGCCCAGGAGAATAACATCTGTCTCTGTTTCCACTTTTTCCCCATTTACTTGCTGTGAAGTAATGGGACCGGATGCCATGATCTTAGTGTTTTGAGTGTTGAGTTGTAAGCCAGCTTTTCACCCTTGTTATTCACAGAGTCACCTGTGGCTGCTCCCCCTCACTCCCGGATGCCTGGCAGCTGGACACTGACCAAGGCTCTCCTGTTCTCCTTTCGGGGCCTGCACAGCCTCATGCGTTACTTTGAGGCATGTGGGTCCCATGCAAGGATGTGATTCCTTCAGTCCCAGAGTCTGAGATTTGTTGAGACAGATCTGTACGTGGCAGTGAGTTTGCATCTCCCAGCTGTGTGGGCTTAGTCACTGGGCTAATCTCTTGGAACTTCGGTTTCCTTATCTGTAAAATTTGAATAATGACATGCAGTCCTCAGAGTGCTGTGAGAGTGCAGTCTGTGGAAAGCACCAACAGCACTGAGGAGTTGTCTGCGTGAGAGAGGAGGGGCCCTCTCGGGGGATTCCGAAGACAAGGTTGTGGGGTCAGAGACTCTTTGGGGTCAGAGACTCTTTGGAGTCAGAGCTGCTGGACGATGAGGAACTCCTGCTGCCGGAGGGTCCCCGGGGTGTGGAGGAAGCTTGGGGGAGGATGGTGGCTGGGGTTTCCTTCTGAGGTGAATCCCAGGCACTAGGAAACATCTGGTTAAGAGCATTTGGTCTGTGCCCGGAAATACAGAGTTCAGAAGAGCCGGGTCTGGATCTGTAAGTCTGGAAGAGCATGAGTGAGGCTGAGATCATGGNTGGTGGCTGGGGTTTCCTTCTGAGGTGAATCCCAGGCACTAGGAAACATCTGGTTAAGAGCATTTGGTCTGTGCCCGGAAATACAGAGTTCAGAAGAGCCGGGTCTGGATCTGTAAGTCTGGAAGAGCATGAGTGAGGCTGAGATCATGGGAATGGAGAGGTTTCAGGAAGGGGAGGGAGTGGGAGGGAGCGGGCTGAGGATGGACCCCGGGGACCCACGCGTGTGACCACGGCGGGTGGGGAGCCATCGCCCGGCTGGGGCAGCGGGGGGCCGGCCAGGGGAGGACCCCCAGGGCCCCATGTGCCGCCCCCAGACCTGAGTCCATCACCCGCCTCGGGCCCCCCACCCCCGAGTTAAATGGGATGCAGCTGATGGTGGGGGATTCGCTGTCCTTGTGGCTGTCTTGGGCTGCGTCCAACAGGCTCTGGCTAGAGACACAGCGCCGTGGCCTGGAGGATCCAGACTGTTCACACCACTGGCTGTTCACTTGTATCGGTTTCCTGCTTTAGGTAATCGATAGGTATCCGGTGGGGCTCCTGGAGAATTCCGTGGACTGCATAGTCAGTCCGCGGGGCCGCAGAGAGTTGAACATGACTGAGCAACTTTTACTTTCACTTTAGATATTCGAGGAAACGGCCGTGACCACGTGAATTAAGTGCTCCAGCGTCCAGTCTGATACATCAGCAGCGTCCATAGTTGCTCTGCTGCATCGCCAGTAAATTGGCGTGTCTTGTGCTTCTCTTTGCCCATTTTCTTTTCTTTTTCGCAGCACGGTGATCTGAGAATCCTGAGCAGAAGTTTGAACGTCACCCAGCTTTCCCGCAGCCCGCATCAAGTGGATGGCATAGGCCAGAAGGGGAGGTAGCAACTTGAACACTGAAGGATCTTATCCAGCTTCTAGAAATGGTGTACGGGAGGTCACCTCTGGGGTATCAGGTGAGCAGCCTGGGGTGAAGCTGCAGGGAAGAAGCAGAAGCCTGCCTCCTGGTCTGTGGAGATGATGCTCTCCGTGAGAATCCTCCTACAATCCGTGTGTTCCCGCCTGCATCTGGGGACGAGGAGGGCCCTGCTTGCTCTGAGCCCGGGATGAGGCCGCCATCAGCCACCTGCTCCCAGGAAGCCCCTCGGCAGCCAGAGCAGGGGCAGAGCTGGGGTGTGTCCGGTCACAGGTGACGTGTGCACACAGGCACGCATGCCTGCCCCNGAAGTACAGCGATCTATAACAAAAGAGAAAATTCATAAATAAAAAAGTCTAGTGTTGCTAACATCAAAACTACTATATTTCATTTTCTACATTCCAATTACATTGATTAACATACTCCCAGGTGCCTAAAGATATGGAGGCCTGGGGGCAATCATTGACTTAACAATGAGAAAAGTCCCATGCCAATTAAGACTTTCAAAATTCTCCAAACTCTCTGTGCTGTTTATGGTTGAGAGGTTGTGGATAATCCAGTCACACAAGCTAGTCTGCCAGCAGAGAGGTTTTTGGACTGAAACACCCTTGTCACACCCAGGAGATTTATTAACTGGAGTCCTAAGTTAACTCCTTTACAGAGAGAAGTGGTGGAGAATAGTCCCTGGTAACATCAGAAGTATAGGTGAAAGCCATAATGCAGCAAGACAGGCAAACTCTGGTTTTGGGGGCAGATGCATGAGCACATTTAGCGAGGTTCCCTTAAGGCCCGACTAGCCTTTGGCTGTTGGATCCCTTAACCTCATGACCTTTGCCATGGGCAGAACTTCTCATGCCAGCTCCCAGCACAAGACAATAGAAGGTGAAAGTGGCAGTTGACTAGGGCTCACTTGCAAAGTTGGGCCAGGGAGAGGGAAGGTTATGACAGACACAATTGGAATGTGTGGGGAATGCTTGCAGCAGCATAGGCATACAGGAAGTTGGTACAGCTTGAGGTAGGTCATGCACTCTCCCAGGGGAATTGACCCTAGTTCATGGGTCCCTCAGCAGTGTCAATCTGCACAAATTCCAAGGAAGTTGTGGGCAGTCATACTTACTCATAGCTTGGTAACAGTTGCAACCTCTGGGGTCAGGTTCTCAGTGGTGTCTTATTCCCTACCTCTGGCACTCATGCAGGTTTTGGTAGCTGTTGGTCAGCGTGCCCACCTCTGTGGTCACAGACTGTAGCCATGACCCATCATGTACTCATGAAGGTGGTGTTCTGCCATCTGCAAGTTCATTCAGTTAGAGGATCCCCACAGCAATGATCTCTTGCCTCTCTGACTGGCCTAGTCTTTTCCTTGGACTCCTTCATTTGTGCTATACTAGCCCCTGAAGAGTATTTTCATAACAGCCAACCTCAGTCCTGTCCCTGAGGTCTGACCCCCTACACCCTGAGCCTCAGAACCCAGCCCCTACTTGCCACTGCAGGCATGCAAGCCATTTATTATCTGGAAAGTGCTGTTCAGCAGCAGTTTCTGTGGTGAATTCTCTGTTTCGCTTTTTGAGCATCTGTTGTAGTGTTCCCCTTTAGGATTCCAAAGCTCTCCCTGTCACCACCTGTGAGGGGGTTTCTGACTATGCAGAATTTTTTCTCCTCCACAACAGCCTCCCAGAGGCACAGGTCCCATCCGGATTCCTTTTTCTTCTTTTATTTTCTTATTTCTTCTACCTTATCCTGTTATGTGGAAATTAGCTTGCTTTCTTGCAAGTCTGGGGTCTTCTGCCAGCATCCAATAGGTGTTTTGTAGGAGTTGTTCCACATGAAAATGTATTTTCATGTATTTCTGAAGAGGAAGGTAATCTCCACATCTTACTTGTCCAGCACCTTTAAAGTCCCAGTCTACATAAATCTACAAATCAGCTCATTATACTCAACAAGCTATCTGTTAGGATTTTTATTGGATTTGGAAAACTGACATCTTAATAGTCCTCTAATTCATGACCAGGGGTTTATTCAGTTTGTTATCAATTATTTTCAATGATTTTTAAAAAAATTTTCCATACAGCTACCTTACACATCTTTATTTTTATTTTTGAATTTAAATTAATTTATTTTAATTGAAGGCTAATTACTTTACAATGTTGTATTGATTTTTCCATACATAAACATGAATTTGCCATGGGTGTACATGTGTTCCCCATCCTGAATCCCCCTCCCACCTTCATCCCCGTACCATCCCTATTAGAAACACTTAGAATTAATAAATGAATTTAGTGAAGTCAGTGCATATAAGATCAATATAAATAATCTAGGATTTTAAATGTACCTAGGAAATAATTGTAAAAAAGATGTGCAAGGTACTTTTCCATACAGAGACCTTGCACATCTTTTTTACAGTCATTTCCTAGGTACATTTAAAGTCTTCATGGTATTTTAAATGTTATATTAAAGTATAATTTTTAATATTTTCCCAGTATACATAAAAATAATTCTTTATATTGATTTTATATGCACTGACTTCATTAAATTCATTTATTAATCCTATGTGATTCTAATATTATTTTATTTATTTTTAAATTTATTTATTTTAATTGGAGGTTAATTATTTTACAATATTTTATTGATTTTGCCATACATCAACTTAAATCTGCCACGGGTATACACATGTTCCCCATCCTGAATCCCCCTCCCTCCTCCCTGCCCGTACATTCCCTCTGGGTCATCCCAGAGCACCAGCCCCAAGCATCCTGTATCCTGCATTGAACCTGGACTGGAAATTCGTTTCTTATATGATATTATACATGTTTCAATGCCATTCTCCCAAATCATCCCACCCTCTCCCTCTCCCACAGAGTCGAAAAGACTATTCTAAACATCTGTTTCTCTTTTGCTGTCTCACATACGGGGTTATCATTACCATCTTTCTAAATTCCATATATATGCATTAGTATACTGTAGGATATTTTTCTTTCTGGCTTACTTCACTCTGTATAATAAATAGGCCCCAGTCTCATCCATCTCATTAGAACTGATTCAAATGTATTCTTTTTAATGGCTGAGTAATACTCCGTTGTGTATGTGTACCACAGCTTTCTTATCTATTTGTCTGCTGATGGACACTTAGGTTGCTTCCATGTCTTGGCTATTGTAAACAGTGCTGCAATGAACATTGGGGTACACATGTCTCTTTCAATTCTGGTTTCCTTGATGTGTATGCCCAGGAGTGGGATTGCGGGGTCATAAGGCAGTTCAATTTCAAGTTTTTTAAGGAATTTCCACACTGTTCTCATAATGGCTGTACTAGCTTGCATTCCCACCAATAGTGTAAGAGGGTTCCCTTTTCTCCACACTCTCTCCAGCATTTATTGCTTGTAAACTTTTGATAGCAGCCATTCTGACTGGTGTAAAATGGTACCTCATTGTGGTCTTGATTTGCATTTCTCTGATAATAAGTGNTCCATGGCTTTTGGCCAGTGTAGCCACTGCTACCCTGTTAATTCCTTGTCCCCAGAAACTTTCCTCAGTGCCCTCTGCAGCTGGTCTTCCTTGCTCTACTCCCAGCTCCAGACCACCGCTGATGTGATGGGTTTCATTATAGACTAGTTTGGCCTGTTGTGGAATTCCATGTCAGCGCATTCACATCATATGTATTCTTTAGGGTCTGACTTCTTTCAGTGTATTTTGGAACTCATGCAGTTTTAGTATGTATTGTTTTCTTTTGAATTACTGAGTGACATTTAATTGTAAGAACACACAAATTAGTTTATCCTTTCACCTAATGATTTATTACAGCTTTTTTTGTGCTTACTATGTATATAGTTTATTTTTTTCCATCCCTGTGGTTTCGTGCTGTCTATGTCTTTATGTTTAACATGCTTTTAGAGCGCATATGGTTGGGTTTTGCTTCATTATCCAGCCTGTCAATCTCTTCCTCTTAACTGGATGGTTTAGTCCTTTTATATTTAATGTAATTGTTGATATAGTTGGGTTTGTGTTTACCATCTGGCTATTTGTGTTCCGTTTATACTTTCTGGTTTTTCTTCCTCTCTTGGTCTTTTTTCTGTTCACCTTCCACACCCCCTCCCCACCGAAACCTGGTACCACATGGTCTGCAGGAATCTCAGTTTCCCAACCAGGGACCAAACCCAGGCCCTCCGAAGTTTGAAATCAGAGAGTGTCAACCACCGAACATCTAGGAAATTCCCTCTTTTGGGTTAATTGAATTTTCGTAGGGTTCCATTTTTATTTTCTCTCTTGGTTTCTTAGCTAAGCTGCTCTAATGGTTTTATACTCTTTTAATCCAGACATGTGGACAGCTCAAGAGTGTTCACTGGGGCCCTTTAACCTGGTGGGATGCAGCTTCAGCACAGACCTTGTTGTCTTGCCTCTGGCCACTCGTTTAGTTTTATTTTCTTTCTTCCCCTGACCTTCTGTAAATCTTAAGTACATACTTAGGAAACCTGTTTTCCAGTTAAATGGGCAGTTGCTTTGCTATTCATCTTTATTAACCTTTGGATCATGATGCATACATACAAATGGAGACATCTATATTATTATTACTTTTACCCGAGTGTCCTAAGTACAGGCCAGCCGCAGCTAATGGACTTAATGTGAGTGGACTGTAAGCATTTCCCATGCCTCCTAGTGGTGCCATGTGTGCTCCCCTGTCTTGATTCTGAGCAAGCTCATGGGTGGCTCTGAAACCCTGGACATCAGTGGCTTGTGGAGAGCAAGGCTGCAGAGAGATAAGGATGGAGTCTTTTGGGTGGGGGAGGCAAGAGTCCAGATTATTCAAAGACATTCTTCTTGTCTGCTCTCCACTGCCCTCCCACCCCACACCCAGGGCAGACAGTGTTAGAGAATGTTTTTAACATGTCATTTGAGTCTTGCATTCTCTCAGTAAAATCTTGCCTTCGCTTAGCACTGCTGCTGCTGCTGCTAAGTCGCTTCAGTCATGTCCGACTCTGTGCGACCCCATAGACGGCAGCCCACCAGGCTCCCCCGTCCCTGGGATTCTCCAGGCAAGAACACTGGAGTGGGTTGCCATTTCCTTCTCCAATGCATGAAAGTGAAAAGTGAAAGTGAAGTCGCTCAGTCGTGTCCGACTCTTCGCGACCCCATGGACTGTAGCCCACCAGGCTCCTCTGTCCATGGGATATTCCAGGCAAAAGTACTGGAGTGGGGTGCCATCGCCTTCGCTTAGCACAAAGTACTGCTTTTATCGCTAGTGTTTGGGGAGGTCCCTTTTCTTATTTAAGAGAAGACTTTTAAGCGTTGTTCTCTTTCTATACAGAGCTGTTGTTGGAAGAAGATAACTAAATGTTCTTGTGTTTGCTCTTTTTTAGTCGAGCAAAAGATGTGATAATTCCAGCAAAGCCACCTGTCAGCTTTTTCTCCTCGAGGTCTCCGGTTCTTGACCTCTTCCAGGGGCAGCTGGACTACGCAGAGCGCATTCGCCGGGATTCGGAGGTGGTGCTGCTGTTCTTCTATGCTCCGTGGTGTGGCCAGTCCATCGCCGCCAGGGCTGAGATTGAACAAGCAGCGAGTCGGCTTTCAGACCAGGTAAGGTGGACATTCAGCCTGACCATCAGATGACTCTCAGTGCAGGTGCAGGGCAGGTTCTCCCCACAGAGACACCTTTCCCAGATGGCTGATTTTGCCAGGGTGAAAGCCAGGAGCCTTATTTCGAGCCTAAATCGTAAATCCCCTGTGAGCAGAGGCTTTCTGATTGTGCTTGTCATAGTTGGTTAGAGGCAGGTGTGGGAGGAGATGCCACGTTTTCTCGTGATGAGGCCAGTGCTCATCTCAGGGTGCCAGGTTGTCTGATTTCAGTGGGGAGACGGAAAATCCTCATTGAATATACTGTTAATATCTGCTGGTTATTTTACGTAAGAGAATTTATGGGTCATGATTACAGTGTAACTAGGCAGACCTTTCAAATACCTAGACCATAGCTACATTCAACAAATATTTAATGAACGCCACCTTCACGCTTGGTAAGAGGGATATATAGACAATTGATATATAGGCCTTCTGCCTGGCAGTGGTTTTCAATCCAGTGGATCCCAGTTGACCTTTATAAAACAAGTATTTTTTGATACCCCTTTTTCTGTCATCAGAAGGTATTCATAGATGATAAAACTTCCGTATACATATAGTTTCAGTGTAGCCAATCTAATGCACTAATTGTAACGTAAAGATAAGGGGAAAAAAAAAGTGTTTTAGTATGTAAGTGCTGGGGTAAGTTAGGTCCCTGTACTTTTATGTAGAACCACTATGATTATAAATGCAGGAACAGTTACAAATGTAGCCTCATAAAGTAGGATATGTTGGCCACACAGGGGCCACGAGGGCATAGCTCTCAGTGACTTGATTTTTCTAAATGGTGAACAGCTCTTGGTAAAGTTCTGAGCCAGCGAAAGTCCTTTCTGCCCTAATTAAACAGATGTTGCCTTCTTGAGAAATTCAGTGAACACAGAAGCCATGTTTTGGATTGACATATATAAAATGGAGTCAAGGTCTGAGTTTAATAATAATAAACAGGTTTCCCTCCACATCAGTGTTTGGCAGGACGTTTAAAACTGCTCTGGGTGTTATGGAGGATCGTTCCATGTGCAGAGCAGCTTGAAGCACTGCAGGACGTCGGTGCCACGGCCCCTGCACACCACATGCCATCTAGCACCCCCCCGACCGATGCAGTCAGCCAAAAAGCATCCCACAGGTTTCTAAGAGGCTGCTGTCGAGACCCACTGATCTGGGGTGACTTGTGGCACAGTTGAGTTTCAGAAGTTCATTTGGAACTCTCAGTTGGATTTTCTTAGAAACAATGTTATAAATGTTGGCTAGACTTCCTGCCCAGCCTAGCAAAACCTTTTTAATTAAGTTATACCCCTGAACGTGATGCTAAGTCTACTGTATAAATACATTGATTTTTGTATTCAGAGCGTTGATTCTCAGGGGGTTGTGATTCTGTGGTCCAGCTTTGCACCCATGGAATCAATCTATTCCTTGTCTCCTCCCCACCACCTCGCCCACTGCCGAAACTCGCCTTAAAAATGGCTGATAGTAATTAAGCTGGGGATACTTGTGGGAAGAAAACAACCCTAAGGGAGCTCTGGGAGGCAAGCTTAAAGGAAGTCGCGCCTTTGTCAGTCATTCTTCATTTAGAGCACTTGGGGGAAATATGAGAGTCTGTTGTATTTTAGGGTAAGTGTCAACTACTTGTTATATTACTGCCTGACTGTAGGGATTGCGTGCTGGTGTGCAGGCCCCTGCCCCTTAGAACAGCCCTGTAAGCTGATGCTGGTTGCCCTGAAGCATGACCTCGGGTTTAGAGGGCAGAATAGTTTGTTAAGGCCACAGGACAAGTGGTGGAGGTTACAATGCCATCCACAACTGATGGGCTCTGCCTTCTTTTCAGAAAAAATTTCAGCTCCTTCTAAACTGAGAGCTTATGATTCTATGCTCTCAGTAGGGAAAAGGAGTGGGTTTATTTTTGGAAATAGGCAAAAATTTCTGGAGCCACATTACTTAAAATAAATTAGCAAATGTGGTAGATTGTGCCCCAGTTTTGAGGTGTCAGCCTTAGTAAAGGTACTGTTATAAAGTATAGGTAGAGTATAAAAGGAGTTCTTGAGAGTTTACATTAAGTTTTGAGCAGTACTGCTCTCTGGTCAGTATAAGGCATCTGAAAGTGACTTTTCATTTGTAGTCTTCATATTTTTCAGTACTTTATTGCAAAGATTTTTAAACGTATAATAGCAAAGGTGAGCTGTGTCTGCCACTTAATGTCAATAACATTTTATTAGGCTTGTTTTATCATGTATCTGTTCATCTTATCATCCATGTAATCTGTGGTTCTCAACTAGAGACAGTTCTGTCCTCAGGGGACTTTTGGGACTGTCTGGAGAGGTTTTGGGTTGTCACTACTAGAGAGGGGAGGCCAGGGATCCCACTGCATCCGACATCCACTTTGTGCCCTCCCCACCCCTGCCCCCAGCAAAAACAAATAAAACAGCAGCAAAAAACCTGTATCCGTTCATGCTCAAAGTGTCGGTACTAACAAAAGTGAGAAACTCTGCTCCAGTCTAACTATTAATCCATCCCGTTTTGGGTACAGTTCAAAGTAAATTTCGGGCACTGAGATATGTCTCCTTAAATACTTCAGCATCTGCCTATAAATACATATTTAATCCATATTTTTGCTATCTGATAGTATATTTTAGAGTATAGTTCTAGTCATCTATTATCTTTATTGGTTTTTAATATCATTATTAAAAACGATCCTTTGAAATTTTTGGTATGTCAGCTGTAGGTAGGATTGTTTTTATTCTCGGATGCTCAGTTTGACTATCAAAAGACATATCCTACTGGTAAGTTTTAGTATAATCATGCTTAGAAAAAGTTATTTGATGTCATTCACTTCAGGATTTGAAGCAATTCATTTTCCTCTTGGACCAGACTGCAAAATATTCAGAGTCCCAGCTGGACTTCCTTTGTCCTTGTTAGGGTAAATGATGCCCTTCTTTGAACACCCAAAACGATTTTTTTAATGTTTTCTGTTTCAGAGAGGGATTGTTTCATTTCTATAGTTTTATTTTTTAAATCTTAGTGATTTTTCAGTTGTTATTTATAGTCATTTGAAACCTTCTTTGACTTGCAGGTGTTGTTTGTCGCAGTTAACTGTTGGTGGAATCAGGGGAAATGCAGAAAACAGAAACACTTTTTTTATTTTCCTGTAATATACCTGTATCATCGGAGGTAAGAACTTTCAAGTAGTGTTTCTAATCCAATTCAGTTTATCAGTTTCAAAGTGAATTTTTGTTTTATCCTGTTTAAAAGTATCTACTGTAGAAAATTGAGAAAATAACAGATAAGCAAAAATAAGTAAATAGAAGGATCTGTGATTTCTCAATCATCCATAATCACTATGTGTTTTGATTTATATCCTCCTGTGACTGTGCATACCATACCCCCCCTTTTTTTTAACTTAAAAAATGAGGTCATGTATTGATAGTAGTAATATCTCCTCAACTGCTTTTTTGTGTGTGAACATTTTTCCATGTTATTACATATTCAGTAATATTGTTTTCAGTTGTATTGGTTACTCCGCTATGTGGCTGTATGTTTCAAATATTATAGAAGTATTTTATGGAATAAAAATGTACTAAAGTCCTTATCCTGTTATCTAGCAGCATAACGTAGTCAGGAGGATATCTAACATCTTTTCAAATTGGGAAGAAAAAACTACAAGTGTGCAATCCTATAATCTGTCATTCTGAAATCCAGAGAGCTTTGAAGACCTGAAAGAGTTCCATGAACATCGACCCCAAATGCATTCATCTGGCCTCACCAAGAGGTCACCTATAGTCTTTGTACCATAGTCCATGGGATTTTCCAGGCAAGAATACTGGAGTGGGTTGCCATTTCCTTCTCCTATATCAGGTGCCACTGTACTCATTTTTCTGCAGAAATACTGGTGCTTGATTTTGGAGAACTGCCCTGGCCTTGCTCTGGGTTGTTTAGTTGCTCAGTTGTGTCCAACTCTTTGTGACTCCATGGACTGTAGCCCTCCAGGCTCCTCTGTTTATGGGATTATCCCAGCAAGAGTACTGGAGTGGGTTGCCATTTCCTCCTCCAGGGGATCTTCCTCAACCCAGGGACTGAACTCGTGTCTCCTGTGGCTCCTGTGGTGAATTCTTTACCACTGAGCCACCTGGGAAATCCCCCTGTGGATGTTAGGTCTAAAATCTGACTTGAAGGATTTTGGAGACAGAAGATGAAATTCTGGGCTCTGTTCAGTGTAACTGGCTTGAAGTTTGTTATGGAAGGGTTAAGAGTTGACCAGTAAAAACTTTACTTTTTAGGCTTTATTACCTCCCTCTAAAATTCTTGGGCCTTAATCAATGCAGATTTATTACAGATATCACCAGACTATCATGTGTGGATTATCTATCCCCTTCCAGCACATTCCTGTGTCTCTAACATAAAACTTGTGTGGCTCAGCGTGTTGTTTCTCAGGAGCTATTAAATAATATTTGAGCAAAAACACAAATTTCTTCCCCATCTCCACCCTCAAATTTCCCTCTGGGTATAAACACAGTTTCTCTGAGTCACTTTCTAATGGTCACTTTTTTTTTTAAGGTAAGTATATGGTGTTATATTAATATTTGAAAGTTCTAAACCTCGGTAGTATGTAATGGGCGATGAGCTTGCCCTGAAGAGATCCCTGTGTTTCTTTTTTTGGAAATAGGGTGCAGATGGCTAGCAGGGAGTGTAGGCCTTGCAACTGTGTGTAACCAAGCCTGCTGCCCAAAGGTAGACTTAACTCAATGTGACATTAAAATCACAAGCGTTCCCTTGAATTGAGTACAAATGTCATTTCAGGATATGTGGGTGTGCAGCATTGTCTTACACTATTGGTTTTCTTAGTTTTATAGAAAGATTGAAAGGATATGAAAGGAACATCAGAAATACTTAGTCCAGCCCTCTTCTTTTACAGATGAGGAATCTGAGGCTGGTATATCTTAAAGTGCTTGCCCGTCATCTTGGCCTGTTAAACCTTTACTTGTTTGAGTCAGTTCAGAACCATTAATACTCATTTCAACATCTACCATTCCCATTGTACCAAAAAATAAAGTGCTACAAGCTCGAAAAGGTAGCCTTTTTGTATTCTGTGCTGTTTGTGTAACAGCTTAACTAGTAGTAGCTACCTATAGAAATTAACAGGCTTTCCTGTTTTGTGAGAGCAGACGCCAGTTTTTTTGACTTGTTTTGTTGCCAGTCACAAAGGCAGTTTAGGAAAGGCTCTGAAGCAGAAAGTAGTTTTCCCAAAACACTGTGCAGAATTCAGCTCCCTTCAGTCAACTTGTCTGAAAGCAGTGGCCATGGCATGCTGGCAAAATGTGCTCTACAACCTGCATCTGGGGATCTTCTCATTACACCTGATCCCTGGAACCCTTGTAACACGGTACCTGGGAACCTCAGCAGAACCTGATTTGCTTGAGTGGACAAGGTTTCCAGGTCTCTTGCTCACTTTCTGCTAAGCAAAATAAGTTACCAGATGATTTTTTAAATTTCTTCCTTTAAATTAAAATTTGGTGGTGAATGATGGGGTTGGTGGTGGTAGTAATTTAAAAACAAATTAGCAAATGAATTGTAGTAGGTCTTGAATCGATAGAGTCGCTGACCCAGTGTCTCTGCTGTGTGTGTAGAATGCTGTTTTTACCTCTTTCATGCTGGTGTTCCTCTGTCTGCTGTCATATTCTGCAGTGCACACTGAAGATTGTTTATGTCATCACATTATATGTATGTGTATTAATTTCTGTTATCATATAGTAATATTGTGATCCCCATTTGTATAGTTTTTTTCTGTGCTCTGTTGTTGCTGTTAGCAGGATGCTTAGTGTCAGTTTCTATTCAGAGAGAAGAATGGGTATAGACCTGCTGAATTTCGCCGTACTACCCCATCCTCGCCACATACCATCCAGTTATATTTGAGCAGTGTGTGTTGTGCAAGAGTGAAGAAAGCCCTGTGAGCATTCTGATTAGCTTAGGAGGGTAACTCGGTGTTGGCAGTATTGCTTATCGGTGCTAAATCAAATTCCAGTGTGTCCCCAAGCACAACTGCCTGGGAAAACAGGGAAGATCATTTGTATCGTTCCCTGACTTCATACATTCATACAATTTTTTGTTGTAATAAAGTCTTAAGTAGGTTTAAGGTTTATTTAGTCATCCTTCGTGTAAGTGCCTCTGAAAATATTTAATGACTACTTTGTAGTAGGCCAAGGACCAACTGCTCAACTTGTTCCTTATTTCACAGTGACTTGNTATAAAAATAGTTCCACAGAAAAATTCACTGAATCAAATGTAAAATCATACTTAGAATGTTGGTCACTGAGTTGTGTCTGACTCTTTTGGGACCCCATGGACTATTGCCCACCAGGTTCTATCCATGGAATTCTCCAGGCAAGAATACGGAAGTGGGTAGCCATTGCCTTTTCCAGGGGATCTTCTCAGCCCTGAGCCTCCTGCATTGCAGGCAGATTCTTTACCATCTGAGCCTCTTGGTCACAAGTAAAAATGATACTTAGCTACAACAAAATCAAGACTGTAAGTACCTAGTAGAGATAAAAAGCATATGAATCCACCTCTCACTACTTGAGAATTTAGTAACTGTCATTTAGTTAAAATTTACCTTTTGCACTGTGTATATTTTGTATAGGTGGGATATGAATTTCTTTCCCCAGAACATCATTTACAGCTTTTTTCAGTTGTGTCAGAAACACATTGTGTTAACTGTTAGCAGATTCTCAGGCAGCAGTGTTCCTCTCCAGTTATTCTGCTTCTAGGTCCCAGATGTGCTATAGGGTGAATGCTTCCGAACTCTTACGTGGATGAAGGGTAGGTTTCCGTGCCCTCCTGGGCTTGCTCCCGTTTTCCTGGGAGGCTGGTGAGCAGGACCTACAGTGGGAGGCAGGACTTACGGTGGGACCTGGGCCCCATCCCTCTGGCAGCACCAACTGGGCCTGTGACTGGGGGCAGGCCACTCATCTGCCAGGCGTCAAGGTCTGGGAACAGGGTTTTCCTGAGACTCCCGTTTGGTGCAGTGATTGTGTGATGAGGGTTTTCTCGTAGATTTTCAGTAGATGACAGACAGTCACTGGGGGTGGTCCAGCAAGACGGTGAAGAATCAGGACTCAGACAAACTTGAATCCAAACTCACCTCTGTCTTCTTAGCTATGTGGCCTCCAGCTAGTACTTAACCTCTTTAAGCCTCCATTTTCTCATTGGTGAAACAGGGATTAAATGAGATTTTAAAAAGAAAATGCCAGCTAGGATGTAGTCATAATAAGTGACAATCTATCAGTGAAAATTACATTGTGGAAAAATCCTGGATAGTTAGCACTACTGAGAGAACCTAAAATGTGCATAACATCTGCTGAAATTCCCTACTTACATAAAAACCATTTGTTTGCTTTGTAAGTGAGATGATAAAAAATGACCTGTAGACGCCAAGAAGTCNAATTACATTGTGGAAAAATCCTGGATAGTTAGCACTACTGAGAGAACCTAAAATGTGCATAACATCTGCTGAAATTCCCTACTTACATAAAAACCATTTGTTTGCTTTGTAAGTGAGATGATAAAAAATGACCTGTAGACGCCAAGAAGTCTTCCTTCAGGTGAACTCTGTTGAAACTTCTGTGGAACACTGGGCCTGGATTGGTGCTCTCTGTTTTCCCTTTACATTTTCAATCAGTGTACTCTAGAAAGTAAAGAAATGGGAGAAGAGCTGTGGAACATCATGTAGCACACAGCATGTACCTGCCTGTCCCCAAAAGAGTGTGGAAAAAATATGGAGATGATTTGGCTTTACAGAGCAGAGAGAGGTGGCTTTAGGGTTATATCCAGGTCTGTGAGAGATTTGTGTACAGAGAGTTTTGAGCCAGTTCTTAAGCAGAGGTCACGTCATGAGATGGACTCAGCTAGGACTCTGCAGGGCTGGGTTTTAGCCCTGACATCTACCTCTGACAGAAATCTTTGATTTCTGCGTTTTATGTAGATTTCTTATCTCTGAAGTAAGGGAGATGGCTTAGATAATCCCTCCTGTTTTGGCTTTGTTGAGTTTAGAGGTTGGAAAGAGGCAGACAAAAGAAGATTTATCATTTTTGGTTGGGAAAGTATTTTTTATACAGTGCCTTTGAGCATGTGTATCAGAGATCTTTCTAACCCTTTTTTATGACTGTCTCTAAGATGTTTGTAGCGTCTCTGTAGTTGGATCTGCAGGAGAGAGACGAGGGCACAGCTATGACTGAGCAGCAAGGATGATTCCTGACCTTGAGCTTCTGCATTCTTAGAACCCGCTTTTCAGCAGCAACTTGCAGTGATGATGCTCCAGGTCTGAGGTTGAGTTCACATCAGACTCGGTGTCGTGCCAGTGACACTACTCAAGCTGTTTGTGTTTTTTTGGCAGCCCACTTAATTAGAAAGATGACAACAATGGTTAAGATGGGACCCAAGAGTGTGCTGCCAAGATGGAACCCTGTAGAGCTTCTCTTGGCCTTTCAAATGCCTCCTGAAAGCTGCAGATGGCTTTTATCTTGTTAGAATCATCTTTACTGGGCTTCTGTTCACTGAAATGAAACTGTTGGGTTGGCAAGAGACAGTATTTGATTAATTGTGAAAGAATTTGGGAGTCACGCCCAGCATGGTTTCAAATGGGAAGTCTTTTATCTTGTGAAACATACCAGTACTGCCTTCGAAAGGAGTGATATCAGCTTCATTCACTCTCTGTAAGATAGCATAAAGACAATTTCTGATCCAGAAATGAAACTACTGTCATGGTTTTGATAGTTGAATAAATAAAAAAGTTTAAAGGAATTTTTAGAGGCCCCACTCTGGACCATAATAAACTTTATAGGCATCCTCTAATTGAGGGTTTCTCAGCCTTGGCATTATTGACATTTGGAATCAGATAATTCTGTGTTGTGGTGGGTTGTCCCGTGCTCTACAGAATGTTTCGCAGTATCCTTGGCCTCGACCTACTAGATACCAATAGCGCCACACCTCCCCCTTACTTGTGACAACCAAAAATATCCAGGCATTATCACGTGTCCCTTAGGGGCACAAAATCATCCTGGTTGAGAACCAGTGCCCTGAATGATTGTTTCCTCAAATAAGGTCTTTAGGATGCCTCACAGGTCTTAGTATAAACACACATTTTTTCATCTAGCACACAGAAAGCCGCAATCTAATTATTGCAAGTGTCTCTGCTTATCACAGTGTCAGTAGAGAGATGAAAATTAAGCAGTGCCTTAACTGGAAAATTCTGGAGTGTTACCCATGGGGAGCCAGAGCCAGGAGTGAGTTATTTTTCGTCTATAGGTGTTCCTGATGCTCAGCCTTTACTCAGTTTGTTTGTACCACACCCTCCCCCCACCCAAAAAAAGCACGCATCCTAAGCATGTTAAGGGTGTTGCTGATTTAAAGGAGTCTTAGTATGAGAGATACTTGCTTTGATCAAATATGGATTTCAATATGAAACCTGTATTTGGATTACAGTATCCAAATGTTGTCTTTACAAATATGGATTTCAATATCAAGTGTGTTTAATATGGATTGATATTAAAATCCATTGAAGTATGCATTTCATATTCCTTGAAATTACAAATATGGATTTCAATATCAAATGTGTTTAAATTTAGGTATACTAAAATTAGGCAGAAATAATTATTTAATGTTTCTGTGGCACTTGTAAGGTTGGTTAGGATGGCACTGCTTCTGTCTCTAGGTGTTTCTGTGATGTGTTACGTGAATGCATTTGATAATTTCCTCCTCATTAAAAAAAAACCATATTGATTACTTATAAGTTTGTCTCTAATCCAGGTATTTATGAACAGTGTGGATCATCATAAGATTGTGTGGTGTTTATTACTTGGGAAGTTATGCTACCCTGCAATTAACAACTTTATATATTGACATAAACTTCATTATTCTATGTATACTGAACTCTATTCACATATGCTTCTAATGCCGTTATAAACAGAAATGTTCTAATTCTAGGTTGGTTTGAATTTTTGTAAGTCCTACAGACGAATCCTTTTAAAAGCCTATTTCAGATAATTCGATAATTACCTAGAAGAGCAGAAGCTTTTAACAAATGGAGAAAATATATGTGTGTGTGTGCATGTATATATGCATATGTGTATGTGGTTCTGACAGTGTTGCACGGCTTGCTGGTTCTCAGTTCCCCAGCCAGGCATTGAACCCATGCTCCCTGCAGTGGAAGCAGAGTCCTAACCAGTGGACTGCTGGAGAATTCCCTAACCAATATTTTATTTGATTTAGAATACATCAGACCTAACCAAATCAGATTGTTCATCATTCACCATACTTCTGTGTTTGTAAAATATGACACTAAACCCAGATGCTATTTTTAGGAAATCAGGATTGCATTTAATTTACTGAACATTTCAGAAAGACATTAAAAGGTGAATACTGTAAGTGCTTGACTCTGTAAATTCCAAAATACCTTAGACATTATCAGCAAACAAAGAATGACTAAACTATGCTTGGATAAGTGACCAGCAGTTTTCAAGTGCTTTTACTTCTGATTTTCCCCAGCAGCCATGTGAGGTAGATGGAAACTGTAGATCCTTTAAACAGATTAAGAAGATAAAGGTACAGAGAGGCAGAGAGGGTTTGATTTACCCTAAGTGGAGATTGGACTGCAGTCCAGGTCTTCTGGCTCCCAAGGTTCTTCTTTATATACAAAGGAATGATTAAAGTCTCTGATTTGAAATTTCACTATGTAACTAGAGGTTAAAACTTTGAATATTTAATTATTTTTATGTCATTTTTGATCCTTCCTCATGGAAGAAAATTTTTAAAATAAATCTTAACTTGACTGTAACTTTTTCCCCTTCATCTTTAATAATGGTTCTAAGAATAATTAGTGATATAGGATGGGCCATGGCTATTGACTATTAAAGAAGCAAGTTTTATTAATTGGGTTGTTAGTATTTATTCTGCAGAACTGGGAGTGTTCTGTGTGTGAAAATCACAGGATTGATGCTTGGTAGAATCTAGAATGTTCTTCCCAGATAGGCACTAAAATCATACCTGCCTTACAAATCATGAATGTAGCTAAAACTAAATGGACTTGCTGGTGGACGCTGCAGGCAGAGATCAGGAGCTTTATGTCATCTTGTTGCAAACCATGTTAAGAAATTCTGCTTTCTTCATTTATTCTAATTGTATGATAAAATTCTCTTCCTTGAAAGTTCTTCCTAACTAATTAAGATACAGACAAGACAGTTTATTACTTGGGGACACATAGTCAAACATACCCCAGGGTCATTTTTTTTAGACATTAAATTGATTGGAAAGGGAATAGGACTGAGTGTGGTAATGTCACTTTCATAGTCACTAATTTTATGACTCCTCTGTCGGTAATTTTCAGACATCATTTGTCTTAAGTATCAGTAGCTTCTATGTCAGTAGTGCTTACTTTTTTATATGTTAAAGCATGTGACAGAATCATCTGGTTTGTACCTTTCAGTCTGCCACCAGATGCCAACAGTATTATTTAAAACTCATATTTGTAACCAAAATCTTTTCAAAATCTTTTCATGAAATGAATCTCTATAATTTATCTTTTTAAGAGCAGTGATTTAGCATATGTCCATTCATTTATTCTTAGAAGTTTTGATAAATCAAGTTGTTCTAAATTTAAGTGGGATAAGAGAACGTTTGGAAGGTGTTTGGAGGGAGAAGCAGGGCATTGGGTAAATTGCCAATTGACAGAAATCTGAGCACTTTGGAGGCAAACCTACAATGCTGCGTGGTACCTGCTGTTATCCTGTTGTTTGTTAGTAAAAGTGTTGATTGTACTCTGATGTTGCACAAAGAAGTAGATACTGTTTCTGTTAATTCATAGTTCTGTACAACTTTAGCTTTACATTTTTGCTGCTGCTGCTAAGTCACTTCAGTCGTGTCTGACTCTGTGCGACCCCATAGAGGGCAGCCCACCAGGCTCCCCTGTCCCTAGGATTCTCCAGGCAAGAACACTGGAGTGTGTTGCCATTTCCTTCTCCAATAAGTATGAGTTAATATTAATTCAGAAATATTGTTGCCATTGAGGAAAGCAACACATGGAGGTAACTGTTCTCATGGCCACTAGAGGGCATGCACACCATCTGCTGAAATTTATGCCACACTGCAAATGGTGCTCACCTAGGAAAGACATATTTTATGCTGATGAGGTTGGGCTGGCCTCATATAAATAGCCCATTTAGCTTATTCCAGCCTTATTATAGCAGGTACTGAATATACTGTACATCATGGAATGGAGTTGAAAACCCACAGATGGTTAGGGTATAATCTGGTACTCTTCGTGTTTTGTTCTTCACCATGAGAATAAATATCTGTTGGTTTAAGCCACCAAGTTTGTGGTGATTTGTCATGGCAGCCCTAGAAAGCTTAACACATGAGGTAATATCAGAAAACCATTGCTACAGAGAAAGACAAGTGACAGGACAGACAGGAGAGCAGAGAGGGAGGTGTGAGTGTCTTAGAAGGCAGAGAAGACGTCTCTGAGGACATGACATTTGGACAGAGACTTAGAGTGAAGCCTCTGTGATGTGATCCGTCCCTGAGGAAATTTGGGGAAAGTGCTCCAGGAGGCAGGAGCAGTGAGTGCAGAGGTCCTGAGGGAGGAATTGGATTTGGCGGGGCAGTGACTGGAGCTGAGGGGAGAGCGGCACAGGGGAGTCGAGGGCACAGAGGTGTCTTGCGACTGCGGTGTGTCCTGATCACACCTTTGATGCGGTGGGCAAGCGGAGGAAAGGGGAGCTCTGGCCGTGAGGTTCCTGTGAGCTGTTCAGCTCTCCTGGCAGCCGTCCTGGCCTCAGGAGGGACCAATGGGAATTCTGCGGCTGGACCCTGAGGTGGGACCATCTGTACACGCTGGTGGTCATCAGAGTGAGGAGCGACAGCGTGCATGCCAGCTGGCCCCAGCCCCAACCTCAGCCCAGGGTCAGGCTGCGCCACGTGCTTGGCCTGCTCATCTGAAAGAGAGCCTCAAAAGCATATGAGGCAGGGGCCCCGGTGTCTGCTTTGAACCAGCTCTTGGGTTGATATGCAGCCCAGCAAACAAGGGGTGTAGACCTGGCACGATCGTTCGTGTGGATAGGCATGTATTTTGTTCCCCAAACTTCCCTTTTTGCAGATTTAAGAAAGAACTGTGGAGGAAACTGAAATACATAATCATTTCTCAGATAACAGCTTTGGTTGGAGAGGCATTGAAACTTTGGGGAAATGGTTGTGAAATTTATTTTACCTGAAGCATAACCAGAGCCAGTTTAATAACTTCTAAATGCTAATTTGCAATAGAAATAAACAGATAATTGTCACTTTATTTCCTTTTTATTATTTTGAAATGTTAGTTTTAAGTGACATTCTGAAACATGCCACATTTCAAAATTTAATAGACTGTCACACTACTATGAATATTTGGAAAATAGTACCTAAAATAGATAGACATTGCCTGTTTCTTTAAAATAGCTAGCATTTTATGATTTATGCAACCTTTAATCCTTTCATATGGTTGTTGAATTTTATGATCTTCATATTTTTGTCAGTAAAAAGTAAAAGTAATTTTACCTATGGGTTTTTTTGTCTTGTTTGTGGAATTTCTTTGGAAATTTCAGTACCAGGTCTTCTGAGAATAGACGGTCCTTCATTCAAGTGGCATAGCCCCTTGGGAAACCACAGCAGTGGTGCCATCAACAGGGATAAACCCTTACATGGTTAAAAGGCCTGCAGACGATCCCTGCAAATGGTTTAGCCTCTATTCATTTTTAAAGGTTTAATCTGCATTTCTCATGAAGACATAGAATTCAGGTAGTTTTTATTTCCATTGAGGTGTGTTTACATAAACACACATGTAATTACATACATGCATATAAATAGATACATGTTTATGGGCCGTATGCCTTCTCCTATAATGGGAGAAGAGAGTTTGAAGCTCACTTCATATAATTTTTGGCCATGAAACCTTTCTTAGTATTTAGAATGAGTTTATTCCAATTGGTTTTGATTTAGGAGAGTGAAAGAAATTTAAACGGGTGTATTTTCTTTCCATCACTTTTCATTTTATCTTGTATTACCCAGTATTAACTGACTGAAATTCCTGAAGGTCTTGTTTTCCTTAGTTCATGGTATGAAGGCTGATACACCATCATAGCTTGGTTTAAAACATTAGGAACCCAAACAGTTTGTTATTCTACTTTGAGCCAATTCTGGATTGGCTTGTTGAAAACATTTAAAGAAATTTAGCAAAAAAAAAAAAAAATCCTGTTTCAATAACTTTACTTTCTTATTTCCTCAGTTGTTTGAGAAATTAGTTATTTGTTGGATTTTTTTTTTTGATATTAAGATTAAAAATTGACTGTCTCGGTCTCTACCAGAATGAAAAGCAGTAATTTATTTAAAATGAAATCTTATTAGACTAAACAAGTACTTTAGATTTGAAAGATAGTATGTTCCATTATAGATCAGAAATTTCCTTTTTTGTACAACATACTGATTTTAAACTTTACCAACAGGGTAAATTTCTATTTTACTACTTAGGTCTTTGTCCCAGTGATCACATCAGCTCCAAAATTATTTATTAAAAACAGTGTTGTGTGTTCTAGGGTTAGAAAGGACTCCTTACCTCTAGCTAGTGCTTTATGTTCATCAAGCTCATTCTTCTCAGTAATCCCAGGATGAATGGTCCCCATTTGCCAGTTAAGAAAGCTGAGCTTCACATTGAAGGGTTCACCCAAGATCACTGAGCTGTCAGACTTGAGCTTAGGTCTCGGGACTCCCAGCCAGCACTCTGCTCAAGGATCTCATAGTTGGGCTTCAGAAACATTTAGTTACAGAACAAAGTCGGACAGAATGGTGCCCGCAGGGCCCTCTAAGGAGGAAGAAGTTATTCTGAACATGAAAGCAGAATGTGTCTGGTGGAACACAGTTAATTGGTTTGGCAGAATGGAGGGGCTCGGGGTTCTAAGCTTAGAGAAATGGAATGAGCAGGTGGAAGCTGGGGTGGAGGACCAAGAGAGCTCTCCGCACGCTGACCTGACGAGAGAAGAGCGTTGCCCGTGAGGAATGCTGGCCTCTGAGTTGGGGGAGAGGAAGGAGCCCCAGAAGGATGACCTTGAGCACCAGTGGAGCCACCCAGGGGTAGCCTGATTTCCAGTGAGCGTGAAGGTGTGTTTGGAGTGAGGGGAGGAAGAACTCGAGGAAGAATTGTAAGAAAGGTAACAGATCATTGAACTGGTTTGCCTAGAGTTGCTAAACAAAGGCAAGTGAGTACTTGAACTTGATGGTTTCAAACCAGAGCATAGGAGAACTGTCCACGGAGGGTGAA
Source organism: Neotragus pygmaeus (assembly GCA_006410875.1). Lineage (NCBI taxonomy): Eukaryota > Metazoa > Chordata > Mammalia > Artiodactyla > Bovidae > Neotragus > Neotragus pygmaeus. The sequence goes on along the minus strand of SJYV01045620.1, from coordinate 1,421,257 downwards.
AGACCTGCCTAGGGCGCTTCAGCTCTGAACTAACTGCCCCTGTAAAAGCTGCTGCAACTCAACTCCATCCCTTACCCTGTCTGTTGTCTAAATGGAGGGAAAGGGTCAGTGCTAACCGGCAGCTTTTTTCGTGGGCTTCTGTTAGGTTTTTTAAAAAGGGAATGCAGCAGATTGCAGTTGTTAAGTTGTAACGGCATGTATTTCTTGTTTTGAAATAGTGCTCTTTATGCCTTGACCAGCATACCCCAGTCACCTAATTCTGCTCTTGTTCTACAGCCTGGAGTTCTCGGGTACTTTGAGTTCAGTGGCTCACCCCAGCCACCGGGTTATTTGACCTTCTTCACCTCAGCACTGCATTCATTAAAGAAAGGTAAACAGGATTCATATTAACACATTAGTGCTTTAACCAAAATGTAGGTATACTGATATCTACTTTTGCATAGGTTATCTTTGTGATTATACAGTTTAGTTCTCTTGATTATTTTTTTCTGTATTTATATTACATTGTTTTATGTTCTATTGACAGAATTGTTTGCTGTTTCAAGGACAGTCTCTTAAATGTTTAGAGCCTTTTTTTAATGTAGCTGATCACACAGTGTCTACAATGTTGTATTTTGCACTTTAAATTTTATTATATTCTCTGGTTTTGTGTGGAGTTGGACATTTTGATCACAGTTTTTAGTGGTTGTATTGTTGGTTGTATGAAAGTCATGTCACATTACAGCATCAGCCTATGGCTAGCTTCACTATTCTCAAATCCATATATACATGTTTTTTTTACATAGTAGAATCATATCTTATTTGAAGCCCTGCTTTATAAGTTAAACATTATATCCTGCCTGTTTTTTCATGTTGCTCCATTTTCTTTCTCTGTGTCAGCTGTGACCTGAAATCAGCTCTTACTGTTAGATACTTAGATCATCTGCTATTCATCCCTTCCTTACAAACCGTGGTCCAAGCTTCTTCCCATCCCACTGATGGGACCAATGGGCACTTACCTGGTACCCAGTCTCCACCCTCCTTCCTCACATGGGGGCCACTGTGCCAGCCCTTCTGCCTGAAACATGACCTCTCATCCCCAGTGCCCAGGGCCCAGCTCTTCACCTTTTAAACCCTTGTTTATCCTCCAGATTCCCCTCAAATAGCACCTCCTCAGTCTCCCACATTGGGGAAAGATTTGTTGTTTTTTTTCATAGCACTCAGCCTAGTTTATATTGATGTGTCTACTTGTGAGATGATTTGTTTACTGTCTGTCGTTTTCCTGGGACTGGGAGGTTTCTGAGGGTGGGGACTGTGTGTCTTCAATTTAGTGTTCTTTCTCCAGCGTTTGACACATAGCAGGGGATCAGTCACTATTTGCCAGGTGAGTGATCACACTGATCTTTCAGTAGGCCAGCCAAAATATGTAGCCATCCTCCTGTTACTGGATATTACATTGCTTCAATATTTGGGGGGATATTATGATAGTATACTATTAATACATCAAGCAGTTGTATTATTGGCCATTTTTGTGTGTACATTGTCTTAAGGTTTTATGCATAGAGAATCTGCTGTATGCATGCTTTTCACGCAGGGGACATTGGGAGAGGAACTCAACCTGTCACATTAGGTGTCTCTTCTGTCCCCTTTAAGATCTGAAGTGGTGACTAAGGAGGCTCAGTGAGTCAGAGTTTTAATTTTGAAGACAAAATACTGCCAACTGAAATAAGCTTAAGCAGATAGATGTTCAAAAGTCCTCTTAAGAAACTAAATAAAGTCCTTTGAAGATGATGTATAAAAGGGTAGCCTAGAGTTAGTCACTTGAATAATGGCAGCATTCAAGTTTTTGAGAAGCTGTTTCAAGATTTGAAAGGGTGTGTTGTTATCCAGCTAACTTATAATGTGTGTTAATGTTTCATCTTAAATTACCTTTTCATTCAGAAGTTTCCAAAACATTGCTTCTTTTGGAAAAAATCTTTCCAAATATGAGGTAGTAATCTTTATTCCCATTTTTTTTCTAATATAGTTGACTTACTAAAAGTTTTTTTAATAAGTTTTTTTTTTTTTTCTGTTCCTTTTTTAAGCAAGGAGGGTAACAAATGGCTTGACTACCTGAAGGTACAAAACAAATCTTATGGTCAGATCACTAATTTTGACAAATGATTATATCAAATTTCTTTTCGGAATAAATCTAGCTCAGTAAATGTACTATATTTCTTCCCTCTCTAGTTGGGTCTTGTAAAATCTTGTTGCCTATTGACTTTGCAAGAACTGAGTTCATTGTATTTAATAATTTTTCACTCCATTTTTGTGGCTAAGCTCCCACTTAAGCTTTAATCAACCATTTTTAGAAGAAAAACACAAATTTGGAAGGATGAATTTCTCTGAAATATGTACTGTGAAGGATTACCTAAAGTAAATCTTCTTTGGGCATCTGGGTGTTTTTCACCTTTGCTTTCTCCTACGCTGAAGTCAAATGGTATTTTACTTACTATAAATAGCCGATGCTCAGTAAGAGAAAACCATGCAGGCTTTTTTTTTTTTTTTAAACAGGACAGTTTGAAATGTAAATTCTAGGTCATTGTTGCGTTTCTGTCGTGTACACAAATTGAGCCTGAGGAACATTTGACCTGTTTAACATTTGGTTATAGAGAGCTTAACTGATGAAGTGTTTAGACTGTTGTGGTAGAAAGCAGATGTCCTGGTTCACCAGGCCACGAGCGTAGATAAAATGCACATGTCTTTCCATTGCCTTGTAAAAAAATTGCCTTAGAAACAGCCAGGACACTCTCTAACGTTTGTTTAGCTTGCCATTGGTCTACAAATATTTTGAGAATGTGCCATATATGAAGCACTCTGCCTGGGTGTTGGGGGTGGGGTGCTGAGAGGGGCCATCTCAGTCTCCTGTGTCCTCTGCCTGTTGGTCTCCATTCGGGTGCCGGTTCGTCAGTTTATGTTGGCCCTGCTGTTAGATGGTTGTGGGCAGTAGCCCTTTGTTATATTTCTGTCCATTATTCTCTAGACATTTTACTTTTATCTCTCTCTCTTTTTTTTAATATAGCAGTTCTGTATTTTCATGTAGTTAAATCTGTGGTTCATTTTCTTGATTTATTTTTTAAAAATCTGATCACTAATTAGTTCACTTTCTTCTCTTTGGATTTTAAAATTATTTAGCACTTTATGCTGCCTGGGTTTACCTTGGCTTAAAATACAGAGCACAGTTGATTTTGCTCACTTCTTACTGACTAATCAGCACTATTTACAGAGTAACACTTCCTTTATCCTTCATCTTGATGATGCCTGCTTAACCAAAAAATATTTTCTTATGTGTAATTGGGTCTATTTTCTGTGTTTTCTCTTGGTCTAGAAACCTTTCTGTATAACTAAATATAGTTTCGTTCCTTGCTCTGTGAGGGAGTACCTGGTGAAGTCTGGACTCTGCTGCTTTTAGTTCTTGTGTTTTATGAAATATGCTTTTATATCCATCTATACATTGGGCTGGTAATTTTGTTAAATGTTTATATTGACTTAGAGGTAATTGACATTTTCATAAAATTTAGCTTCCCTTTCTAGGCTCACAGCGTAACTATTCATTTATTCAAACCCCCCTTTCAGTTTTTTGTAAATGGTCTTGGCATGCATGCATACTCAGCCATGTCTGACCAGGCTCCTACATCTATGGGATTTTCCATGCAAGAATATTGGAGTGGGTTGCCATTCCCTCCTTCAGGGTATTTTCCTGATCCAGGAATTGAACCCATATCTCTTGTGTCTCCTGTATCGGCAAGTGGGTTCTTTACCACTGCACCACCTATGAAGCCCCAAAGGTCTTACACACCCTCATTACTGACTAATCCTTGCAAAGTGCTGAATGATTAACTGTGAGCTAGCATTCTGGGTGTGTTTCCAGATCCTTGGGACACTGGTCCCTTGTACTTTTCCTCTCTTCCTAGACTGCCAAGCCTTTCCTCTTTAAGCCTTTTCACCTTGATCTTGGCAGACAGACTTTCTTCTTTTGCCTAAAGAAAACTTGATAGAGGGGTTGATATTTTTAGGGTGCCTACTTGATTTTTTTCCTGTCTTATGCTTATTTATTTACTGTAAAGATGCGTTCTGATAAAATGTTGTTATATTCTGCTGTGATTCAGTGCCCTTTTTAAAAGAGAAAATTTTCAAGAAATTTCATCCATTTGACCTTCAGAAGGGATGCAGTGCTTCCTGAGGGGAAGGCAGGGGCCTGGGAGCTGGTGTCTGGTCCTTAGCCTTTGTCTGCCCTGGCAGGGTCCATACACTTGAGCAAAACATGCACCTTTTCTGTGTTTGAGTTTCTCTGCCATAAAATGGGAGAGAGTAGAGGCGAGAGGGTAAGTGCTTGTTTTACAAGGCCACATCATGTGTGAATTATGTTGTGTGTGAATAAAGTGATAGTCTGAAAGTCTGTAGTAGTTTAATGGGAAAGCCACCGACCGAAAGCGCCTGAAGCGAGTTCTGGGTCTGGTTTCTTCTAGGCGACTATACCAGGTGTTCTGCACCTAGACCAGTCAGCAGGTCTTCCTCTTCCCTTTTCCTGGAGCTCTCCATCCTTGCTGCTTTTTGTGTAGTAAGCACTCTGTCTCCACCTGTGGATTCAGCCAACCCGGGGTTGAAAATATTAGGAAAATTCTAGGAAGTTCCCCAAAGCAAAAATTGAATTTATCACACATCTGCCAACTGACATAGCATTACATTGTATCTACAACTATTTATTAAGTATTTACACTGTATTGGGTGTTATAAGTTCTGGAGAAGGAAATGGCAATCATAGAGGTGATCTAAAGCATACCAGAAGATGTGTGTAGGTTCCATGCAAATGCTGTGCCATTTTGCACAGGGGACTTGAGCATCCCTGGATTTTGGTATTCAAGAGGAGTCGGGGCCCGGGCTGGAACCAGTTCCCTGTGGACACCAAGGAATGACAGTGAGGCATGCTGTTCTCCCCATGGAACTGACTGCATCTCTGTCCCACCCAAATGTGAGCCAGTTTGTTCAGGCAGTATTTACTGAGCGCCTTGAGGCCAAGGTTTCCTCACTGGGCTGTTACAGTTCTAACAGTTTAGCCAAAAGCTTTAATGAATAATTTGTAAAGAACACTATACCTTGAGATTGCCGAGGGAGTGATTTTCTCAGTGGGATGTTGTCACTTTAGATCTCCTGCCCACCTCCTCCATGTCCCCTCATATCTGTCCTTTCAAGTTCCCTAGACCAGAGTTGCAGGAGTCACTCACCCTGGGCTGGACAGAGGCCTAGCTTGGCTCATTCTTGGCTTCTCACTGTCTCCTGACACTAGAATCCTAACGGATTGAATTGAAAACCATGTGATATTTTGGAGAAGTAAATGGCAGCCCCCTCCAGTACACACACACGCACACGCACGCATGCACGCACGCACACGCGCACACACAGACACACACGCACACACACCACCCCCCACCCCCATTTAAATGTCATCCTCAAAATACACTGAACTGTTAACTAAAGACCCACTCCCTTCTTTCACCTTTAGGAATTCCTGACTGTAGTTGACAGCAAATTTTGTGACATTAGTCTTCTAAGGAACACTTTTGGAAAATAACCCTTGCGGCGAATTTTTTCAAATAGAAGCTGATTGAAGTGATCCCAGTGTAGAGCCCCTCTCCTCCACCAGGTGGCGTTGTGTGGTGCTGCTATTTGCTGAGACAATTCCGTCAGGACACAAAGAAGGTCCCTTCATGAATAAAGCTTTTTTGGAGCACTTTTCTGTTAAACTATGAAACTTTATACAACATCAAGAGATCTGAAAGGTAGGATTTTCTTATCCTGTAAGTGACATTCTTAAAGTCATTGAAAAAACAGGGAGCTGGGACTTCCCTGGCAGTCCAGTGGCTAAGACTCTGCACTTCTAACACAGGGGGCCCAGGTTTGATCCATGGTTAGAAAACCAGATCCCACGTGGCTGCAACTAAGAGTTCACATGCCATAACTAAGAAGCACATAAATAGATAAATACTTTTTAAAAGACCAACAACCATTAAAAAAAAAATCAAAAAGCAAGGGACTGACTTCTTAGGCAAGGTTGACTCTGAGATTACTGTATTTCCTCAGGTTCCTGGGTCTAACTCTTGGAAGTTTGGACCAGGCATTGGATTTAACAGTTCTCTGTGAATGAAACAGGTTCTTGATCAGTTGGTTTTCTCAGATAATCTTTTTGTTGAGATTATTGAGTATTAATGAGTACTGATTAGTGAGTATTGTTGTCACTATACTCACTTGCAGAGAGAAATCTTTTTCTGGCTGACTAACTGCTGGTGATCTGAGGCCCTCTGGGTACTTATTAATACATGTTAGAGTAAATATATTAGGAAGTCCATACTTCTTTATTCCCATTTAAAAATGACTTTTAATTATGCTGCTATTATTTTAGCAAGGATATGATCATATTTCATAGGAAATACTTTTATTCCCATTATGACATCTCCTCAGCCTTGCAAGTACTGCTCAGTTCAGTTCAGTCGCTCAGTCATGTCCGACTCTTCGTGACCCCATGGACTGCAGCATGCCAGGCCTCCCTGTCCATCACCAACTCCCTGCTATATAAGCACTAAGCCGGAAACCAGACATTCCTGTTCTTGAATTAGATTCAGAAGCATGACTTATTAATTCAGTGAACTTTGGAGGGTCTACTTTGTACTCCAGCTGTGAAGAAGAGTAACACTTCCTACCATCCATAGTACCCCCATAGGGTGGCCCTCGGGTGGGCTTGTCCACAGAGCAAGTGCAGTAACACATCTGTGACAGGCTTTGTCGGAGCACGGAGGTGTGGGGGGTGCGGGTCAGGTCAGGGAAGACTGGAGGTGGGCGGGGTTTCCCAGGAGGATGAGGAGTCAGAGTGAGGATGAGGAACAAGAGAGCGGAAGACAGGTGGTGCTGAGAGAAGCAAACAGTGTGCGAAGAGCTCAGAACCGAGCTTAGTGGTCACCTGTAGATGCTCTGATTCCTTGGACCTTGGTTCTAAGCTCAGAACCGAGCTTAGTGGTCACTTGTAGATACTCTGATTCCTTGGACCTGTGTGTTTGAAAAATTTCACTGTCTTTTACTTTCTAATCGTTTTGTGGTATTTTCTACCTTTTTGAAGTTTACCTGTTTTATGAGTGTGTATGTATATATGTTTTTGTTGTTGTGTTTTGGGGATTTTCTCTGGCCATGCTGTGCGGCATGTGGGATCCCAGTTCCCAGATCAGAGATGGAACCTGTGCCCCCTGCAGTGAAAGCATGGATTCTTAACCTCTGGACCGCCAGGGAAGTCCCTGTCTGTGTGTGATTTGATTTTTGATCTTGTTTTTTCAGGGTTGTTGGAGGTTTTTTGGTGGCTTTTGTTTTTGTTTTAAGCTGAAATAAGACTCCTAGGCACAGAACCCAAAACATTAAAATCTTGAAAACCTCTCAGGGATCCCCTTCTATAATCAATTCACATACTTATAGTGAAGCCATTCGGTTCAGACAAACCCAGCTCTGGCCTCCACTTGACTGCTTGTTATGTAACACTGAGCATGATAAGTTGATGCTGAACAGAGCACTTTACCCGGAAGATCCAATCTTCACTGCCACTCTTTGAAGTAGAATGTTACCTTCTCAGTGTTACTATCTCAGCTGAGGAGACTGAGGCTTAGGAAAGGTTGTTAACAGACCCCAGGTCACTGTAAGGCAGAACAGTGGCTCCTCAGAGATGTCCACATTCTAACCCCAGGACCTGTGAATATATTACATTGCATGACAAGAGGAAATGGAGGTTGCACGTGGATTTAAGTTGCTAATCAGCTGACATTGAGAAAGGGAGGTTATCTTGGAGTATCTGAATGGGCCCAAGATAATCAGAACAGTTCTTAAAAGTGGAATTGAGAGGCAAAGAACAGTGTCAGAGTGATCCAGTGAGAGAAGGACTTGTCTGGCCATTGCTGGTTTTGAAGATGGAAGGGGCCACAAACCAAGGAATGCAAGTCGCCTCTGAAAGGCAGGAAAGGCAAGGAGGTGGACTCTCCCCTGCAACCTCTGGAAGGAGCACTCCCTGCTGACACCTTGAGTTTAGCCCAGTGAGGCCCATTTTAGACTTCAGCCTCCAAACTGTAAGATATTTTTTAAAGCTACTAAATTAGTGGGTAATTTGTTATAGCAGTAACAGTGATTTAATATAGTCATGTCCAGTAAGNACACACACGCACACACACCACCCCCCACCCCCATTTAAATGTCATCCTCAAAATACACTGAACTGTTAACTAAAGACCCACTCCCTTCTTTCACCTTTAGGAATTCCTGACCGTAGTTGACAGCAAATTTTGTGACATTAGTCTTCTAAGGAACACTTTTGGAAAATAACCCTTGCGGCGAATTTTTTCAAATAGAAGCTGATTGAAGTGATCCCAGTGTAGAGCCCCTCTCCTCCACCAGGTGGCGTTGTGTGGTGCTGCTATTTGCTGAGACAATTCCGTCAGGACACAAAGAAGGTCCCTTCATGAATAAAGCTTTTTTGGAGCACTTTTCTGTTAAACTATGAAACTTTATACAACATCAAGAGATCTGAAAGGTAGGATTTTCTTATCCTGTAAGTGACATTCTTAAAGTCATTGAAAAAACAGGGAGCTGGGACTTCCCTGGCAGTCCAGTGGCTAAGACTCTGCACTTCTAACACAGGGGGCCCAGGTTTGATCCATGGTTAGAAAACCAGATCCCACGTGGCTGCAACTAAGAGTTCACATGCCATAACTAAGAAGCACATAAATAGATAAATACTTTTTAAAAGACCAACAACCATTAAAAAAAAAATCAAAAAGCAAGGGACTGACTTCTTAGGCAAGGTTGACTCTGAGATTACTGTATTTCCTCAGGTTCCTGGGTCTAACTCTTGGAAGTTTGGACCAGGCATTGGATTTAACAGTTCTCTGTGAATGAAACAGGTTCTTGATCAGTTGGTTTTCTCAGATAATCTTTTTGTTGAGATTATTGAGTATTAATGAGTACTGATTAGTGAGTATTGTTGTCACTATACTCACTTGCAGAGAGAAATCTTTTTCTGGCTGACTAACTGCTGGTGATCTGAGGCCCTCTGGGTACTGATTAATACATGTTAGAGTAAATATATTAGGAAGTCCATACTTCTTTATTCCCATTTAAAAATGACTTTTAATTATGCTGCTATTATTTTAGCAAGGATATGATCATATTTCATAGGAAATACTTTTATTCCCATTATGACATCTCCTCAGCCTTGCAAGTACTGCTCAGTTCAGTTCAGTCGCTCAGTCATGTCCGACTCTTCGTGACCCCATGGACTGCAGCATGCCAGGCCTCCCTGTCCATCACCAACTCCCTGCTATATAAGCACTAAGCCGGAAACCAGACATTCCTGTTCTTGAATTAGATTCAGAAGCATGACTTATTAATTCAGTGAACTTTGGAGGGTCTACTTTGTACTCCAGCTGTGAAGAAGAGTAACACTTCCTACCATCCATAGTACCCCCATAGGGTGGCCCTCGGGTGGGCTTGTCCACAGAGCAAGTGCAGTAACACATCTGTGACAGGCTTTGTCGGAGCACGGAGGTATGGGGGGTGCGGGTCAGGTCAGGGAAGACTGGAGGTAGGTGGGGTTTCCCAGGAGGATGAGGAGTCAGAGTGAGGATGAGGAACAAGAGAGCGGAAGACAGGTGGTACTGAGAGAAGCAAACAGTGTGTGAAGAGCTCAGAACCGAGCTTAGTGGTCACCTGTAGATGCTCTGATTCCTTGGACCTTGATTCTAAGCTCAGAACCGAGCTTAGTGGTCACTTGTAGATACTCTGATTCCTTGGACCTGTGTGTTTGAAAAATTTCACTGTCTTTACTTTCTAATTGTTTTGTGGTATTTTCTACCTTTTTGAAGTTTACCTGTTTTATGAGTGTGTATGTATATATGTTTTTGTTGTTGTGTTTTGGGGATTTTCTCTGGCCATGCTGTGCGGCATGTGGGATCCCAGTTCCCAGATCAGAGATGGAACCTGTGCCCCCTGCAGTGAAAGCATGGATTCTTAACCTCTGGACCGCCAGGGAAGTCCCTGTCTGTGTGTGATTTGATTTTTGATCTTGTTTTTTCAGGGTTGTTGGAGGTTTTTTGGTGGCTTTTGTTTTTGTTTTAAGCTGAAATAAGACTCCTAGGCACAGAACCCAAAACATTAAAATCTTGAAAACCTCTCAGGGATCCCCTTCTATAATCAATTCACATACTTATAGTGAAGCCATTCGGTTCAGACAAACCCAGCTCTGGCCTCCACTTGACTGCTTGTTATGTAACACTGAGCATGATAAGTTGATGCTGAACAGAGCACTTTACCCGGAAGATCCAATCTTCACTGCCACTCTTTGAAGTAGAATGTTACCTTCTCAGTGTTACTATCTCAGCTGAGGAGACTGAGGCTTAGGAAAGGTTGTTAACAGACCCCAGGTCACTGTAAGGCAGAACAGTGGCTCCTCAGAGATGTCCACATTCTAACCCCAGGACCTGTGAATATATTACATTGCATGACAAGAGGAAATGGAGGTTGCACGTGGATTTAAGTTGCTAATCAGCTGACATTGAGAAAGGGAGGTTATCTTGGAGTATCTGAATGGGCCCAAGATAATCAGAACAGTTCTTAAAAGTGGAATTGAGAGGCAAAGAACAGTGTCAGAGTGATCCAGTGAGAGAAGGACTTGTCTGGCCATTGCTGGTTTTGAAGATGGAAGGGGCCACAAACCAAGGAATGCAAGTCGCCTCTGAAAGGCAGGAAAGGCAAGGAGGTGGACTCTCCCCTGCAACCTCTGGAAGGAGCACTCCCTGCTGACACCTTGAGTTTAGCCCAGTGAGGCCCATTTTAGACTTCAGCCTCCAAACTGAAAGATATTTTTTAAAGCTACTAAATTAGTGGGTAATTTGTTATAGCAGTAACAGTGATTTAATATAGTCATGTCCAGTAAGTGAGGAGTGCGATTGGAACCGAAACCACATCACTCCATCTGCCTCTGCTCTCCTGGGATGAGGAGGTGGTGATTCTCACCTCCAAGGCTTTGCTCGTGGTCCTACTTAAAATGCCGTGCCTCTCCCTAATTAGTATCTGCCTTCCTAATTTTTCGGGTCCTAGCCGAAGTCCTGTGGGAGTTGTAGATATTGCCCAGTCAGCGTGACATCTGGTAGACATAGAGTGGATATTTCCATCCACCGACTCCTTTCTTGGAACTCCTGTTGGACTGCTTGGCTGTGTCTCCCACTTAGCAACCAATGTTGTTTTCTGATTTTCTCTTAGACGTTAGTGGCGTCTTCTTAACTTGTAGTCAGGGACTGACTCTCCTGACTAGTGGTGTTAGTGGCAGGTGTCCTGTGTGACCACGGCTTACTCTTTAGGTTCCCCATCTGCAGTGTAAGGGAGCTTTGCCCTAGTTGCCTCTAAAGGAGACTTCAGCTTGAAAATGCTCTGGCCCGTGGCCTTTTTTTTTTTTTTTTTTTAAGACCTGGTAGCTAAGAGTTGTTTTTATTTTTGTAAAGTATGATTAAAAAAAAAAAAAAAAAAAAAAAAAAAATATATANGGTGATGTCCATGTGTAGAGTCTTCTCTTGTGTTGTTGGAAGAGGGTGTTTGCTATGACCAGTGCATTGGATAACGTCTCTGTGAGTTAAACTACAATCTTCTTCTGAAAGATAGTGATAGGGTTGTGCCCACTGCTGCCAGTAATTCTCAAGGCCTTCACAGATTACAAGTCCAATTTGGAATACAATAAAGTAGATGAATGCTATACAACCAGAGAAAACTGTAGCAAATGAGAGAAAAGCACGTTCCAAAAGGTCATGAGAGACAGAAATTCCTGCTCAGTGTGATTCTCCTAAGGCCATAGTCCTTTCCTCATTCTTCATACATAGGGTTAACCAATCAAATGCAAGGCAGGAAACTTAACACTAGACAGTTACACAATAATTGAATGAAAGTGCACAATATCTGAGTTTGTCCTTGGGTATATTGAGGTATATTGAGTCAATAAACATATGCATTGATATGTATTGAAGATAATTTGATTCAACTCTCTCTCCTTAGTTATGAGATTGAGTCTTTGAGAAACAAACAAACAAACAAACAAAAGCAGGTTTATTTTCATTTGGGAATGAGAACTCTGCAAACTGAAAAACATCAAATAGGCATATGGCCCTATTGTTGTGATTAGTTATCAAGACTGAAGACTTGGCCAGAAATCAGGAAAAAAGAGGTGGAAAATCATATTATCACAGATGAGAAGTGACAATTCTTATACCTGCCCAACCAACTCAAATCTAAACAAAGAACAGTATTAAAGACGATATTTCAGAATTACCTAGGATGGCTTTTCTGGAAAGAAAAAATTGCTACCAGTGTCAAATTGGGCCACATTTTTTCTAAGTTTTCAGGTTTTACTAGGCTAGACTAAGGTTGACTACATTGCTATTGGCATTTAGAAATGTTTAATGCATTGGAGAAGGAAATGGCAAGCCACTCCAGTGTTCTTGCCTGGAGAATCCAAGGGACAGAGGAGCCTGGTGGGCTGCCGTCGATGGGGTCGCACAGAGTCGGACACGACTAAGGTGATTTAGCAGCAGCAGCAACATCCCTACTCTCTCCACCATACAGAGTACCTGTCAATTCTGTCTGCCTGCATTATTATCTTTATTATACTAAGAAGAAAAGCAAAGTTATTTGGTTATAGCAAAACAAATTTTTAAATATAATTCCCATTACTTATGCCAAGGGTCAGAAAATCAAGGCCCTTGAGCCAAATTCAGTCTGCAGCCTATTGTTTTATATGGCCTTAGAAATATGAATGATTTTTACATTTTCAAGGGATTATTTTTTAAAAGCATTATGCAGTGACAGATTTTATGTCACCCACAAAAACTAAAATATATACTCTGCAGCCTTTTGCTGGGCTATTAATAATATAGTGCCTTTAAAATTAACTTAAGTGGTTGATTATTAGTAAATTCAATGATTTGAATAAAAATTGAATTTTTAAAGCTAGAAAATAGAAATGGAATACAGCTACTCATTTAATGTACAAAATGCTATATAATATGCTTCTGATGTAGAATTCATTAATATAATGTCAAAAACACATCAATATTTTGATATCCATAAGAAATAAGCTTTTGTGTTTGTAAACTTGTCTGGCTCAACAAAAGAAAAAAGTTTATAAGGCAAACCTTTGCCAGTAAAGTCAAGAAAGAGAAGCCACAAAATAAAATATATGTATATATGTAAATATATGTGAACATCATCACAATTACAGATATATAAATAAAGTAGTATTAAATTGTCCAATAAGTAAATAAAGGTCACTGCAGGGAAAGATTGTAAGCATTAGCTGCAGTCAATTTTTGCAGCTTTCATCTATAAAAATTCATCTATTGAGCCAGATCTTGATACTTTTTCTTGCTGTTAAATATCTAAGCTTGCCCCTTGTCCCTAGCTAAGAATCCAGTTTTTCCAAAACACACTAGATTTTTGCGGAAAGGCCAGTCGCAGAGGAAACCTGATAAAATGAGAATCCTCACTGTTTTTCCATTTTCCCCAACACATGCCAGGGGACTATATTTACTAGGCTGGACTCTCCAGTACTTAATGATTTCCTCCCAGCCTCTGATGGCTTTCACCTCTTTCCTTGCCAGTGTACTTACAAACGCATCAGCCTCCTTGCCTCAATATAACTCTGGTGCTGATTGAAGATTGTGGGTGAAACCTTTGGTTATCAGGAGACTAGGAATAGATCAGGAAACTCAGCACAACTCTGAATTAAGTAACCTTTCAGCTGCAAGAGACTTGAATCACGCCACCAACTTCGCACACTATTCTTAACCGTTTCTTTGTCAGTATTTTTGTTAAAGGGAAAAAGATTAGGATGTCTCCTCCCTTTCTCTATCTTTGTCTCTCTGTCAACCTAGTAGAAACAAAAATTGAACATGTACTAAAATCCATAGATTCTGCATGAAATGTTCCCTGTTACCTCAACATTCACAAATCTTCATCCAATTTCTCAGAAAGTGTGTTAACTGTTGTATGTAACCAGCTGCCTTAGAACACTGAAACAAGGAGTATCATCTGTGAAAGGAAGAGAAAGGAGTACTAATAGAATAGCAGGTGTGTTGATAGTTATTTGAGGAAAAGGAAATTGTTAACAGTGAGGGCTTAGATTTCAAAAATGAAAATAAAAATTCTCTACTTCTGATAAGAAAAAAAAAGTCCCAACCATAATTTAGGTTTTAAAGATGGAAAAATAGTCTATAGACTTTATGTAACAAATACCTACAGTTACCCATTGTTGACACAGACAAACTATGAGACCTAAGTCCCTTGATGACATATTGAGAGTTAGTTGTCCAGCTAATTTTGAGAACTAACCTATGACTTATTTAATTGAATGAAGATCATGGCATCTGGTCCCATCACTTCATGGGAAATAGATGGGGAAACAGTGGAAACAGTGTCAGACTTTATTTTGGGGGCTCCAAAATCACTGTAGGTGGTGACTGCAGGCATGAAATTAGAAGACGCTTACTCCTTGGAAGAAAAGTTATGGCCAACCNATATATATGAATGACACCAATGCTAGACCCAAAGTGCAGCATAAGAGGAGATGGAGGAGGAATTTCTAAGGAGATAATGTTTCTTTAGTGAAGTCTTTCCCTCCCTGAGGCTTTTTTTTAAAGAGAAACTTAATTGAAATACATACAAGAGATGCATTCAAATTGATCGTTTTAATATGATGCTCTGACTAAATGAGAACGATGGTGTGAGGGTGTTTCCGGTCGTGTTAGTGTACAGGACAGTGCCTATTTAGCTCTGTAGTTTATGTTCCTCTCAAATGATGAATTTGGAATGATGTTTTTCTTTCCCTCCTTCCTACTACTACTACTGCTAAGTCACTTCAGTCGTGTCCGACTCTGTGCAAGCCCCACCAGGCTCCCCTGTCCCTGGGATTCTCCAGGCAAGAACACTGGAGTGGGTTACCATGTCCTTCTCCAATGGATGAAAGTGAAAAGTGAAAGTGAAGTCGCCCAGTCGTGTCTGACCCTCAGCGACCCCATGGACTGCAGCCTTCCAGGCTCCTCTGTCCAGGGGTTTTCCAGGCAAGAGTACTGGAGTGGGGTGCCATTGCCTTCTCCGTCCCTCCTTCCTAACTCACAAGAAAAAGGACAATCACTGCTAAGAAGTTATATGTTTACTTGGAGTTTAGCAGTATTTTGGCAAGCACCAGCATATGCATAGTGTGTCTGTGGTGCCCAAATGCCAGACTTTTTTCTACATAATTGCTTTGTGCTTGGGATTTTGAGGGAGTTGCCTGGTGGTCAGGATTCTGTGCTTTTGTTGCCGTGGGCTGGGTTCAGTCCCTGGTTGGGAAACTGAGATCCAATAAGCCGTGCTGCATAGCCAAAAAAAAAAAAAAAGAAATTAACAATGTAACAAATCTCTGAGTCACATTTCTAGGGGAAAATGCCAGCCGTAGCTGTAGTTCATGCGCAGAAGACAAACATTTCTATACAGTTGCATCTCTTTGCAGATTTTTTTATTTTGATGAATGCATGTAGCATTGGAAGTGCGTGAAGTCATCGGCATTGGTGGCTGATGCCGAGTCACTACAGTGGAAACCCTAAGTAATCTTGGAGGGGCTGTTGTTATCCCTGTTAATACAATCCTGTCATCTTCCTTTTTCTTCCTTGTCCAAACCTTGGAAAGAAGAGTGGGAAAGCAGAAGTTAATAAAAATGTCAGAGTATTGAGTAAAGTGAGAATTGTTGGCAGCATGGAAGGGACCACAATACAGGTTTTGCCTTTGGGAATGTAACCACTTCCCAGAGTAAAGAATTGAGAGAAATTTTCCCAGGGAGTAAATAACTTCTTAGCCATGTAGATTAAAATCTACGTGACTTAATCCAGTGGTACTCAGTCCGTTTTGAAGAATATCATGGTTTATTTGTTAGCAGTATCCTGTATCAGTATTTTTCCCAACCTGGTGTTCCATTTTGCCCTGAGATCCCTGAGAGATTAGCTCATGCAGAAGCCTCCTGGAGAGCAGATGGCTGGTCCCGAGGTGAAAATTTCCATTCAGTTCCAGCATGTCTGCTCATTCTTTCAGTGTATCCTTGGGTACCTTACTTTGTAGGACACCAAACGCTGTTTAATGTAGACTCAGAGAATTTCAGAAGCTCGGCTGTTTATACCCAGAGTGGAGAGCCCCACTTTTTCCTTTCTGCAGGAGTGGGACACATTCTTAAAAATAACCATTCTCTGCTATTTAGAGAGGTTTTCATGAAAAAACATCTTTGTCTTAATGTGTCCTTCCCAGATAACTGTCCATTATTAAGGCTTACTGGCTGCTGGACTTATCTGAGGCTAATCTTCCTGAGATACATGAATCTTGCTTTTTCATCGTGGTCACCTTGGCATAGTTCAGTAGAACTTTAACATGAACCACAGAGATATTTTAAAATTTTCTAGTGGCTGCCTTAAAATTGAAGAAGAAATAGGTGAAATCAATAGAATAATTTATATTTTACTTAACCCAATGTACCCCACTTATTAGCATTTTCAACATGTAATCAGCATAAAAACTGTTGAGATATTTTACATTTTTTTAACCAAGTCTTTTATATGTAACAGCACACTTCAATTCAGATGCTAAGTGTTCATTGGAAATACTTGATCTGTATTTAAATTTCATACAATTTACAGCTGAAAAAGTTTTACATACCAAATAGTTTTATATTGTTTCATTTTGTGTATTTATTTTTATTGAAATATAGTTTGTTTATAATATGATATTAGTTTAAGGTTACAAACTCATCTTTTGAATGTTTCCTTATAACTGAGTTGAGTATCACTTTCAAATTAGATTAAATAAAGTCAGATAAAGTAAAAAGTTTAGTCTCTCAGTTGCTCATATTTCAAGTGCTCACTAGCCACTCGTGGTTAGTGGCTACCACCTAGCACCATGCCCTTAGGACCTAGGGCCCATTATCCCGGTGTCCTGGGGAAAGGCAATGGTATCCTAAGACCCCGAGCCTCCGGTAGGCGCCTCCTTGAGCTAATGCCT
The DNA here is from genome assembly GCA_006410875.1 of Neotragus pygmaeus. Taxonomy (NCBI): domain Eukaryota; kingdom Metazoa; phylum Chordata; class Mammalia; order Artiodactyla; family Bovidae; genus Neotragus; species Neotragus pygmaeus. The sequence continues at coordinate 1,404,148 of SJYV01045620.1, read as the reverse complement.
CTGTCCTCCTGGTGGTCTGTTAGTTGGTGAGTGTGAATTGTGTAGCTTTGCTTCTGGCAAGATTTTTATTACTAATTTGAAAGCAGTTAAACATCTATTAATGGAAAATCTGAAAAAAAAATATAAAATTGAATCATTTTGCTGTACACCTGAAACTCATACTGGATTATAAATCAACCATACTTCAATAAAAAGGGAAACAAAAAACCTTTTGCTAGCAAAAGGAACTATTTTTTGTTCTTTTCTAGAATGTTTGAGAATTTTAATATTTTGCCTCACTGAGGTCTTGCCTCAGAATGTATGCAGTTTACCTTAATAGGGGACTGAAGTTTTAATGTTAAAAATTGAATTTAAAGCAGTGGTTTTAAGCAATAAAAGTAGTCTGATATTAAAACATTATGCAGTGACCAGAAACAAAACCCCTGATGCACACTAGAAAGATCACAAGTGAGCCAGATGAGTCTGAGTGGAGACCAGATGAAGTTTCAGATCTTTCCATTCTTGATGTGTCCTTGGTGGTTGCCAGGAGGTAAATGGTGAAGTGGGTTGTGGAAGGTCAATGAAAGCTCTACCCAGAGGGTAAGGGAAGCAGGGGTAGAGCATTCTGTGAGTGACGGAAAAAAACCCCAAGCTCATGAAAGGTAGCAAGGGGTAAACCTGCAATAAGTGCTGAAAATAGACAAGGCTTCATGGATCAAAGCAAGGCTGTTTGTTCCTCAAAGCACGCAGTGAAGCACCATGATATATTTGTTCCACTCATCCCTAGACTTATGGGGAGCCTAGCGGCGGCTGTGTGCCCAGTAAGTTGCCATGTAGCTAAGGGAGACCAGACCAAGGACTCAGATAACAGACAAGCTATTTGTAGCAGACAGTAGACAAGTCAGTCTTCTTGCTGTGGTCATCTTGATGTCTGTGTGACCAGCTACAGGAACTGCTCAGTAACTCCTGCTTTCACCCAGATGTTCTCTCAGGATGCCGTTGCATGTTGCAGTAGTCCTTCTGACACCTTTCCCTGGATAGTTAATAGACTGTAGTAAGCCAGTTACCTGGCTAACAGCATTTATTAAGACTTTATTATTATTATTATTAATTTAATAGGATCATGCCATCATTGGACCCACTGATGGGGGAGGGAAGAGCATGGTTCTGAATTTGTTTTTTATTATTCAGTACATTCAGAATCCTCAATTAAAATATTAAAGCTTCATTCATTCTGGGACAAAATTATTCGTTTTATAATCGACAAAGACCCCTATTGTAGAAAACCCCGGAGCCCTGCCTGACCGAATGTTCTGGATATGGAGATGAGAAGTGTTATTTTCGTGTGTCATTCTTACACTGTGAACTTGGCCTGCTAATTCACGTGCTCCTTATACACAGGAGACTGCACAGATAAACTGCTTCTTCCAGCAAGATTTCCACTATCTGAAGGAACTTTTAAAATGTGTGGTTCTTGTAAATTTCTGTGTGAAAAATAAAGTTTTAAAATTGTAATATGTTTGGGCATGTTAAAATCCGCCGCGTGCAGGCGGCTGTCCATTCTTATGAATGCAGCTAAGCTGGTTTTTGAATGGCCCCTTTCAGCTTTTGAGTTAAACTGTCACTCCTGATTCCTCTGCTCCAGTAAATCATGTTGGTGACTTTGGCGGACTCTCAAATGAGTTTCCTACTAGCTGCTTCTCCTTCACCCCTCTCTGTATCGGTGGCGGTCTGCCAAAATGAGCCTACTGCTGGGTGGAGGGTGGTGTGTGTGCTCCTACCAGTGCGTTTCCCCTCCTGGGTCCTGCTTTTTCTTCCAGCAGCTTTTGAATCTGAACTTACATGTTATGCTTTTTTTTAATTTCAATTTTGAACCAGTTTTATAGCTGCAGAAATGTTGCGCAGATGGATGGATCCAGAGTTTCCAAACGCTCTACCTTCACCTAGCTCCCCCAAGTGTTAATATGATTTAACCATTTGTGGTGGTGTTTTTTGTCAAAACTAAGAAATTAACATTGGTCCAGTGTGAAGGTCTGTAAACCACAGACTGTATTTGAGTTTTGCCATTGTTTTCAGTAATGTCTGTTTCTGTTCTAGGATTCAGTCTGGGATCCTGCATCGCAGCAATTATTTTTTCTCTTTAAGTCTCCTCCTATGACAGTTCCTCACTCTTTTCTTACTTTCCATGACATGGACACTTTTGAAAAATACTGATGGTTTATTTTGTTGCTCAGATTGTTCCGGCTTTGGCCATTAGCATCTTGGGTTGGTGCCTGTGTCCCTTGAACAAATTTTCCTCTTTTTATGAGCACTTCTTTCCTGACTCAACAAGATGTTTCAGGCTCATCTTGTACTGCCTTTGCCCCAGCGCTGGGATCAGCTTCTTTTCCAAGAAGCCCTGGATTCTTTTTATTGGAGAATGACATTTAGAAACCCAGATGTGGGGCTTCTTGATATTCAGTGTCATTACTTCTAGGCCCTTTCAGCAGGCAGAGAGCTCAGACATATATATGTGTTTATTCCTACGCACATGCATGCCTCTCTTCTGTATCTATTATCTGTGTCTGAAGTCATAAGTTTATACTAAAAGTTGTAAGTTTATTTTAATTTCCTCTGATTCCAATCTAACAGTGCAGAGTTTACTTTAACTTTCCTCTCTTCATATGTAACTTCTTTCTCCTTCCCTGAGAAGCCTGGCTCTTGCTGTCCTGACAGTATCCAGTCAAGATGCTGTTGGCAGCTCTTCTCTGGTTCAGTTCTTTGTCCTCCCACCATCACCCCCTCACTGAGGTGAGCAGTGTTTGCAGTACCGTCAGGCTTATCTTGGAGAAGGCAATGGCACCCCACTCCAGTCCTCTTGCCTGGAAAATCCCATGGGTGGAGGAGCCTGGTGGGCTGCAGTCCATGGGGTCACGAAGAGTCGGACACGGCTGAGCGACTTCACTTTCACTTTTCACTTTCAGGCATTGGAGAAGGAAATGACAACCCACTCCAGTGTTCTTGCCTGGAGAACCCCAGGGACGGGGAGCCTGGTGGGCTGCCATCTATGGGGTCACACAGAGTCGGACACAACTGAAGCGACTCAGCAGCAGGAGCAGCAGCAGATTTATCTGTTAGTGCTTGAGTTCCACATTGGATCCCCACGCAGTGGCTGGTGTAATGAGTCTAGGTTTTGGTCGTGAAGGCTGTGAAACGTTGCTGTGGTTCTAAGTCTGGTGCTGAGAGGAAGGTTAGGCTGCCTCACTCCCATTCTCTGGCTCCCATTGCCCACCCCACGCTGCCCTTTGCCATCCACCCTGTATATAAGCCTTTCCTGTCATTTGGGGCTTACCCTTCTTGTGTTTTTTGGTTCTGTGCCGTTTTCAGCTCAGCAGGTTTGTGTTAGATTGTCCAGCCTGGTGTGAGGAACACGGTCACTCTTGCCTCATCCTCAGTAGTCACTCCTCCTCGGAGAGGAAGAGGCCGCCCCTGCTGGAAGGTGGGCTTGTGTGAGTAACCTAGAAGCTTCGTGTGTTTACTTAGCTATCACTTGGTAACATTTAAAGTTGTTTTTTTAGTGAACATCTCTGTGCACAGGACACTTTAAAGTGATTTTGACTAATTTTTGTAAGATAGTCAGAGCTTCGCAGGTGGCGCACTGGTAAAGAATCCACCTCCAATGCAGGAGACACAAGAGACACGGGTTCGATTCCTAGGTCAGGAAGATCCTCTGGAGAAGGAAATGGCAACCCACTCCAGTATTCTTGCCTGGAAAACTCCATGGACAGTGGAGCCTGGCAGGCTACAGTCCATGGGGTCACAAAGAGTCAGACATGACTGAGCAACTGAGTGTAGTACACAGTGTTTAACTGATATTTTATTTAACATCTGCTAGTAAAGCAGATCGTTTTATCTACCCTCTTTTAATACTACATATTTTAGTCAACTTTTAATCACACAAATATTACATTAAATATACTCCTTAGGGGGAAAAAGAACTCTTCACACATAAGGATCAAGTCCCCTTTGATGTCCAACCCCCAACACAAAACAGTTTTTATTATCCTTGCAGATTCTGTGTACATTTGTAACCATATGTGCCTGTAGGAGAAAACATACTTTATAAGTGTGAGGGATTTTTCCACATACTTTTGTACTCACATGTGTCTTAGAGAATCTATTCAGGCTGTATAGATTGCCCTGCCCCACTGTTTTCAACATCTGCGGGCAATTCCTTGATGACTGCCCTTGGGTATAACTCTCAGGGCCCATGTGTGGGCACCAAAAAGCGGATCGGGGGCTGCGGGCCGTGTCCGGGTTCCATCATGGACAGCACAGCAGATTGCTCTCCCAGGTGGCTCCAGTCTGCCTTTTCCACCGGCTTTGCAGCAGAGCACTCATTTCTTTGCTGGTCATCAATATCTGGTACTTCCTATGTCTCAGATCTGGGGCATTTTGAAGATGAAAAGTGGCAATTGTGCTTTCATTTGCTTTCCTCCGAAATAGCAAGGTTAAGTGCACAGTTAGCCTCTTACATTTCCTTTCCTGTGATTTGCCCATTTTTAACTCTTTTATTTTTCTTACTAATTCATATAAGTTCCTTGTATATGCTAGATTGATTCATGTAACAACATTTATTGCTCCAGAGATCAATACACATGTGCCCAGATGCTGCTGTAGATGCTGGGGTAAACGGCAATAAATGAGGCTTTAAGAGGAAGGTGGACCAAAGAATATCTAAATAAATCAGTAGGATTATGTAAATATTAGTAAGTGCTGTTAAAAGTGTAGAGTAATGGTAAAGAGAAGGCTTGAGTCAGGAGGGAGCCTTGTGTCCCCTTACAGACCATCCTTTCAAGTGTTTTTGCCTGGAAGCAGGTGGTCAAGGAAACCTTATCAGAGAAGGTGGGGTGGGAGCCGAGATCTGAGTGATGAGAAGGCATGGAAATGTCCAGACAGAATAGCATGTGCCTAGGCTCTCAGGTGAAGCTTGTGAGTAGGGGAACAGGGACTGAGACAGCGCAGGTCCTAGTCAGCAGAGGAGACGTGTGGTCTGTTTTAGGAGGTGGTTTCTTCTGCTCCTCCTTTGCGGTCTAGGCTAGGTGGCCAAAAAGAGCTTTGCTCCGGGGAAATTTGTGTGTCAAGATTTGATCATTGGGTTTTGTGGTTGTTTTAAGGCATAGGCTTTTTCTTTTTAATAAAGGAAAATTTTCTGTTTCAGATTACCTAGGAACAGTACGATTTGGGGTTATCACAAATAAGCATCTTGCGAAACTGGTATCCTTAGTACACTCTGGAAGTGTGTATTTACATAGACATTTCAACACATCACTTGTAAGTATTTTAAAATCACGTTTCTATTAGCGCAGTGGTTCTTAACCTTGTTTAGATCACAGACTTCTTTGAGAACTGGGTGAAATCTGTAGATGCTGTCTCTAGGAGAGTGTACATGGTTTTATATGCAAACCGAGTCCCCTCAGCCCCTGCTAGAACCCGTGCCCCAGAGCTCTGGGATTTAACAGCTAGAAATTCTGTTTATATTCTTAGATTTTGATGCAGCCTTGTTAGCTTTCCTTCGTGGATGAAATTGCAGAATTGCTGTATTGGAGAAGTGTTCCTCTGGGACCATGTTCTCAAAGGTGAAGGTTCCATTGGGCGATATCCTTTGTTCATTTGTTCCGTTTATCAAGAGTAGTGACAGAATGCGCTTTTCTCCTTTAGNAACATCTGCGGGCAATTCCTTGATGACTGCCCTTGGGTATAACTCTCAGGGCCCATGTGTGGGCACCAAAAAGCGGATCGGGGGCTGCGGGCCGTGTCCGGGTTCCATCATGGACAGCACAGCAGATTGCTCTCCCAGGTGGCTCCAGTCTGCCTTTTCCACCGGCTTTGCAGCAGAGCACTCATTTCTTTGCTGGTCATCAATATCTGGTACTTCCTATGTCTCAGATCTGGGGCATTTTGAAGATGAAAAGTGGCAATTGTGCTTTCATTTGCTTTCCTCCGAAATAGCAAGGTTAAGTGCACAGTTAGCCTCTTACATTTCCTTTCCTGTGATTTGCCCATTTTTAACTCTTTTATTTTTCTTACTAATTCATATAAGTTCCTTGTATATGCTAGATTGATTCATGTAACAACATTTATTGCTCCAGAGATCAATACACATGTGCCCAGATGCTGCTGTAGATGCTGGGGTAAACGGCAATAAATGAGGCTTTAAGAGGAAGGTGGACCAAAGAATATCTAAATAAATCAGTAGGATTATGTAAATATTAGTAAGTGCTGTTAAAAGCGTAGAGTAATGGTAAAGAGAAGGCTTGAGTCAGGAGGGAGCCTTGTGTCCCCTTACAGACCATCCTTTCAAGTGTTTTTGCCTGGAAGCAGGTGGTCAAGGAAACCTTATCAGAGAAGGTGGGGTGGGAGCCGAGATCTGAGTGATGAGAAGGCATAGAAATGTCCAGACAGAATAGCATGTGCCTAGGCTCTCAGGTGAAGCTTGTGAGTAGGGGAACAGGGACTGAGACAGCGCAGGTCCTAGTCAGCAGAGGAGACGTGTGGTCTGTTTTAGGAGGTGGTTTCTTCTGCTCCTCCTTTGCGGTCTAGGCTAGGTGGCCAAAAAGAGCTTTGCTCCGGGGAAATTTGTGTGTCAAGATTTGATCATTGGGTTTTGTGGTTGTTTTAAGGCATAGGCTTTTTCTTTTTAATAAAGGAAAATTTTCTGTTTCAGATTACCTAGGAACAGTACGATTTGGGGTTATCACAAATAAGCATCTTGCGAAACTGGTATCCTTAGTACACTCTGGAAGTGTGTATTTACATAGACATTTCAACACATCACTTGTAAGTATTTTAAAATCACGTTTCTATTAGCGCAGTGGTTCTTAACCTTGTTTAGATCACAGACTTCTTTGAGAACTGGGTGAAATCTGTAGATGCTGTCTCTAGGAGAGTGTACATGGTTTTATATGCAAACCGAGTCCCCTCAGCCCCTGCTAGAACCTGTGCCCCAGAGCTCTGGGATTTAACAGCTAGAAATTCTGTTTATATTCTTAGATTTTGATGCAGCCTTGTTAGCTTTCCTTCGTGGATGAAATTGCAGAATTGCTGTATTGGAGAAGTGTTCCTCTGGGACCATGTTCTCAAAGGTGAAGGTTCCATTGGGCGATATCCTTTGTTCATTTGTTCCGTTTATCAAGAGTAGTGACAGAATGCGCTTTTCTCCTTTAGCTGATGAGGCGGATTTGGAAGTTCTGGTCAAGTCACAGTGAGCGGCTGGTGGCTTCCCGCCCCAGAGCGCCTCGGTTTCCCATTGTTGTCTCTGCCCCCTGATTTTGTTTGCTTGTTGGTGGACTGGCCCCCACTCAGCTATTCCTGAGCTTCTGGCCGGTGTTGCGCTTAGTCTGTGCTTCTGCTCTGTTTATTGCTGCTTCCTCAGTCCCGGCGCTGAGCTTATTTTCTCCAGTGTTTTCTCTCTCTGACTTCATTGACAGCGTCAGTGACTTACAGGGCCAGTGAGGACCCGAACCCCCGTACCCAGTGTGCCCAGCCTTTAAACCCACTCTCCCCTCAGCTCAGCGTACAAGGCTCTTGCCTGTGGAGGGAATGCTGAGGGGCGCCCCCTGTGGCCAGTCTCCCTGGCTTCTGCCTGTCTCTAGTAACCCAGATGGCTTTACTTCTTGCAGTTTATATTCCCAAAGTCAAATATATTCCATGTTTTCCAGATAGAAATGTTCATGAAGACAATTAACATTTTTTTCCACCTCCCACCATCCCGCTCTGGGAATCAAAATCTGACGGTTTCTCCTGCCACCTACCCATTCTCCTTGTGCCTCTGTCTTAAGTTTCTTTGGATTTCATCTGCTTCTGCTGTCTGTCAATTTCCTTCATCCTTCTTTTGCAACATGCTTTACAAGCAACGTATATCATGTTTATGTGTAGTAACGGGTACTGAGAAAGAAATTTAAAATAGATGGTGAAAATAAGATAGGACTATGAGAAAGATACTGAAAAAGATACTGAATTCATGGTGTCGATTCCATAGTTTTTAAGGGTGGCTCATTGACAGAGCAGCAGAATTCCTTTCAGCAAATGAAATATTAATGGGATACCAGTTTGGTTTTTTTTTTAAGTAAAAGCAGTGGACATCTTGTTATAAGTCAATTTAAACCTCTATTTGGGGAAGTATAAAATATCTTATTTTGTGGAACTCTCCAAGCATTTTGGGGGGAGTTTTGTTTGAAACCTTGTAATTTATATCATTGGAATTTCAAAAATAATTTTATGTTGACATACTTTGTTAGAGAAAAACAAAGCAAAAAAATCTAGGCATATCTCTCCTTAATTCTGTATACATAAAGTATGATCCATGGCCTTGTATACAAGTTCTAGGTCACTCAGGTTTTCATGCAAATATTTGTTGAGTTCCTGCTCTGTGCCAGGTATTCTAGTCCCTGTGGCTGGAGACAGGGGTGGGGGAGACAGGTGAGCAAGGCAGATATAAACTTCTGTCCTAACAGAGTCCCCAGGGACAAGGGAAACATTTTCCCAAGGGTAAAATGACCCCGGACTCCATCATTTCTGTTTCCTTAGCAGGAAGGTAGAGGTCACTGTAGCCAGCAGCAGGCAGGGAAACATTTGTTGATAGATAATCAAATTCATCTTTTCTGCCCAAAGGGAAAAGGTGAATCACATGATCTGAAAGTCACCTCTCACAGCAGCTTCTGCTTTCCAAGCCACTTATGAGGAAGCGCCCTGTCTGGAGAGGCAGAGCCACAGTACAGCCGCCCAGGCCGCTCCGAGCCTCGTTTTCCTCACCTGTGAAGAGAGGGCTGAGGCCGGGCAGGGGTGGTGCTGCGATCCCGCCTCGCCTCTTATGTCTCCACGTTTGTCCTTCCCAGGTCTTTCCCAGGGAGGTCATCAACTACACCGCTGAGAACATCTATAAGTGGGCCTTAGAAAACCGAGAGATGCTCGTCCGATGGCTGTGGCCGCACGGAGGCAAGAGTCTCCTGCTGAACAACGAGCTGAAGAAAGGACCAGCACTTTTTGTATTCATACCTTTTAATCCCTTAGCCGAGAGTCACCCTTTGATAGATGAGGTAAGAGCCACAGTGGGAAGAGGCGTCTCAGAGGCAACAGGGGAACCTCACTGACTTAGAGGCTTCTCTCGTTCCACGGTCAGGGTGGTTTCCCTACTCGCTGAGTGGCTGCTGCGTTTCGCGGTGTCCTTCTTCCTGTAAGTGGGTAGGAGAGCCTGTGCCTTCTTGGTTGGGACCCACTGTGGCCTCTCCGGCCACGTTACTGACAGTGTCTCAAGTCTGGGTGAGGCAGAGCAGACAGGGCGGTCCAACCAGGCCTCTTTGGAGACGGGCCAGGTTCCCTCTTCCTGCGGCGACTGATGTTCGGGAGAGGTGTGGAGGGGGTGGACAGCACAGGCAGGGTTTAGTGTGGCTTTGGGGTTGTTGTCATCACAGGCATTTGGCCAGGCTGGTCGCCCTGACCACGCTCAGTCCAGCAGTGGCGGGGTGACCTTGGGATCCCGTGTTTTCCTAACCCTTCTGTGGCTCACAGAGTGGTTTTCGGAGCCGATTGTCATCAGAAGTCAGCCCCTCCCGCCTGCCTCTTCGGCATGTGTTGCCTGTCTCTGGGTGTGAGTTTATTGTATGTATGGATTGTTTGGGGGCACTTAGAGCAATAACAATCAGCAGAGAGTGCCTGGGATTGCTCAGTTGGGTTTACTGGGGGTTTAATTTTTTCCTTCCCTCCAGGATCCCTTAGTTGGCCGAAACCAATTTCAGAGAGTCCATGAGCCACTGGCCAGGCTCACCAGATGCTGCTTCCCCTAGGCCCTCTCAGGAGCCTTCCTGAGGGAACGGGGAGGCAGGACCCTCGGCAGGCCAGGCCCCTCCAGAGGCTGCTCTGGAGCCTCTTTGCTGACATGATTCATCCCCGCGGGGGCCTCCTGAGTGGACGCTGCTCCCGTGGCGTAGAGGAGGAAGAGGAAGTGAAATGGCTCTGCCAATTCTCTGACTAGGGAGGACTTGAAGTAATAAGATTTCATTTCTTTGCAAAATCTTCACTACACAGTTATTTTGTGAACTAAGACACTCTTACTTTACTAAGACGCTCTAGTATTAAGAGTTCTTAAAAGTTGTTTCTAGTAAATGTGGGGTTTTCAACCAGCCATCCCCTGGTATCCATGGGGGTTTGGTTGTAGGACCCCTGCATATACCAAACTCCAAACACGCTCAAGTTCTGTATTGTGAAATGGCATAACATTTACATATAACCTACGCACGTCGTCCTGTATATTTTAAATCATCTCTAAGATTACTTATAATGCCTATACCTAATACTATATAAGTGACAGTGTTAGTTGCTCAGTCGTGTCTGACTCTTCGCGACCCCTTGAACCGCAGCCTGCCAGGCTCCTCTGTCATAGGGATTTCTCAGGTAAGAATACTGGGGTGGGTTGCCATGCCCTCTTCCAGGGGATCTTTCTGACCCAGGAATCAAACCCCCATCTTCTACATCTCAATACCATATAAATGCTGTGTAAACAGTTGCCTGTGTGCAGCAAACTCAAACTTGGTTTTTTGGAATTTTTTCCCCCAAATATTTTTGATCCATGTTGTTTGAATTGCAGATACAGGATATGAAGGGCTGACTGTAGTTGAATTTTTGTGGGTTTGGTGGGGGCCTGGGGGTGGTGATCTGTTATGTCTTTGAATATAAAGTAGTACCCAGATGGGGCAAGAGGGCAGCTGGGCTCTTTTTTAATTACATAGGCTTGAACTTTTCAGTATAATGTGCTGTCAGAGCTTTACCCTTTAAGAAGGGCTGAGATATTCTTGTGTGTACGTGTGTGGGGGGGAGGGGGGACCAAAACACTGGTTTTATCATCTAAAGTAACCTTTTTTATGCCCAAGAACTATTCAAACAATTTGGTTTTTTATACAAACATGTGTCTTAAATCAACTCTGTCCATAAGTATCGTACGGAATAAGTTATCATACGGAGAAGGCAATGGCACCCCACTCCAGTACTCTTGCCTGGAAAATCCCATGGACGGAGGAGCCTGGTGGGCTGCAGCCCATGGGGTCGCTAAGAGTTGGATATGACTGAGCGACTTCACTTTCACTTTTCACTTTCATGCATTGGAGAAGGAAATGGCAACCCACTCCAGTGTTCTTGCCTGGAGAATCCCACAGACGGGGGAGCCTGGTGGGCTGCCGTCTATGGGGTCACACAGAGTCAGACACGACTGAAGCGACTTAGCAGCAGTAGCAGCAGCACAAGTATCATGTGTTATAAAATACAGGTTTTCTTTTAAATTGGAAAAGTACTTACTAAATGGTTTTTACACACATGCACGTGCACACACGCACCCTCTTTAATGAAACAAAATCCTGAGTGACTTAACATCCTTTAACTAACTAATCATGGCAGGATTTGACTTAAGTTAGCACAGTTCTGTTTTAGGGAGTATGAGTGGCTCTGGATTAGAATGACTTGCTTGTCTTTTGCATTAACCTGGGGTGGTGTTGGGTGGTGAAAGCTCCTGAGTTTGGAAATGGAAGAGTCCTGGAATGCAACTTGAATCTAAATGGCTAACACTGATCTCAGGGTAAAGCGGATCATCTCACCAAGAAGTGGGAGTGTGTACATTCCCCTGAGATGCCTTCCGTTTACCAGGTATTTATCGAGCCTTTGTTACGAGCCTGGCTCTGGGCGAGGGGCGGGGGGACAGTAGGATAAATCAAGCCCAGTCCTGCCCGTGAGGATCCCTGAGCCTGTGGGGAAGAGGGATGTCTCGACAGACAATTGTGAGGCGCTTTGGGAAGGACTTCTGGGACCATAAAAATGGGGAACCTGCCTCTCCCCAGGTTGGGGTGGGGCCACTTTTACTGGTGTAGGGTCTTGGGGAGAGTGTTGAGGTTTGTCAGGTGGAGGAAGCTCTGACCAACCAGAAAGGCAGACTCGGGTCAGACTGTGTTTGGTTTTACCCTCTAGATAAGGGGAGCCATTGAATGCTGTTTGGCAGAGGAGCCTCATGCTTTGGGTGGTATTTTTAAAAATGGGGTGGCAGTGTGGACAGGGGGAGAGAATGGCAGTCTGTGAGGAGTGAGGCCGAGTCGAGGCAGTGGCCATGGGGACGCAAAAGGATGCTGCCCAAGTCAGTGCTGGCCGCACTGGAGGCGTGGGTGACGCGGAGGAGAAACTGAGCTGGCTGATGTTNCTCAGTGGACAGGGGGAGAGAATGGCAGTCTGTGAGGAGTGAGGCCGAGTCGAGGCAGTGGCCATGGGGACACAAAAGGATGCTGCCCAAGTCAGTGCTGGCCGCACTGGAGGCGTGGGTGACGCGGAGGAGAAACTGAGCTGGCTGATGTTTCTGGTTTGAGCGTGCCATTTTCCCGAGAGGGTGGGGCAGGAGCAGGAAGACGAAATGAAGGAGTATGGTTTGGAACAGGTTGAATTCGTGGGCTCCTCTGGTGCATTAATTTATTTGGAAACATAGATGCTGGGAAATAGTTGATCTACTCTTAGGTGCTTGGCAAGTTTTTTTTAGGCTAGATTGTTATATTTAAGAGGAAGAATGAAGACCTCCTCTGGAGGAGTTTAAGGATGTAAAGGAAAGTGACTCAGCTGGGTGTTCAGACTTAGATTCTGTTCCTGGTTCTTCGACGACCCAGATGTGTCTTGTGGGGTGAGCCGCTTCACCCCATCACATGATAGGCTAAGACATCTCCCTCTAAGACCCCTTCTGTCTCTGAACAGGTGGTTCAGTATTTGTTAACAGAGTGACCTGATCTGAAATGTGACCCAGACTCCTCTGTTGGTAGCTCTGGGTGTGACAGCTCCCTGTTTGCTACTGTTTCCGGCCAGGTGCGTCCTACTGAAGCAGACAGGATGCGCTCTGGGCCTGTGAGCCCCGGGCTCAGTCCCTTGGCTCCCCACCCCACNTGTAGGTTGAAATCTCAACGGTGACTCATTGATGACTTACCCAGTCTCTGGTGTCTTATGGACCAGTGTTAGAAAAAAAGAGCGTCGAATTCCTAGCCCGTGCACAGTAGACCATGGAACTCTTGAGTGGTGCTTTTTTAGCTAAAGTGCTGTCTGCTGAGTTACTACAGCCAATGTGACCCCCTGCCCCCTCCTGTGTGGATTTTGTTCAGTGGGCCTGTGAAGCCAGCCCACTTTTTAAAGTGTAGAGTTTAAAGTGGGCCAGCTACTCTCCTTGTACCAAGAGAAGAGCTGATCTCATTTTCTCTTTATTTTTAGAGTCTTTCATTCAAAACTTCAGCGTTCTCTACAGTCCCCTGAAAAGGCATCTTATTGGAAGTGACTCTACCCAGTTTACTTCTCAGCGTTTAATCACTGAAGTGACGACTGATACCTTCTGGGAAGTAGTCCTTCAGAAACAGGTATGGAATCAAGCGAGGCAGAAATCAAGCCATCTGTCCCTATTAAAATAATTTCCAAAGCTGCAATCATGGGCGGAGCAGTGGGTGCTGCCATACAGAAGACTAGCCACATGACAGCCTTACTGCAGAATGTGCATGAATTACATGGTGCTTTGGTGATTGCATAGCATCCTTAAAATGCATAATTGAAAACACCAAAAGATCAGGGACTTCCCTGGTGCTCCAGGGGCTAAGACTCTGAGCTCCCAGTGCAGCAGGCCTGGGTTCCATCCCTTGTCAGGGAACTGGATCCCATATGTCACAACTAAGAGACCCAGTGCAGCCAAAAAAAAAAAAAAAACCCAGAGATCAAGTTTTCACTGTACTTTGTGCATGAGCAGCATTTATGGAATGCCTGCCACGCCCTAAGTACAGTGAGGACCCCAGAAACCCAGTAACAGTCAACTTCTTCTTCCCACAGGACGTGTTGCTACTTTACTACGCACAGTGGTGCGGCTTCTGTCCAGCCCTCAATCACGTCTTCATCCAGCTAGCTCGGCTCCTGCCCTCAGACACGTTCACTGTGGCGAGGTAAGGAAGCCCGTGCTGCCGCACTCTGGGCTGGGTGCCTGTCATTGTTATTGCTTCCAGCTTAGCCACGTGGCTAGCAGGGGTCTGCCAGTTTTCTGTGGACTTGGATAAGACTGAGTTGATAGTCAGCTGGAAGCTATGAGCAAAACCTCATTGGCGCCAGAGTCTTCCTGGTGAATACTGAGTGTTCCTTGCGTGATATTGAGTATGTTCAGACCTGATCTATTCATTGGAACACGAGGGTGTTTCTGTGGGAGCAGTGCTGACCTGTTTGCTTAGACAGCCCCCCCCAAGTGGCCAGCTTTCTGGAATATACATCACTGGGGCCTTGGCCCAGCAAAAGGGGGCCAGTCTCTGACATACTGTCAACCAGCCCTGGGACCTGGAGTGAGTCTCTCCAGCAGGCCTTGTTGCCCTCCTCATTCCTAAAACGAAGAGGAAAGATGGGCTAATATCCACGTGGTGTTCTAATGTGATTCCATGGCACTGTATGTGGGATCTTGAGTAGACAAATGAATTTTAAATCACTGTTTTGTAAAAACAATGCTCAAAGAGTATCTGGATGAGATAGTAAGCAGTTTGGATGGAAAATTATTTAAATTTAAGCTATATCTTCTTTCTCCCTCCTCCCCAAGAAAACCCCTTCAGATAGGTAGAATTAAATATAAAAGATCAAATCAGAGAAAATGTCAGAAAATAGAATATTGGATTTGCTAATTGCTTTGAGAGGTGGAAACTTGCCAAATAGTGAAAGATGAACAGATTTCACTAGGAAAGTGTGCGATGAAAATACAGAAAACCGCCTTACAGAAGGACAACAGCTGTGTCCTCCAACACACGTGCCTTTCCTTCTGTGTGGCTGCGAATGAGGACTCAGAGCCCCACTGGAAGAGGCACTGTGCTTCTGACTTAGTCCTTAGGACCGTCAGTGGAACAGGTGTGCGCACCACTCTCTTTCTACTGAGGACAAATCTGAGACACAGAAATACCAGGCTGCTTGCCCAGAGTCAAGCAACCTGTAAATAAGGGATCAGGATTCAAAAGCAGACCTTCATACTCTAGACCCTGAGGAATTAAAGTGGTTTAAGAAAACTGCTGAGAGCAAAATGTCGTTTGTACGTATAGTGGAATATTATTCAGCCTCAAAAATTTTAGGACGTTATGCTACGTGAAGTGAGACACAGAACGACAAGCGCGGTGCGGTCTCCCTAGCTCGAGGCCCCTGGAGTAGGCAGAGTCACAGCGGTAGAAAGCAGAATGGTGGTTACCGAGCGGTGCGGGGAGGACGGGAGTGGTTGTCGAGTGGGGTCAGTTCCTGTTTTGCAGGATGAAAGAGCTCGAGACAAATGGTGGTAATGGTTACACAGTATTATGAAAGCACTGTGCACTTAGAAATGGTTAAGATGGTACCTTTTGTGTTATGTATATTTTACCACAGAGGAAGTGGGGGATGGAGGGAGAAACAGCTGAGAAGGACTGCAGTGTGAAAGAAAGGTCACAAAACGGACTTTCCACCTAAGAGGAGAGAGTGAATAAACAAGTAGGGAAATGATAATCTAGTAAATGTAAATTAAAACAATAACAAAATGTCATTTACGTTTATTAATGCATACTCTTGAATACATCTTGAATGAATGTTTGTTTGTTTTTGTTTTGGCCACATCATGTGGCTTCCAGGGCCTGACCAGGGATCAGACCTAGCCCCCAGGGCAGTGAAAGCACAGAGCCCTAGCCACTGGGCAGCCAGGGGATTCCCATTGGTAGGGTCTTGTGTTGATAAAATCAAATGAAATTGTCACAGTCAGGTGTAGCTAATAGAGAAAGTAAATTGGCATAAGCTTTTTGGAAAACATTTTAGCACCATTTGTAAGAAGTCACAAAAATGGTTATATACTTTTGACCCAGTTAATTTCACTTTGGGGAATTAAGGAAATGGGACTCTCAGAGAAGCATGTGCTCATCATTCCAGTGTTATTTATATCTGACAGGAGAAAAATGGTTACATAAATTATGGTTGAGCATTTGATGGGATTTTTACCCCTTCATTAGAACAATGCTCTTCATACAGTTAATTTTGAAAAGAATAGAATATGAAATATGACTGCTGCTCTTCATAGTATGTCGACATAGACACCAGAACTTGAATGAGAATGGCAGAAAAGAGGTCCTGATTAGCCCAATGGGATTTGGAGGGGATGTTTACAAATATATTTTTTGATTTTACAGTTTAGTTTTTCCTTGAAGTAAAAAATCAGAAAAAGCATTTGATTATAAACCACTTGCTTAAAAAATAGGACTGATGTTCTCTGTATAGCCTTTCACAGGGAGAGGCGGGAGTGCCGTTTTGTTAGTGAAGCTATTTAAAACCATTATGATTCGGTTATGTCTTTTTTTTTTTTTTTAAGTGAATTTCATCCTTCTGGACAAATGCATGGCACTGATTTCTCCCGCTCCCAATTATACATTCTGAAAACTTCTGTCGAGTTAACGATTCAGAACATTTCTGTCTTTTATACGTACTGTTTGTGGATACTGACACCTGGCCTAGCGGGCCTTCCTCGGTCCGCTTCCTCCTCCTAGGATGTTCCTTTTGCTTCAGCTGAGCAGTCCCGAGGGCGAGTGGGGAGGCCCTCCTGCAGGTCCAGCTCAGTGCCGGCTGAAGAGGTGCCTCCACCTAGTTCAGCAGAAAACAAGCGCACAGGTTGGGTAATTTAGCCCAGATGTCATTTCCTGTATTAGAAAATTAACCTGAAATCTGCTAAGAAAATACTTTTTTGGTCTCTGTCTAGACTTACAAAATATAGAGTATTATCTTTCGTTCCCAGCTTTCTTACATTTTCAGAGGCTCGATGTATTTTGTGCAGTGATTTCCTTTTTCCAGGGCTGATTCATGGGTTAAAGTACCTGCCCACATTCTGTCAGTTAGGTGGACTACTTGTCAGGTGTCAGTGAGAGTTCTTTATTCTTTTTTAGAATTCACTTAGGGAATTAAAGTAAAATGTCTTTACTTTCAAGACATTACATTTCAGGACTTCCCTGGTGGTCCAGTGGTTTAGACTTCGCCTTCCAATGCAGGGGGTGCAGGTTTGATCTTTGGTCGGGGAGCTCGGCTCCTTCCTACATGCCTCCTGGCCAAAAAACCAAAACGTGAAACAGAAGCAATATTGTAACAAATTCAATAAAAGACTTAAAAATTGTCACCATCGAAGGAAAAACAAAACCCCGCCTCGTTTCCCTCAGTGGGTCAGGCAAGCAGCTGCCTGTCCTGGAAGCCGGGTGTTCCTCGTGTGCGCGGTGCCTGCCAGTGGGGGGCTCCCTGCCAGGGGCCAGGCCGTGTGGCACACGCGGCGCGCCGGGCTCTTAAGTTACTTGAGAAGACGCGTTCAGGCTCCAGGTTGGAGTTTCTTGAGCCACTCTTTCACGCTTTCTGTTCTTTCCCTTTGCCAGGATTGATGTGTCTCAGAATGATCTTCCTTGGGAATTCATGGTTGATCGGCTTCCTACGGTCTTATTTTTTCCCTGTAACAGGTAATGCTGATATTTTTTTTTTCCAGTATTTGGGCAGATGGGATTCTTTTGCCGAAAATAAAATGGGTTTGAGGTAGTTCACAAAAGTGAAACGTAAATCATTTTATATTACTAAAATATTTAGAATAAAATGCATTGTTTGAAACGTACCACTAGGGACCAAGGGGAAAAGACCTTTAGTGTCAGGGTGTCAGATGTAGTAGTTTTAATAAATGTGCCCCTCCCGGAGTGTGTTTTACACAAGCATGAATGTGGCCACTGGAACTCATTCCCCTTCTTGGCCTATGAGCACACAGTGTGTGCTGAGATTGACAACAAAGAGCCCCAGGTTCAAGTGGGCAAAACAGTAGCTCATGGCTGGGCTCTCGGGGACTCAGGCCCGGCTTGCCTGCTTCCACGTGAGTCATTCGTTTCTCATGGAGCCCTGCGGATGGCTTCATCAGCTCCCTGGTGCAGGGAGGAAAGAGGCTCTCCCGCCCACTGCTCCCCCATTCCAGGGCTCACAGAGCCTTCTTCCCATGAATGTCACTTCAAGGTCTCTCACCTTGATCTCTTCACATTCACCTAAGGGCGCTCCAAGGTCAGCCATCAGGGCACCCTCCCTGAGAGCCCAGGCACAGGGACGGGCCGTTAGGTTAGCAAAAGGACGCCGACCTGTCGGTCAGCGCACATGGATCCGGATGTTTTGGTAGAAAGGAAATTAACTCTTGGCCTTTTAAAGCCTGACAAACCAAATGTTCTCTTTGTATAAATTCCTGATTGTTTTTAAAAGGATGGGTCCTCAGAGACCCAGTCACATGGGTTTGACACTATCTTCTCAGGGAAAAGCACTCGCAGGATGAGTTTAGTAATGCTCTCTAGCTCACGTGTTTTATTCTCCGGCGCTCGCTTTTACTATTTATTACAGCCACTGTCGTGCTTCGCGTGTTTCTCTAAGGAGAGTGCTTCCTTCATGTGTATTGATTCATTTCCTTGGTTTTTCCTCTCTTATCTCAAAGAATTTTTGCTGGTACACTTCCTGTGGTAGTAGGGTCTTGTCAGATCACGCACTAAAAACAGAGCGTGACTCACCCCGTTCCACCGCTGTGTGGTGGTGAGCCTTTTTCTTTCTAAGAAGCATCTCAAGTGCCGCATAGTCCAGGAAACATGGACAATGACACAAGCAATTTCACCTTGTGTGGGACAGAGGTGAAGTTTAACGCCTCATTTTTCAAATTTCAAGCCTAGTTTGAAAAAGCGGTGAAGTCCTAACCCCCAGCACATGCCTTTGCATGAAGGCGTTCCCAGCAGCTAGATGGTTTTGTGTGTGGGTTGGGTGCTTTTCGCCCTGAGGCTGCCCAAGGGAGTCGCTCATGCCCTGCAGGAAGGGTGCTGCAGCCCCTTCTTGTTTCTCTGAATTGAAAAGTCAAGGAAGTAGATACTGAATAGAGAAGACTGTCCAGTTCTAGTTTTAACAGAGAGAGCTTGAGAACCAAAGTCTACTGCTCTGGAATGGAAACCTTCTTTTTTATAAAATATTTATTTATTTTTGGCTGTGCGCTGAGGCGTGCAGGTTTTCTCTAGTTGCGGCGAGCAGGGGCTGCTCTTGGAGTGTGCGGGCTTCTCTTTGCGGTGGCTGCTTCTGTGGCAGAGCCTGGGCTCTAGGCCACCTGGGCTCGGTAGCTGGCACTCCCTGGCTCTAGAGCATAGGCTCAGTAGTGGTGGCGCTCTGGCCTGGCTGCTCCACAGCGTGTGGGATCTTCCTGGATCANTCTGGTTGGAGTGTGCGGGCTTCTCTTTGCGGTGGCTGCTTCTGTGGCAGAGCCTGGGCTCTAGGCCACCTGGGCTCGGTAGCTGGCACTCCCTGGCTCTAGAGCATAGGCTCAGTAGTGGTGGCGCTCTGGCCTGGCTGCTCCACAGCGTGTGGGATCTTCCTGGATCAGGGATCGAACCCGTGTGCCCTGCATTGGCAGGCAGGTTCTTTACCACTGAGCCACCAGGGCAGCCCAGGAACAGAATTTTTTTCTTATTTGCTAAAAAGAAATGGTAATCAGAAGTGAATAAGCTCCTTACTCGCTGGTCCAAGGTGTGTGTTCAGTTTACTCAGAAAGTAGATGGGCAGAGAGCTGACAACTTGCAAAAGAGGACATGAAAAGGCTGACAACATGCAGTAAGACCTTCCTCACAGTCACATGCTCATCTTCCGTGAAGAGAATGTAAAAGTGTATATGTGCTTTGGTAAAATATAAATTTACACATGCACTGGGTTAAAATATGTGCAGAAGGGAAGGAAGGTATCAAGGCGTTGATGGTGATGGTTTTGCAGGAGTGAGGCTTACAAGTGGTAAATGCCTCTCGTGTGCTTTTTACACCCTTTGCAAATTGCCCTCAGTGAGCACGTTGGATTTAATAATCATGAAAGTGAAATTGTAGGAGAGAGCTTGTCCTCTGCCGCAGTGTGCAGCCTGGGCCTCCTCCTTCCCACTCGGGCATCTCAGAGCCACTCTTGTTCCACCATGTCTTCTGTGTGACCTTTCACAAGGCAGGTGCTCGGGCCTGGCCCTGGACCAGCGCATTAGAAGTAGGAGGGGGTTCACTCTAGCATGGCCCCGGGGAAGGACCTCGCTTCTTTAGAGGAGCAGCCCACCCTCCTGTATTATAGCCCACTGGCCAATTTGCATTTGGCCTTTTATTACGTGTGAGAGTCAGATCAACAGTGGGACCTCTGCTACCACTCCTGCAAAACGATTCCCATTTGGGAAGCAGCTTGTTGATGCTCTGTGTCCTTGCTGCTTAAGGAGTTTGAAAGTATTTTAGCACAGCCTTCAGGTAGGTTCATGGAGATTGCTCCAGATACTGAAAAACAGCATGCTTACCAGTTTCATTTTCTGTCCTGTGTCCCCAGATACACACACTAAGCTTTTTGCTGGGGACGGTTCACATTTGCTGTGTCCTGGAAGATCAGGTTGTGCTGCAGAACTTGGGGGCAGATCCAATCTCTGCTTGCCCGTCCTCGCCCGTTCTTCACAGGGGCCAGGATGTTCTCAGTTGTCGATTGAATGGCAGTAGAGAAAGCTTACACGTTAATGAAACTATGCTTTAAAGGAAGACGTGGTTCTGTGCTTACCCTGAAAGTTTTAAAAAAATTATTCCATTTACCTGAAATTTTCCATAAACATATAAAATGGGGCATATCTGCTTTTAATTTCCCTGTGATCTTTCTTTCATAGGGAAAGGGCTACCCTTTGATAGAACACCTTTTGTCTTTTCTTAGGGCTGGGCAACCTTCATTCTTCAGAGCCCCTCAATCTGTCTGTCAAGGATGGGGCTCCAGTAACACCTTCCCCATTGTGACAATAAAAAGTATCTCTACGTGTTGCCCACTGTCCAAAGGGTTGGGGATAGTCACTCCAGTTGAGAACTCTTCGTCAGATAAATGTGTAATAAATGCTTGCTGAAGAGCCAGGCTGAGTTTTGGAGGTTTTCCCCATCTCACCAAGCATTCCTGATGGCCACAAGAATGATATGGTGGCGATCTGGCCCCAGGACACTCTTCCTGACACACCACTGGCTTTAGGCCTGGGAGCTCTTATCTTTCCTGGAACGTTGTGAATAGAGTCCGAGCTCTTTGTCCTCAGGAGCAGACACACCTTTGAGATAAACCACTTTAATTACAGAACCGGCACATCCTCATATATGTAGAACATTTTTTTCCGGATGACATTTTCCGTGCAGACTTCCTTTTGGTAGGAAACAGCAGCTTGACCTTCGCTGGCAGCCTGGTTTTGGACTACAAACATAGGCCTGGCTCTCTGATCTTTGACTCCTTCCCCCTCTCCCCCCAGAAAGGACCTAAGTGTGAAATACCCTGAAGATCTTCCCATCACCCTTCCAAACCTGCTGCGGTTCATCCTGCATCACTCAGACCCGGCTTCCGTGCCCCAGAACCTGGCTGGCCCTCCTGCCGCAGAGTGTCTTCAGAGCGAGGCGGTCCTGCAGCAGGGGCACATCACCCACCTGGAGAGAGAGATCCGGAAGCTGCGGGCGGAGATTGGCGCCCTGCAGCGGGCGCAGGTGCAGGTGGAGGCCCGGCTCGCCAGCGCTCGCAGGGACGAGCACCGGCTGCTCCGGCAGCAGCACACGCTGGAGCGGCAGCATGATCTGCTGCGGCTGCACAGCGAGCAGCTGCGGGCCCTGTATGAGCATAAGACCCGGGAGCTTGACGAGGTGGCCCGCAAGCTCCAGGAGCTGGCTGACGCCTCAGAAACCCTCCTCACTGAGAACACGTGGCTCAAGATCCTGGTGGCCACCATGGAGCGGAAGCTGGAGGGCAGGGACGGGGCAGACGACCGCATGCCCCCGAGCAAGGCGCACTCAGAGCACCCCGAGCCCCCAGGTGCCCCCCGGCTGTCCGCCAGCACACCCCTGCCTGCCAACGTCAGCTCCACGCTGGCCTCCGAGGGGAGCCCTGAGAATCGGACAGACTGACTTTGGAAAATGACATGAAGAAATCAAAGGAGAAAACTGTACATTGGGAATATATTTATGCAAATTTTATTGAAATTTATTGTAAATAAAGATTTTCTCAGTGGTCTAGAAAATCAACTTGAATGTCATTCAGCTTTTATTGAACAGGGGTGACATCCCCTCCACTTATTGCACAAACTTGGTAGCTTTGAGACAAAACAGTAGCACAGTCCATGTGAAGATTCGTCAGAAAAGTTAGTCCCTGTTTCAGTGGCTCAGTGTTGGAGTTCCCTCCCCATCCCCCTCCTGTTGCCTCTGCCATGACACGCAGGATGAAAGGCTAACGTCCTGACTGACAAGTCAGGAAACTTGGATGCAACAGTTGGGCTATTCAGAAAGAATTCAATGAGAGGTCATAACTTAACTGAGCCATTGGAGTATGTGGCTCTGGTGTCTCTGCTAAAAAAAGTAGCTATTGACAAAGAAGAACAGTGAGAGCTTTTGTGTGTTTGGTCACCAGTCCTGTGGGGCCTTCCACTTACCCCAGACACCCCACTGGTGCCCCACTGTGCCTCTGACCCGGCACTGACACCATGCTGATACGCCTGGTGCAAGAGGCATAGATGTCAACAGATAAGGACCCCCCAAGAGTGAAACTAAGGAGAAAATGACACTTCATGTTTTCAAAACTGAAACTGCATGGGCATGGCAAGAAGCTCAGGGGAAGCCTGACAGTCAAGCGGTGGTCGTTTTCAGGGTCAGGCTCAGGGACTTGAAAATGCAAGTGCTTCGGTTACTTGGGGGAAGGACAGACAGCCTCAGCTGCTGACTGCTGGCTACAGAAAGTAGAGGTAGAAAGCCCAAAGCTCTGAAATGCGAGGGGACTGGATCAGATACCCCAACACCTGCCCCAGTTTTACATCCTCTGTTAGAAAGCACACCTCCTTGACCTTCCAGTTGACCCCTTTAGAACCTCTGACAGCACCCTCCAGCCCACACAGTGTCCTGCCTCTGCTGGTGTCCAGTCTCACACTTGGCCATCCCCGGGTTGGNCACCTGCCCCAGTTTTACATCCTCTGTTAGAAAGCACACCTCCTTGACCTTCCAGTTGACCCCTTTAGAACCTCTGACAGCACCCTCCAGCCCACACAGTGTCCTGCCTCTGCTGGTGTCCAGTCTCACACTTGGCCATCCCCGGGTTGGAACCAAAGGCAGCCTCTCCCCTGCTCTAAAGCCCGGCCTCCTAAGGATCCCTCAGTAGCCTCCTGTGCTGTCTCAATCCTGCTTTTGGCTCAAATTGTCTTTTAACTAGCTACCCCTCCCCTCCCCGCTAGCTACCATTTAAGGTTGGACCCTTAATTGAGGGGTACACTGCTAAGAGAGGTGTTCCCTAAGTTCCCTCCTAGGGGTTCTAGAAAGTTGGATTAGTTCACACTTTTTTAGGGGAGATCTGGATGAGGCCAGAGGAGCCCCCTTCAGCATGCCCAGGGGGCCAGAGCTCTGGGGGGGTGCTCTGATGGGGTGGGGGCAGCCTGAGGTTAGCCAGGCGCTCCCTGCCTCTGCTGTGGCAGNCTTGCTCCAGGGGTGGCCCCGCACACTTCTGCGCTGCCCAGGGCATGTCCTCCTGGCTTCTCCCCTGCCACCATCAGGGCTGCCATCAGCTTCCACAACCCTGCTAGGGCCTCCAGGTAAGACAGGTGAACCCTCCTCCCACCCCACCCCCACTAGAGCCTGCTGGCAGCACCGGGAAAACCTGTCCCAATCCCCATGCTCTCTTCCCACGTGGGAGCATACCGAGCTGCCAGTCCCTCTCCACCCTGCCCTCTCCACTCGCCCTCCTGGGTGTCCAGCGCCTGCTGGGGTGCCTGCCCCCACCCTGGGTTCTTGAACAGGAAGGGAAGTCAGTATCAGTTCGGAAGAGGAAGTGTGTGTGTTTGGGGACTGGGGGGGTAGGGAGTGGGTTCGGGGACAGGAAGTCAGAAATCAAACAATGGCAGCAAAAACCTGAGGATGGGGACCCCAGGGGCCAAACCAGCTGGGGAGCCCAGGAAGTGCCCCCAGAGTCCTGGGAGAGAACCAGAGAGGCAGCCCCAGCTCCAAGGGACCCTCCTCGAGGGGCGGTGACCTCTAAACCCTGTCTGCTGCCCCTCCCCACACCCTGGCACCCCAGGCCAGGAGGAGGGGGCGGAGCCAGGTCTGGGTGTCTCTCTCGAGGGAGCACAGAGCCAGGTGACCAGGCCACAGTCACACCTGGCTGGAGTTCCCTCCCCCACCCCCAAATGTGTGTGTTTATTACTTCATTCCCTCCGCAAGTACTTCCTGAGAACCCATCTTTTACAAAATCTGGTCGCGTCATCTCCTGCTCAGAGCCCTCCCCGGTACCGGCAGAGAATCCGAATTCCCCTGCCTCCCCAGCTTCTTCAAACCCTCCTGCCTCCGCCTATCTCCCCAAGGCCTCTGCACTTTCCGTTCCTTCTGCCTGTGGTCTTCTTCCCTGCACGTCCCATGACTGGCTGTTTCCCATCAGAGNCCCTCCCCGGTACCGGCAGAGAATCCGAATTCCCCTGCCTCCCCAGCTTCTTCAAACCCTCCTGCCTCCGCCTATCTCCCCAAGGCCTCTGCACTTTCCGTTCCTTCTGCCTGTGGTCTTCTTCCCTGCACGTCCCATGACTGGCTGTTTCCCATCAGAGGGAACTTTCTCAGAAGATGCCTCTTGCGGGGGCGGTCTCCCCAGACCCCCCAGGCTCCAGATGCCCCCTACCCCCGCCACCTGACATTCTCTTGGGTCAGGAAAGGTGCTTCCCTGGCTGCCAACTCCTTCCCGCAGTGGGCTCTGAGCCTGGAGGAGGGTGCATCCATCCTGCCCATTGCTGGAGCCCCAGCCCTGTCACCAGCACACAGCAGGTGCTCAATACTTGTCTGCTGACTACTTCAAGCTCGGGGGAAGCAGCAGTCCTAGGCAGCTGGCCTCGGCAGCTCCTACCCCTGAACGCCCCCGAATCTCAAAGCTACCAAGGAGGAAGGACAGGCTGCAGCCTGAGCGTGGGGGTGGGTCCCAGGCAGGCCTGACCTGAGCCCCTGGAGGGGCAGCTGTCCCCACACGGGCTGTGAGGAAGGGAAAATGTCACCGAGATGCAGATCCCAGAGCAACCTGAAGCCAGCTGGTTGCCCCCCGCCCAACCCTCACGGCCTGGGCTGGACCCTACCAATGGCTCCATCTCCTCCAGGCTTCCCTCCTGCTTAAGCTAAGCTGTCTCCTGCAAGTCAGTTGACCCCTCACCTTGAGCTAGGAAAGGGCATAGGGCAGGACAAAGAGGCTCACAGGCTGGGTAAATGCCCAGAATGGTGCGTGGGAAACCTGGACCCCTTCAGAACACTCATCCAAGTGGTTAACACTTTATTCCACACCATCATCTGATCCTCCTAACAAGCTGGCAACTAGCGCTGTTCAGGGTTCCCATCTGAGTTTCACAGGTGGGGAAACTAAAGCGCGGGGAGATTGAGCGGATTATCCAAGAGTGAACCCGGGTAGAAACATGGAGGATTGGACCCAAAAGGGCAGGGGCTTCCAAGTGCAGGGGGAGAGAGGCAGGCCAGCCTGGGAGCCAGCGCACAGCCGAGGCACTCCAGGGGCGGGCAACGGCCATGCTCCCCCAACCTCCGCAGCAGCTCCCTGCCAGCTCCCTGAGTCAGGAGGGAGGCTGGCGCTGGAAGCCCAAGGCCATTTGGATCCCCAAACACACAGTGCCAATCCTCCGCCCTCCCTCCACCCTCCCGCTCCACCTCCCTGGACTCTCACTCACTGCTCCTGGAAAAACAAGATG
>SJYV01045620.1:1335917-1364074 GCA_006410875.1 Neotragus pygmaeus | reverse complement strand
GACTGGGAGGGGCCAGGGAGGAGGGGCACTCTGTCAGATGTGGAAGAAGGCAGGGGTGCAGGAATCCCTTTCATTTTAAGTAATTTTTTGTTATTGTTGATTTTAAGTGATTTTATTAGCAAACTTCAGGTGCAGAGGATGATGGACTAATCATAACCCAGATCATGGTGTATTCTCTTTGGTCCTTAAATGACCTGATTTTCTTAAAAATTTCCACAGTTATTTTAATCACGTGATCCACACCCTGTAACCCATTAATCAAAAGCTAGGACCCTAACAGTGGCCAGGGTGCAGCCTGGAGGTGTCCCCATCCCGTCCCCCTTGTCATCCCCATCGCCGTGGGTCCTGTCTTCATGGCTCCCTGGCTTCTCTCTTGTGTGCTTTTATCTCCAAGTCTATTTTTATGTTGTTGTTCAGTTGCTAAGTCACCTCTGACTCTTTGGGACCCCCGTGGACTGTAGCGTGCCAGGCTCCTATCTCCTGGACTTTGCTCAGATTCCCGTCCGTTGAGTCAGTGATGCTCTCTCACCATCTCATCCTCTGCCGCCCCCCTTCTCCTTTTATGTTGTTTTTTTAATGTTAGCTTCTTACTAACTTTATTGAAAGGGTGTATTACCTTCCCAGGGCTGCTGGAAGAAATTCCCACAAACTGGATGGCTTAATACAGTAGACATTTATTCTCTCACAGCTCTGGGAGCTAGAAGTTCTAGATCAAGGTGCTGGCAGAGCCACGTCCCCTTTGAAGGCTCTAGGGAGGGACGTGTTCCATGGTTCTCTCCTGGCTTCTGGTGGTTGCCAGCAATCCTTAGCAAACCGACGCTTGTAGCTGCATCACCCTAATCCCTGCCTCTGTCTTCACATGCCGGCTCCTCTGTGTGTCATCACCTCTCCCGTTTCTCCCTCAACTTTATTGAGGAATACTTAGCAAATATAATTGTATAATTTAAAGTGCACAGTGTGAAACTTCAGGTATTAATGCACACACATTGTGGAATGATTACCCAGATCAAGATAATGAACATGTTCATCACCTCACATGGTTAACTCTGTGTGTATGTATGCACCTACGTACACAGGGTGAGAATGTTTGATACCTACTCTGAAACTTTCAAGGAGAAGGCAATGGCGCCCCACTCCAGTACTCTTGCGTGGAAAATCCCATGGACGGAGGAGGCTGATAGGCTGCAGTCCATGCGGTCGCAAAGAGTCGGACATGGCTGACGCACATGACTGAGCGACTTCACTTTCACTTTTCTCTTTCCTGCATTGGAGAAGGAAATGGCAACCCACTCCAGTATTCTTGCCTAGAGAATCCCAGGGATGGGGGAGCCTGGTGGGCTGCCATCTATGGGGTCGCACAAAGTCGGACACGACTGAAGTGACTTAGCAGCAGCAGCTGCAACTTTCAAGTATATGGTAACGAATAGTCAGCACGCTGTACATTAGGCCCTCAGAACTTATTCTTGTAACTGAAAGTTTGTACCCTTTGACCTTTTTATCTCCTTGTTTCTTCCTCCCCCACAACCCCTGGCAACCACTGTTCTATTTTCCATTTCTGTGAAATTGGCTTGCTTTTCTTCCCTTTCTTTGTTTCTCGGTCTCTTTCCCACTTCCTTTCTTCTCCACGTGTAAGTGATAACCATATGGTATTTGTTTTTGTCTGGCTTATTTCACTTAACATATGGTGGAATAACATTATATTGTGTGTGTATATGTATATGCATGCGTGCTCAGTCACTCAGTCATGTCTGATTCTTTGTAACTAGTCCGCCAGGCTCCTCTGTCCACAGGGTTTTCCAGGCAAGAATACTGGAGTGGGTTGCTATTTCCTCCTCCAGTGTGTGTGTGTGTGTGTGTGTGTGTGTGTGTGTGTGTGTGTGTGTGNAGGAGTGGGATTGCTGGATCATATGACAACTCTATTTTTAGTTTTTCACCAACTAATTCTTATTTGCAGCCAGGGTTGAAGCCATTGTCTTCACCTTGGAATTCTTAAGAGTGATCCCTCAGCAGATAAAATTCAATGAAGAAATTTAAAAATTTGGGAGGGGGTGCCTATAATTCTGTAATTCTCAACCTGTGGCTCCTCAGCGTCACCTGGGAGCTTGTTCGAAATGCATGTCCTTCCCTGCCCAAGTCTAGTGAGTTGTCTTTCAACAGCTCCTCCAGGCAGATTGGGTGCATGTTGTTGACACAAGTTGCCATTTCATGAGTTCCCACGTTGGAGGGCTGCTGTAACAGGGAAGTGAGTGCTGCCAGTGTGTACTGAGGGAGCTTGGGAGCTGGTCCTTCCCCAGTCATGCCTGCAGATGAGATCACAGCCCCACCGATGCTTAGATTGCA
The DNA here is from genome assembly GCA_006410875.1 of Neotragus pygmaeus. NCBI lineage: Eukaryota > Metazoa > Chordata > Mammalia > Artiodactyla > Bovidae > Neotragus > Neotragus pygmaeus. The sequence goes on along the minus strand of SJYV01045620.1, from coordinate 1,361,734 downwards.
GTGAGAAAGGCTGAGCTGGAAGAATTCTCATTCAGATTCCTGCCCAACAAAAACTATGGGATAGTAAATATTTGTTGTGTTAAGCTGCTCTGTTTTGTGGAAATTCATTTTGTAGCAAATAGGTAACTAATGTGGTGAATATTGGCAAGAAGGAGAGAGTGGCTGGGTGTGGTAATAGAAGGATATACTAGAGTAACCTAAAGACTACGTAAAAGGGGTTTATGGGACTTCTCTGGTGGCTCAGGGGTAAAGAATCCACCTTCCAATGCAGGGGACGTGGGTTTGATCCCTAGTTGGGGAACTACGATCCCACACACCAACGAAGCTGAAATGCCACAGCTTTTGAATTCACATGCCACAATGAAGACCCAGTGGCGCAGCCAAAAAAACAAAAAAATTTTTAAGGGTTAAGGACCTACTGTATACCACAGGGAACTCTGCTCAATATTCTGTAATAACCTCAATACAAAAATAACTTTGAAAAGAATAGATGCGTATATATGTACAACTGAATCACTTTGCTGTACACCTGAAACCAATGCAATGTTGTTCCTCAACTACACTACAATATAAAACTAAAAACATTTTTTTAAGGATTTAAGAGACATGTAAGCTGATTTCAATGTACAGACCTTGTTTGGATCCTGACTGAACATATTAACTGTCTTGTTTTACGTTGATATTTGGGGAATGCAAACACCAAGGGAATCCTGGATGATATTAAGCTGTAATATTAAGCTGGGTCATTTTATTGAGTGTGATAGTGGTTCTGTGCTTAGTTTTGAAAATGAGGCTATGTCTCTAAGAGAAACATGTTGGGCTATTTACAGATGAAGTGATATGAGGAATCGCTTTAAAATAATCAGGGTGGGGAGGGGGTAGATGTGAAAGAAAAGGAACCGATTGTTATTGAGGGGAGGGGCAGTGCTTGGAGGTTCCCTTTACTCTTCTCTGTGTTTTTGTATATGTTTGAAAATTTTCACAATAAAAAGTTTAAAAAAAAATGAAGTGAGTCCAATGTGCTCACTGTACAGATGGACAGAAGAAACCCCAGAAGCAGGCAGGAAGATTGGAGGGAACTGGGGAGTGGGGAATCTTAGGTTTTTGACAATGGGGGTCTATCCCTGGTCTTGGCCTCCCCGCCTGGCACTTGTGTGGGAGATTCTGGGGCTTCCCTGAGCCTGGGGTGTGGAAAAGAGTCTCCCCCATCATCCGAGACTCAGCTTTCTGGCAGTTCATAGCGGACACACTGAGCCACCTGAATCTATACTTGTGAGAGGCATCTTTTGTTTGTTTGTTTGGCCACCCTCTGCAGCTTATGGAATCTTAGTTCTCCAACCAAGGATTGAACTGGGGCCACTGCAGTGAAAGGGCAGAGTCCTAACCACTGGCCCACCACGAAGTTCCTGAGAGGCATCTTTCAAGTGTATAACAGTGATGATTTTTTCTCTTAATATTAAGTTGTGTTTTATTCATTTATTTTTGTATCTTATTTTTGATCTCTTTTTTTAAAAGAAGATACTTGTTCATTGTAAACTCAAAGGGAATACAGTGCAAAGACTGTACTCTTCCTTTTGTCTTCCAGTCACCTCCTAAAGACAACTATTTAATTTCTCAACAGACACATATTTTAAAAATTGATTTTTGGTCACACCCACAGCATGTGGGATCTAAGTGCCCCAATCAGGGATTGAACCCACACTGCCTGCATTGGAAGCACAGAGTCTTAACCACTGGACCACCAGGGAAGTCTCCTATTCAACAGATATATATTTATGGAGCATCTACTATATGCCAGACAGGCACTGTGTCAGGAGGCACTAATGAGAACTGCATGTGAAATTTAAAATTTTCCAAGAATTTCATTTAAAAAGGAAAAAGAAACAGGTGAAATTAATTTTAATAATATATTTCTTTAACCCAGTATATCCTAAACCCATTATATGGAATCAATGCAAAAATTATTAATGAAATTTTAATGATCTTTTCATAGTGTATTAGTTTGCTCAGGCTGCAGTAACAAAATACCACAAATGGGGTGGCTTAAATTTATTTTCTCATAGTTCCGGAGGCTGGAAGTCCAAGATCAAGGTGCTGGCAAGGTTGGCTTCTCCTGAGGCTTCTCTCCTTGACTTGTGGATAGCCACCTCTGAGCCTCAGCTTCTTCATCTGTAGCATGGGCTTGGTGAGATCTGATTGAAAGGGAGGCAGGTGTAAGAAAATAAGATTGTTTCTGAGCAGAGCTGATGCCTCCCGGGGCTCCCTAGTTCCCAAAGATCTGAAGAAAATCCTCCCACACTGCCCTGGGCTCCTGTCAACCCCTGACCTTGCTGCTCTGGCCCCAGGGAAAAGGGGTTGGAGCTTGTGAGTGGGTCTCTGGCAGGTCCTGACCTGTCCTGGCAGGGAGACCAGAGGGGAGTGAGGCAGGAAGGCAGCTCTGGGTCCTGAGCACCTCCATCTGCCCTTGTATCCTCTGCCCCTGCCTCCCTTTCTACACTGCAGCATGCTCAGCCACCACGGTTCCCTGACCCTCCCTGTCCCAGGGCCTTTGCACAGGCTGTTCCCACTACTCGGGTTTCCACCCACCTCTTTTCAGACTTCTGCTCACTGTTTAAATCCTGAGAAGCTTTTCCTGAGGTCCTGCTCCGTGGCCGCTGCCCAGCCTGGGTCTCACCGTAGTGTGTGGTCCCCAACAGACTAAGCCCCCTGAAGTCTAGGGTCAGAGCTGTGCCACCTTAGCCCAGCGACAGTGGATTCTCAGCAAATGTTGTTGAGAACAAGTGCACGAAGGGACGAGCATGTCTCTGCTCCATTCAGACTTTGATGCTCCACATGCGGTGCTAGGAGAGGCAGGTAAGTAAGGTTCCCGCCCCCAGCGCTGCTCAGTCTAAGGGGAGGCAGACATGAAACAGATAATTATACAATCACTCTGAACAGTCCCGGGAGGCAAATATAGAGCCAATGAGAGTGTGTAGAGGGAGATGCCACCTTGACAGGGACCTGAGGTTTCCTGGAAGACATGATGTTTGAGGCTTGATCTGAAAGCTGAGCAAGAATAATTAATCCAACAGAGAGACGCAGAAAGATCTTTCCAGGGAGAGGGGACCACAAGTGCAAAGGCCCAGTGGTCAAGAAACACCCAGAGGAGAGTATGTGAAAGGTGCCGTGGGCCGAGAGGTTGGGGTGGAAAGGTCAGGTCACATGGAGAGTGGCTAAACTTTATCCACAGAGCAGTGTGAGGACATGAAAGGATTTCATCATCCCTGGGAAGATGGAACCCAAATTAAATTGGAAAGAGCTAGCTGTGTCTGCCGCATGAAAAACAAATCAGGGGGGCCAAGAGGGCAGGAAGGAGGCCCGTGCAGTTCTTGAAGGACTTGGACTAAGGCGAGGATAGATAGATGTGGACAGGCATGGAGGATTTTTAGCAAAGAGCCAGTCTACAGGCCCAGCCATGGGGGCGGTCTGCAGAGAGAGCAAAGTCAGGATTCAGAGGGAGGCGTGGTGTCTTGCCTTAAGCAGAACCTGGCCAGCTGGGAGCAGCCTGTTCTCAGGAGGAGGGTCTGATGAGCTCTGGGGCCACCAACCAGCCAAGAATCCCCTGGCCAGAGACATGGTCCTGGGGGCACGAGGGATGCTAATCCTGTCTCCAGAGATGACACATTCCAGCAGACAAGTCTTCTACATCCTTTGGGCTCTGCCCTGCCCTGCCCGGGAGTTGCTGAGTGACCGTCTCTGGGCCTTGCCTGCCCTCCTGCTGAGAGCCAGAGGCTCCTCCACTTCCTTGGGGATCAAAGACTCCCAGTGGTCTCCTCCCAGGAAGCCCCCACCCAGGTTCAGCCAAACCCCACCCCTGGGAATGTTCATCAGAGGAGTGGTCCCCAGCCTGTTTGGCACCAGGGGCCAGTTTCGTGGAAGACAATTTGTCCATAGTGGGGTGTGTGTGTGTGTGTGTGTGTGGTTTGTCCATTGTGTGTGTGTGTGTGTGTGTGTGTGGTTTCTTGATGATTCGAGAGCATGACATTCATTGTGCACTTTCTTTCTTTTATTTTATTTTTTTTTTTTCATAGTTAGGAATTCCTTTATTCCTTCTTTCTTTTATTATTACAGCAGCTCCACCTCAGATCATCAGGCATTGGATCCCAGAGCTTGGGGACCCCTGCATTAGACCAGTGAGGATGCACATGCCAAGACCTGGGGACAGAGTATGAACAAGGGGATAAGACGCCTGCCAGCAGCAGGCTGACAGTCTAGAGGGGGAGGAGGGAAACACGAAGATAAATGCTCTAGCGAGTGACGTGAGGGAGACTAATGGAAGGGTGGGCTGGGGTTTGTGTGAGAGAGGAGGTCAACGCAGCACATACTCTGAGGATGCAGAGAAGCCCGTCAAGGAAAAGCATTGTAGGTGGGGGAACAGTCAAGACAAAGGCTTGAGGTGGGATGGAAGAGACCAGGGAGGAGGGGAGGGGAAGAGGTGGTGAAGGAGGGGCCCAAAGGGTGGACCAGGGGTGGACAGCCCTGGTGAGCATGTTACCTGGGGAGGCCTGGCAGGGGTGAGACCGGGAGATGGGCTTCACTCCCCAGACCTACCAGAATCTCCCTTCTTGCTCAGCTGGAAACCCCCTCCCCCGGAGTTCCCTATTTTAGCCCTTTCTAGCCTGTCTGCCTCCTTCACCCCCATAACAGGTACTCCCTGGGCTGGAATTTCCCCAAGATGTGCAGTCAGGGAGGGGAAATAACACCCATCATTGTCCAGGCCATCGGTGCTGGGATCTCCTAACCCAGTGCCCTGGCCCTCGCTGGGCGCACTGTGACTCGGGCCCTCGGCTCCTCACAAGGGAACCCTTCAGGTTTTACGGGCCCCATTCTACAGACCAGGAGACCCAGACGTCGTGTGACTCGCTGAAGGCCATGTGGCCCGAAGGCAGGAGCCAAGATTTGAATTCAGCTCAGTCTCATCCTGAAAGTGAAAGTGTTAGTTGCTCAGTCGTATCCAGCTCTTTGTGACCCGGGTGGCCTGTAGCCCACCAGGCTCCTCTGTCCATGCGGATTCTCCAGGGCCGAATACTGGAGTGGGTTGCCATTCCTTTCTCCAGGGGATCTTCTCGACTCAGGGATCGAACCCGGCTCTCCCACATGGAGGACAGATTCTTTATCATCTGAGCCGCCAGGGAAGTCCCAGTCTCATCCTGAAGGTTGGCAGAGCCTACTCAAGTCTCGCGAGAGTTTCAGGATCCCGGGAGATCCAGAATTTCCGCCTCTTTCCCACCTGCCTCGCTTCACTGTCGCCATGTGGGTAAGTGTGGCCGCCGGTTTCCCAGTTGCTGAGGCAGACACCCCAGAGTCATTCTGAGCCCTTGGCTGCCCGCCTCTACCAGGGGCTGGTCAGGAAATGCCCCTTATGGGCTCTGTTGTAGCTTTAACACCCAGCATTTCTGACTAGTGTTTCGCTCTCCCTCTTGAGACCAAAAAAAAAAGAGGAAATTAAATTGTGGCAGGTTATCACTGATCTAGAGAAAGCCGCACAAGATCTGCGGTCACCTTTCTCTAAAGATACACTTCAGACGATTGCGCTAAGTGCAGTGGGTAGGCGCCCAGGCCAGCCGGCTGATCTCCGGTGTCCCTAAAGAATACCTCAGGACCCGGCGGCTGACGGCGCCCACCCCAGAGGGGCTCTGGGGAGGTGGGGCCCCCCACAGCCCACCCCTTCTGCCGGAGGAGAAGTCAAAGGGCTCAGAGTCACGGCTGCCCTTCATTGAAGCCGTGTCCTCTTTGGGGGCAACAATCTGATTGTGGTGATGGATGCATAACTCCACGAAGACACAAAACCACTGAATTGTACTCTTTAATGGGGCATCACGTGGTATGTGAACTACAACTCAGTTTATCTAATTAAGAAAAAACAACAAACACAAGTGTTCTGTGTCTGCCCAGGGCGGGGTCCAGGTCTGCTCAGACAAATGAAATGTGAAAAAAAAAAATCATGAAACCACTCAAGTTTTATCTGATAACAACAGAGCTAACCTTTATTTTTATTTTTTTTTATGTTTGTTTATTTATTGCTTTGCTGCTCTGGGTCGTACTTGTGGCATCTGGGATCTTCCATCTTTGTTGCAGCAGTTGGGATCTGTAGTTTCAGCATTTGATCTCTTGGTTGTGGCATGTGGGATCTAGTTCCCAGGCCACGGATCGAACCCAGGCCTCCTGCATTGGGAGCTCTGAGTCTTACCCTCTGGACCACCAGGGGAGTCCCCAGAGCTAGCATTTCTTTAGTGCTGGTGATATGCTAGTTAACTCCTCTATCACCACAGTTCTATCAGGAAGAATTATTACACCCCCACCCTTGACAGATGGGGAACTGAGGCATACAGTGGGACTGTGACTGGCCAAGTTCACACACAAAGAAGTGTCCAAGCAAAGTTTGAACCCCACAGTCTCGCCCCAGTACTTTCACATCTGCCTCTGATACAGACAAGAGCAAAGAAGACAATCGTATAACCATCAGGTGTCCCCCAGCTCAGGAGTGGCCCCCTGAGTTTTTATCAGCACCAGTTAAACCACAGGCTGGTCTAGTTCCAGACACCCTGCAATAATGTGAAGAATATCTTTTTAATGACTAATTGAAGTGTAGTTGATTTACAATGTTATGTTAGTTTCAGGTGTACAGCAAAGAGATTTAGTTATACATACATACATATATATTTTTTAAAGATTCTTTTCCCGTATAGATTATTATAAAATACTGAGTATAGTTCACTGTGCTATACATTAGGTCCTTGTTGTTTATCTGCATGCGTGGGAGCTAAGTCGCTTCAGTTGTGTCCCACCCTTTGCGACCCTGTTAACTAGCACACCAGGCTCCTCTGTCCATGGGATTCTCCAGGCAAGAATACTGGAGTGGGTTGCTGTGCCCTCCTCCAGGGGCTCTTCCCGACCCAGGGATCAAACCCACATTTCTTATATCTCCTGCATTGGCAGGAAGGTTCCTTACCACTAGTGCCACCCTATCTATTAGTGTATATATGTTCATGAAAGTGAATGTGTTAGTCCCTCAGCCGTGTCTGACTCTTTGTGACTCCATGGACTGTAACCTGCTAGGCTCCTCTGTCCATGGAATTCTCCCAGCAAAAATACTGGATTGGGTTGCCATTTCCTTCTCCGAGGGATCGTCCCATCCCAAGGCTCAAACCAGGGTCTTCTGCATCGCAGGCAGATTCTTTACCATCTGAGCCACCAGGGAAGCCTATATATGTTAATACCAAACTTTTAATTTCTCTCTCTCTCTTTTTCTCCTTTGGTAACAGTAAATTTGTTTTCTATGTGTGTGGGTCTATTTCTCTTTCTGTATTTAAGTTCATCTGTATCAGATTTTTTTAGATTTCACATGTAAGCAACATCATATATTTGTCTTTGAGTTAGTATAATAATCTCTCTGTCCATCCATGTTGCTGCAGATGGTATATTTCATTCTTTTTTATGGCCGAGTAGTATTCCATCATGTATATGTACCACATCTTTATCCATTCATCTGTCAGTGGACACTTAGGTTGCTTCCATGTCTTGGCTATTGTCTGCAGTGAACACTGGGGTGCATGTATCTTTTTGAATTACAGTTGGGAAGCCCCTGTCCTCATATTATTTCTCTGTATGTATGCCCAGGAGTGGGATTGCAGGATCATAAGTTCGCTCTATCTGAGAATGAGATGGTTGGCTGGCATCACTGACTCGATGGACATGAGTTTGGGCAGGCTCCAGGAGTTGTGATGGACAGGGAGGCCTGGCGTGCTGCAGTTCATGGGATCCCAAAGAGTCGGACATGACTGAATGACTGAACTGATACTGATACTGATTTTTAGTGTTTTAAAGGAACCTCCATATCATTTGAGAAAAGTGCAACGCCCTCTAAATCATCTTGTTTCAGCCCTATCTGGCCCCTGACTCACTTCTCCGCCTGCCCTCTGCTGGGTTCTTTTATCATGAATCGTATTGTCATTTCATTCATAAGTTCTTTAGAATGTGCCTCTGTGATAGGAACTGTCTCAAATAACCACATTTTCATTTAACTGCCACTTTCACACCTATAAGAAGTTCACGATTCTGTAATATTCTCTCAAATCCCATCCCCATCTGCCGGTCCCTCTTGTTTCCTAAATGCGTTTAAGGGCTGGTTGGTTCAAATCAAGAGACAAAATCTGTGCATTGCATTTGGCTGGTGTTTCTTTTAAATCCTTTGTAAGCTATAACAATTCTCTTTTGTATTTCCTTGCCTTTTAGTTGTTGCAGAAAGTGTGAGATCTTTCCTCTTAAGCATTGATTTGCTGCCTCTTAAATGGCCTCCAGCAGAAATTCGAAGGCTGGGGGTGGGGGGCGNGGGGTTATTCTTAGTTGCTGTGTTCAGGCTTCTCTTTGCCATGGGTTCTCTTGCTGCAGAGCACAGGCTCTACAGTGCGGGCTCAGTAGTTTTGGCCCCATAGTTGCTCCGCAGCATGTAGAATCTTCCAGACCCATGATCGAACCCATGTCCCCTGTTTTGGCAGGTGGATTCTTATCCACTGTACTACCAGTACCAGGAAAGTCCTTACATTTCTTTTGTGCATTTTCTTCCCTGTATAATTTGACTTTGATAAAAGGACTCAATGATAAACATGAGCTTTAAGATGTATCTTTCTTTGCTCAGACTTTGAATGTCTTTGTCTTTCTCAGGTTCATCCTTTTCTCGCTTTTAGAAAACTTTCCCCCAGCATTTTAGTGTGACAATGTTCAAACATACAGAAAAGTTGAAAGATTTGTGCAGAGAATACCCCATACTGATCACCCAGATAACGTTTTTGTTATATCCATCCATCCATTCCTTCATCCATCCATTCTTTCATCACTTTTTCCATCTATTCATCTATCTCTCCATCTATTTATAACTCTATATAGCCATTTTTGGGGGATAAATTTCAAAATAACTTGCGAACATCCTAACATCAGTCTTCCCTGGTCATGTAATGGTAAAGAATCCACCTGCCCATGCAGGAGACACAAGAGATGTGGGTTCAATGCCTGAGTCAGGAAGATTCCCTGGAGCAGGAAATGGCAACTTGCCCCAGTATTCTTGCCTGGGAAATTCCATGGACAGAGGAGACTGTTGACCTATAGCCCACGGGGCCGCAGAGAGTCAGACATGACTGATCACATCCACAAACATTTGGAAGAGTCTTTTCCAATGCAACCCACCCCCAGCAGGTTACAAAAGAAGCCAGCTGTGTCATATATACATATGAAGGTCTTGGGATATGAAAATATTTGTGGCTCTTCTTGGTGAAGAAGTCATAGGTCCATGGATATTGCTACATCAGGAATCGAAGACAGACACTAAATTTCAGTTACAGGCTAGTGAAAACAAAACTGTAATTTTTCTCCTATTTCAGTGTATGGGTACTCTGAATTTGAGGACTGCTACTCAGTTCTTATTTCATAAAACCCAAATAAATCATGCTGTTACCATGTTAAGGCAAATGCTACCCCTGGCAAATTCTTCCTGAGTTCTTGTTATATGCATTGTCTCATTTCATCCTCACAATACCCTCATAAAGATAAAACTATCTACTCATAACACTTCCAATACCAAATATGTGAATATTTTTTCCTCCATACCAGCCACTTCTCCAACTCTCTGGACACCAATTGGGCATCCTATAATTTAATTCGATTCTGACACTACTTACCTGGAGTTGGGTATCAAATTCCACAGGTTTAGAGCTCAGTCCCACAGACTGCTGGGAGTCCTGCTCCCATAACTTGGGCAGGGCAAGGTGCTAGGTCAGACAGACAGAAACCAGTCTGTGTGTCTGTGTGTCTCTTTGCATGTGAGCTTTTGCTTGGGGTTGTATGTAAAGAAGGCTCAGTGTCAAAGAATTGATGCTTTCGAACTGAGGAAGTGTCCCTTGGACTGCAAAGAGATGAAAGCAGTCAATCCTAAATCAACCCTGAATATTCAGTGGGAGGACTGATGCTGAAGCTGAAGCTCCAATACTTTGGCCACCTGATGTGAAGAGCTGACTCATTGGAAAATGCCCTGATGCAGGGAAAGATTGAAGGTGGGAGAAAAGGGGGTGGCAGAGGATGAGATGTTTGGATGGCATCACCAACTTGATGGACATGAGTTTAAGCAAGCTCTGGGAGCTGGTGATGGACAGGGAGGCCTGGCGTGCTGCAGTGCATGGGGTTGCAAAGAGTCAGACATGACTCAGCGACTGAACAACAACCCTTCGCCTCCTCGGAGCAGTCTCTCAGAGCTATCTGAACTGCTCTCTGCCAGGCTGCAGTCCTCATTTTGCCCCAAATAAAATTTAACTGTCAACTCTTACATTGTGCATTTTTAAAAAAATCAGTGTATCGTAATCATAGCTGACATCTGTATGGTCCTTCCTGTGAACAGGTTTCTGAGTGCTTACATGTTCCATGAGTTAGTCTTTCCAATAGCCCTTTGAAGGACTTCCCTGGTGGCCCAGTGGTTAAGACTCCATGCTCCCAATGCAGGTACCACGGGTTTGATCCCTGGTTGGACAGTGAAGCAGCGTGGCCTACCCCCTGGCCCAAATAAACAGCCCTTTGAGGTGGGAATGAATAGTATCTCTATAATAATCAGATGAGGAAACAGACATAGAGGGGTTGAGTGATTTGCATTGGTGGGTCGCAGTGGTGGGCTTTGAACCCAGGCTTGATGTGCTTGAAGTCAGCCCCCAGATTACATCAGCTCCTGTGTACTCAGTCCCGGGTTCCCATTGTCCATAAGGATGGATGCCCTCTGGGAACGTGGCATCCTCTTGTGTCCCATCTCAGCATCGGGGAGGGGGGTGCCTGCATCCCTGCCTGTGTGGTCAGGCATGTGTGTGTCTGTGTCTGTGGTTCCTGTGTGTGTGTGTGGAGCAGGGTGCGGAGATGGATACACAACTCCATGTCCACGTGTGATGTGGGCTGACAGCCTGCCATGGCGGCCCCATGAGGGTTCATTCTGGCTCTGTCCTTTCCTGTCTAAGAGCGAATCTCCAGAAATGGGATTCCCAGAGACTGCCCTGGGCCTCCCTGTACTCTAGCCCCAGACCCCAGAGGGCCTTTGTTTCCTTCACTGGGGACCCAGGGTAGGAGGGCCGCTGTGGGAATTCCTGCAGAATTCTAGGCATTCAAGCTTTGTGGGAGGGCGGGGGAGACACATGGAAAACTCTGACCCCCAGCGTGGTAACTCGGCTGGGCGGGGGAGGCGGACTCTGTGACCTCGAGGGAGCAGAGCCTGTGGCCTTTGCAGAACCAAAAGCAGGGCCTGGGTGGCGTCTGCCTTGGACCTGGCGTCTGGCCGGCCTCCCTGGTCCGACTCGACAAGACTCCCTCATCCCCCAGGCTGGCCCAAGGGACCCCACGCTCCTGGATGCTGGGCCGAGAAGGTCCAGAGAGGTGGGCGGGAACGCGAGAGGCTCCAGGGGCTGCGGAGTCAGATGGCTGCTTGTCCCAAGTGGGACCTCCGTGGCGCTGCTTCCTCCCTGGCTGCTTCTTCCTCTCTAAATGGGGTTTCCAGCAGGGAGTGAAGCCTGGTGGCCCCTTTGTCCCTGCTGATCTCTGAGCCTCCCCATCTCCTCCTCTCCCTGGGCAGGCCATCCTCCTCATCTTTCTCAGCCCCATGGAGTGGCGGCAGCTGATAGCTTATTCTTACTCTCTCACTGTACCGCTAGTAGGTTGATAACAATTCCCTTAAAGATGTGTCCTAACCGTGGTACCTGTGAATGTGACCTTATTTAAAAAGAAGGTCTTTGCAGGTGTCATCAAATTGGGGATCTTGAGATGAGACCATCCTGGATTTAGGATGGGCCCTAAAGAGGAGAGTGAAAAAGTTGGCTTAAAGCTCAACATTCAGAAAACGAAGATCATGGCATCTGGTCCCATCACTTCATGGGAAATAGATGGGGAAACAGTGGAAACACCGTCAGACTCTATTTTCGGGGGGTCCAAAATCACTGCAGATGGTGACTGCAGCCATGAAATTAAAAGATCCTTACTCCTTGGAAGGAAAGTTATGACCAACCTAGACTGCATATTAAAAAGCAGAGACATTAGTTTGTCAACAAAAGTCCGTCTAGTCAAAGCTATGGTTTTTCCAGTAGTCATGTATGGATGTGAGAGTTGGACTATAAAGAAAGCTGAACACCAAAGAATTGATGCTTTTGAACTGTGGCGCTGGGGAAGATTCTTGAGAGTCCCTTGGACTGCAAGGAGATCAAATCAGTCCATCTTAAAGGAGATCAGTCCTGAGTGTTCATTGCAAGGGCTGATGCTAAAGCTGAAACTCCAATACTTTGGCCACCTGATGTGAAGAACTGACTCATTGGAAAACACCCTGATGCTGGGAAAGATTGAGGGCAGGAGGAAAAGGGGATAACAGAGGATGAGATGGTTGGATGGCATCACCAGCTCAATGGACATGAGTTTGAGTAAACTCCGGGAGTTGGTGATGGACAGGGAGGCCTGGTGTGCTGCAGTCCATGGGGTCACAAAGAGTTGGACATGACTGAGCAGCTGAACTGAACTAAATCCAATGAACCCACTCCTAGTATTCTTGCCTGAAGAATCCCACGGACAGAGGAGCCTGGCGGGCAACAGTCCATGGGGTCGCAGAGGAGCCAGACGGGACTGAAGGGACTTAACATGCACGTGCAGGCACTACAGGCTGGGCTTTGGATGGAGGGGCCCCAAACACGTGATCATGTTTCACTCACCCTCAGCCTGGGAGCCAGGCACCTCTGCAGTTCCAGATGGGTGCCTGAGGCATCCGGGAACCAGGGTTCATCCCAGCCCTGCCAGCCCGCAAAGCTCTGGGCACTCAACCGCTGAGCCGTGCCGTCACTGGTGAACCCCCATTCCCGCCAGCTGCAGCCGTTGGCAAGTCTCTTCCCCGAAAGCAGGTGGGTGGTCCCGAGAAGGAAGAAAGGGGCTGCCCAGATCCTCTGTGTGCCAGCTGCTGTGAGCATTGGGGGCCAGTGACTCACAGCCGTCACCCCCGCCCTGCTACCCGCTGCTCCACACACAGCCCGGAGGGACTGACACCACCCCCCATCTGAGAACCTCCGCCTCAAAGAGCCACGTGCACCCAAATCCCCATCTCAGGCTCCGTTTCTAGGGAACCTAACCTAAAATGAGGTTGTGTCTGATTTCCCCAACTTAGAATCTTCCCATACTCCCTCAGTCCTTCCAGAGTCTTGCCTCTTCGGCTCAGCCAGAGGGTCCTCCTCTGCCCCCTGCTGACCTCGCTTCTTGATTCTCAAAAGTGAAAGTGTTAGTCGCTCACACTTTGCGACCCCATGGACTGTAGCCTGCCAGGCTCCTCTGTCCTTGGAATTCTCCAGGCAAGAATACTAGAGTGGGTTGCCATGCCCTCCTCCAGGGGATCTTCCCTGACCCAGTATTGAACCTGCATCTCTTGTGTCTCCTGCATTGGCAGGTACGTTCTTTACCAGCTAAGCTGGCCCAGCACTTGGTAAGAAGAGGCAAGAACAGCTTCTTTGGACACTTTCTATAGAGGCGAGATTTCCAAGGTCTTCTTGCGCATTGCGAGTATTTATTGGGTGTTGATTTGGCTGGGCATTTGGTAAGATGTTTTCTTGGTGCGTTAGAAAAATCCAACTCCCAGGACTCTGAGCTGGAGGTGAAAGGTGCAGTGACACAGTCTTTTCAGAGGAACATGAAAAATCTAGGGAGCCTTAAAGGTCTCTGCAGCCACACCAACCTCAAGGCTGGTTACGGCTGGGATGAGTAATGATTGTCAGGCAGGATAACCTGCTTGAGAAATGAACCAGAGCTTATTTTAGCTATTGAGTCATCACAGAAGAATGAGAAATATTTTCCCTCCCTTCACCCCCTGCCTCAAGGACCCTCAAGGTCTTTTGATTTCTAAAGAGTGGTGTTTGCCCTGGACTAGTAGAGAATCAAAAAGCCACATGTTTTGTTTTGTTTTAAGTCTAGTACATAGTCAGGCTTCATCTAGCTGCAAATTACAGTCTCTGACTGAAATTAACTTACACTGAAGCAGAACATATTATTTTGTGTCCCTGGAAATTCAGGAGAGCAACAGCTTTAGGCATGGCTTGATCCAGCAGCTCAGGCAAGTGGTTGGGGATCTGTCTGTGTCTCTTGGCCATGCTTGCCTAATTCTTCAGTGGGCTCTCTCCATTGGCTGGAAAAGATGGTGCATCACAGACCCAGGGTTTCATCTTACCAGCCTAGTGAAGATTTCCTCTTAGGCTGGAGTTTTTTTGGCTCAGCTTAAGTCACATGCTCATTACTGAAGCAAGCACTATGGCCAGCCTTGCTCAGTACTCAGGAACCTGGGGTGTGGCTAGGAAGGGAAGATTTGGCAGTAAAAGGAAGAGATATTGTGTACACCTGGGGCCTTAGGGGGATGGAACCAGGCTATCCAGGAGAGGCTTGCGGCAACTGTTTGTGAAAACAAGCTTCAGAATGGCAAAAGCCTGCCCCCTGGCAAGGGGAATCAGATCTAAATTTCATCAGACTTAGAAAAGAAAACTAATGAGATTTTTCTCACAAGTATTATGGAACTGACTCATACCATCTGGGGGAGTAAATCCTAAATTCTTGTTTGTTTAGTCACTAAATCGTGTCTGATTCTTTGTAACCTCACGGTCTGTAGACAGCCAGGCTCGTCTGTCCATGAATTCTCCGAGCAAGAATACTGCAGTGTATTGCCATTTCCTCCTGTGGGGATCTTCCCCACTCAGGGATCGAACCTGCATCTCCTACCTTGGCAGGCAGATTCTTTACTGCTGAGCTACCAGGGAAGCCTCAAGTCCTAAATTCTGGGACTTTCGTTAATCAGCCTAGTCTCTAAAACTTCTGAGGAAATGGCTAAGAACATGGGTATGGAGTTGACTCCTGGGCTTGAACCCTGGCTCTGCTATTGATTAGCTGTGTGACCTTGGGCAAGTTATTCAGTCTCTCTGTGCCTCTGTTTCCTCATCTGAAAAATAAGGACCATAACATTTCCTGCCTCATAGGACATAGTGACAATTAAANGGTGACTGCAGCCATGAAATTAAAAGATCCTTACTCCTTGGAAGGAAAGTTATGACCAACCTAGACTGCATATTAAAAAGCAGAGACATTAGTTTGTCAACAAAAGTCCGTCTAGTCAAAGCTATGGTTTTTCCAGTAGTCATGTATGGATGTGAGAGTTGGACTATAAAGAAAGCTGAACACCAAAGAATTGATGCTTTTGAACTGTGGCGCTGGGGAAGATTCTTGAGAGTCCCTTGGACTGCAAGGAGATCAAATCAGTCCATCTTAAAGGAGATCAGTCCTGAGTGTTCATTGCAAGGGCTGATGCTAAAGCTGAAACTCCAATACTTTGGCCACCTGATGTGAAGAACTGACTCATTGGAAAACACCCTGATGCTGGGAAAGATTGAGGGCAGGAGGAAAAGGGGATAACAGAGGATGAGATGGTTGGATGGCATCACCAGCTCAATGGACATGAGTTTGAGTAAACTCCGGGAGTTGGTGATGGACAGGGAGGCCTGGTGTGCTGCAGTCCATGGGGTCACAAAGAGTTGGACATGACTGAGCAGCTGAACTGAACTAAATCCAATGAACCCACTCCTAGTATTCTTGCCTGAAGAATCCCACGGACAGAGGAGCCTGGCGGGCAACAGTCCATGGGGTCGCAGAGGAGCCAGACGGGACTGAAGGGACTTAACATGCACGTGCAGGCACTACAGGCTGGGCTTTGGATGGAGGGGCCCCAAACACGTGATCATGTTTCACTCACCCTCAGCCTGGGAGCCAGGCACCTCTGCAGTTCCAGATGGGTGCCTGAGGCATCCGGGAACCAGGGTTCATCCCAGCCCTGCCAGCCCGCAAAGCTCTGGGCACTCAACCGCTGAGCCGTGCCGTCACTGGTGAACCCCCATTCCCGCCAGCTGCAGCCGTTGGCAAGTCTCTTCCCCGAAAGCAGGTGGGTGGTCCCGAGAAGGAAGAAAGGGGCTGCCCAGATCCTCTGTGTGCCAGCTGCTGTGAGCATTGGGGGCCAGTGACTCACAGCCGTCACCCCCGCCCTGCTACCCGCTGCTCCACACACAGCCCGGAGGGACTGACACCACCCCCCATCTGAGAACCTCCGCCTCAAAGAGCCACGTGCACCCAAATCCCCATCTCAGGCTCCGTTTCTAGGGAACCTAACCTAAAATGAGGTTGTGTCTGATTTCCCCAACTTAGAATCTTCCCATACTCCCTCAGTCCTTCCAGAGTCTTGCCTCTTCGGCTCAGCCAGAGGGTCCTCCTCTGCCCCCTGCTGACCTCGCTTCTTGATTCTCAAAAGTGAAAGTGTTAGTCGCTCACACTTTGCGACCCCATGGACTGTAGCCTGCCAGGCTCCTCTGTCCTTGGAATTCTCCAGGCAAGAATACTAGAGTGGGTTGCCATGCCCTCCTCCAGGGGATCTTCCCTGACCCAGTATTGAACCTGCATCTCTTGTGTCTCCTGCATTGGCAGGTACGTTCTTTACCAGCTAAGCTGGCCCAGCACTTGGTAAGAAGAGGCAAGAACAGCTTCTTTGGACACTTTCTATAGAGGCGAGATTTCCAAGGTCTTCTTGCGCATTGCGAGTATTTATTGGGTGTTGATTTGGCTGGGCATTTGGTAAGATGTTTTCTTGGTGCGTTAGAAAAATCCAACTCCCAGGACTCTGAGCTGGAGGTGAAAGGTGCAGTGACACAGTCTTTTCAGAGGAACATGAAAAATCTAGGGAGCCTTAAAGGTCTCTGCAGCCACACCAACCTCAAGGCTGGTTACGGCTGGGATGAGTAATGATTGTCAGGCAGGATAACCTGCTTGAGAAATGAACCAGAGCTTATTTTAGCTATTGAGTCATCACAGAAGAATGAGAAATATTTTCCCTCCCTTCACCCCCTGCCTCAAGGACCCTCAAGGTCTTTTGATTTCTAAAGAGTAGTGTTTGCCCTGGACTAGTAGAGAATCAAAAAGCCACATGTTTTGTTTTGTTTTAAGTCTAGTACATAGTCAGGCTTCATCTAGCTGCAAATTACAGTCTCTGACTGAAATTAACTTACACTGAAGCAGAACATATTATTTTGTGTCCCTGGAAATTCAGGAGAGCAACAGCTTTAGGCATGGCTTGATCCAGCAGCTCAGGCAAGTGGTTGGGGATCTGTCTGTGTCTCTTGGCCATGCTTGCCTAATTCTTCAGTGGGCTCTCTCCATTGGCTGGAAAAGATGGTGCATCACAGACCCAGGGTTTCATCTTACCAGCCTAGTGAAGATTTCCTCTTAGGCTGGAGTTTTTTTGGCTCAGCTTAAGTCACATGCTCATTACTGAAGCAAGCACTATGGCCAGCCTTGCTCAGTACTCAGGAACCTGGGGTGTGGCTAGGAAGGGAAGATTTGGCAGTAAAAGGAAGAGATATTGTGTACACCTGGGGCCTTAGGGGGATGGAACCAGGCTATCCAGGAGAGGCTTGCGGCAACTGTTTGTGAAAACAAGCTTCAGAATGGCAAAAGCCTGCCCCCTGGCAAGGGGAATCAGATCTAAATTTCATCAGACTTAGAAAAGAAAACTAATGAGATTTTTCTCACAAGTATTATGGAACTGACTCATACCATCTGGGGGAGTAAATCCTAAATTCTTGTTTGTTTAGTCACTAAATCGTGTCTGATTCTTTGTAACCTCACGGTCTGTAGACAGCCAGGCTCGTCTGTCCATGAATTCTCCGAGCAAGAATACTGCAGTGTATTGCCATTTCCTCCTGTGGGGATCTTCCCCACTCAGGGATCGAACCTGCATCTCCTACCTTGGCAGGCAGATTCTTTACTGCTGAGCTACCAGGGAAGCCTCAAGTCCTAAATTCTGGGACTTTCGTTAATCAGCCTAGTCTCTAAAACTTCTGAGGAAATGGCTAAGAACATGGGTATGGAGTTGACTCCTGGGCTTGAACCCTGGCTCTGCTATTGATTAGCTGTGTGACCTTGGGCAAGTTATTCAGTCTCTCTGTGCCTCTGTTTCCTCATCTGAAAAATAAGGACCATAACATTTCCTGCCTCATAGGACATAGTGACAATTAAATGAAGCTCTGAAAGAGTGGGTAATGTGCCCATATTGTGGCTCCAGTTTGCACCAGCTCAAATGACCCCAAGTTCTGGCCTCTACTGTCTCCAGTGCTTGAACGTAGCAGAAGCCTGTTGACTGTTGAATGAATGAATGAAAGGTTAAAAGGAAAGGTTTATTTCTTTCTGCTCAGAGCTCTGTCATTGGGTTCCTTCAGCACACAACACAGGGGCACGTGGGCCTCCCAAGACTTTGTTCCTCCAAAAGCAGGCTCTGAAACAAGGATTTGGATGAAAGTACAGGCATCCCTCAGCGATATTGTGGGTTTGGTTTCAGACCAAATGGCAATAAAGCAAACACCGCAATAAAGCAAGGACTCTTGAGAGTCCCTTGGGCTGCAAGGAGATCAAATCAGTCAATTCTGAAGGAAATCAGTCCTGAATATTCATTGGAAGGATTGATGTTGAAGCTGAAACTCCAATACTTTGGCCACCTGATGTGAAGAACTGATTCATTGGAAAAGACCCTGATGCTGGGAAAGATTGAAGGCAGGAGGAGAAGGGGACAAAAGAGGATGAGATGGTTGGATGACATCACCGACTCTAAGATTGAAGGCAGGAGGAGAAAGGGACAAAAGAGGATGAGATGGTTGGATGGCATCACCGACTCTATGGACGTGAGTTTGAGCAATTTCCAGGAGTTGACGATGGACAGGGAAGCCTGGCGTGCTGCAGTCCATGCGGCCACAAAGAGTTGGACATGACTGAGCGACTGAACTAAATTCTGAATTTTAAAATTTCCCAGTTTATATGAAAGTTATGTTTATATCACACTGTAGTCTATTAAGTGTGCATTAAAATAGCATTATGTTAAATAAAACAATATAGATACCTTAGTTTAAAAATACTTACTGCTGAAAGATGCTAACCATCTTCTGAGTCTTCAGTTGGTCATAGTATTAACATCAAAGATCATTGATCACAGGTCACCATAACAAATAAAATGATCATGAAAAAGTGTGAAATATGGCAAGAAGTACCAAAATATGCTTTAACCTCTGAGCCACCAGATCCTTTTGGTTAAGGTCAAGTGTAGTATGGGCTTCCCTGGTGGCTCAGAGGTTAACGCGTCTGCCTCTAATACGGGAGACCTGGGTTGAATCCCTGGGTCAGGAAGATCCCCTGGAGAAGGAAATGGCAACCCATTCCAGTATTCTTGCCTGGAGAATCCCATGGACGGAGGAGCCTGGTGGGCTACAGTCCATGGGGTCCCAAAAAGTTGGACACGACTGAGCGACTTAACTAACTAACTAACTAACCAAAACATGACACAGAGACTCTGAGGGAGTGAATGCCATCGGTAAAATGGTGCCAATAAATTTGCTTGATGTAAACCTTTGTTAAAAACAGCAAAACCTTGCAATCTCTGTGAATCACAATAAAGCAAAACACAGTAAATTGAGGTGGTGGTGACTAACTAAATTGGTTAGTCCTTATGTCATGTCTTGACTCTTTGTGACCCCATGGACTGTAGCTCACTAGGCTCCTCTGTCTGTGGGATTTCCCAGGCAAGGATACTGGAGTGGGTTGCCATTTCCTTCTCCAGGGGATCCTCTCGATCCAGGAATTGAGCCCACGTCTCCTGCACTGGCAGGCAGATTCTTTACTGCTGAGCCACCAGGGAAGTCCTGGTGTGTCTGTGCTTCTATATAAGTCATCCCGGGAGACACTGTCATTATATATGACCACGCCGACTTTCAGAGGGCCTCATCCGCCACTCCATTTCACACTCCCCTTTTGGCTAATTCTAACCTGGAACTCATCACTTCATGGCAAATAGATGGGAAAAAAACGGAAACAGTGACATACTTTTATTTTCTTGGGCTCCAAAATCACTATGGACAGTGACTGCAGCCATGAAATTAAAAGATGCTTGCTCCTTGGAAGAAAAGCTATGCCCAACCTAGACAGAGTATTAAAAAACAGAGACATCACTTTGTCAACAAAGGTCTGTATAGTCAAAGCTATGGTTTTATCCAGTAGTCGTGTACAGATGTGAAAGTTGGACCAGAAAGAAGGCTGAGAGACAAAGAATTGATGCTTTTGAACTGTGGTGCTGGAGAAGACTCTTTTAGAGTCCCCTGGACAGCAAGGTGATCAAACCAGTCAATCCTAAAGGAAATCAACCCTGAATATTCACTGGAAAGACTGATGCTGAAGCTGGAGCTCCAGTACTTCGGCCACCTGATGCAAAGAGCTGACTCACTGGAAAAGGCCTTGATGCTGGGAAAGATTTAGGGCAGGAGGAGAAGGGAGCAACAGAGAATGAGATGGTTAGATGGCATCACTGACTCAATGGACAGGAGTTTGAGCAAACTCCAGGAGATGGAGGGAAGCCTGGCATGCTGCAGTCCATGGGGTCGCAAAGAGTCAGACACAACTGAACAACTGAATAACAAACCTGGAATCATATAGAGAAGGGATTCTGGGAAACTGAGTTCCCAGCTTAAATGTATGCATGCGTGTGTGCGTGCTTGCATGTGAGCATGCTCAGTCATGTCTGATTCTTTGTGACCCCACAGACTGCAGCCTGACAGGCTCCTCTGTACATGGAATTTTCCAGGTAAGAATACCAGAGTGGGTTGCCATTTTTTCCTCTAGGCAGCTTAAGTGACCTGACAGCAGTTTGCTCCATCTGTCTGTCCTACATCCCCAGGTCCTCCAAAGCTGGGCAGCCAGGGCATCTTGGTTTCCCTCACGTGACTTCTTAGCCTCCCAAAGGACCTCCTCTTCCAAGAGAATGTTTAAGTGTCAGCCTCAAAATTCACAACATCACTCCTGCTGTGTTCTACTGGTCAAAGCAAGTCACAAAGCCAGCCCAGATTTGAGGGGTGAAGAAATAGATTCCATCTCTTGATGGTAGCTTCCCTTGTGGCTCAGGCGGTAAAGCGTTTGCCTACAGTGCGGGAGAAAGAAATGGCAACCCACTCCAGTCCTCTTGCCTGGAAAATCCCATGGACAGAGGAGCTCGGTAGGCTACAGTCCATGGGGTCACAAAGAGTCGGCAATGACTGAGCAACTTGACTTCACTTCTTGATGGTAAGACTTGCAACATACTGTGGTTTTGTTTTTCTTTTCAACCTGTGTTTTCAATTGTGAGACACTAAACTGCCATAGTTGAAAACGTACTTTGATAAGAATATAAATGCACACCACCACTGAATGTAAACGGAGCATCCCAGAAATGTGCTGGGTACAACCTGTGCCACTGTCCCGACAGCCCTGCTGATGCCACAGGATTCACCTACTTTCTCCCCTTGCTGTGGTTGGCTTCTGTTATTTTATTTTTTAATATTCATTTATTCAGCTGTGCTGGGAGTTGCAGCAGGAAGGGTCTTCGAGTTTCTTTGTGGCACGTAGGATGTTTCAGTTGCAATGTGCAAACGGTTAGTTGGGGCATGTCGAATCTAGTTCCCTGACCAGGGATTGAACCTGGGCCTTCTGCATTGAGAGGACAGAGTCTTAGCCACTGGACCAAGAGGGAAATCCCATGGCTTGTTATTTTTGAATGCCCACTGTCTACCCACTCAAAACGAGCACAATAACTACCCCTATTCCTACCTGTATGTTAGTGGAATGACCCTCTCAAACTCCTAGTGTGGGCCTGTGCTTATGAACTCTNCAGGGAGGAAAAAAGAAAGTGAGAGACAATTGTGTTCACGTTCCAAGCAGCATCCCTCCTGTTCCTTCCTAGGGTCAGTGCAAGCCTGGGCTTCGAATCCTTGGATCTGGGTTCAAATTCTGAACCTTGGAACCTAGGACATCTTCCTGAACCTTCATAAGCCTCAACCACCCCATCTGTACAATGGAGATAAAGGTGCCCCCTGTTTTCTAGGGGTGTCATGGGAATGAGTGAGATGTGCAGGTAAATGCAGACCCCAGGGCCTGGCAGAGAGCAAAGGGACCCCCCCAGAGCGGTGATGTTCATCACTGCCATTGTTTCCGTCTTGTTGTTCAGTCGCTCAGTCGTGTCCAACTCTTGGGCTGCAGCACACCAGGCTTCCTTGTCCTTCACCATTTCCCAGAGTTTGCTCAAACTCATGTCCATTGAGTTGATGGTGCCAAACCAACCATCTCATCTGTCGTCCCCTTCCCCTCCTGCCCTCAATCTTTCCCAGCCTTAGAGTCTTAGAGATGAAGAAACTGAGGTTTAGCAAGTGAAGTGGCTTTGCCCAGTCATCAGGCACCAGGAGTCAGGGAAAGGCTGGCTGTCTTGAGTCTGAATCCTGCTTTCTAGAATGCTCTCTCTGTTCAGCCATTCCTCTAGCTCCCAATTCCCCACCCCATGCTCCAGTTCCACCAGCCAGAGCTGCCCAGGGTTACCTGTCTGCAGTGTGCCATACCTTCCATCTCACTGTTTCTGTAAGACAGTGTCCTTCCTGCTCCTCCCTGCAGTGAATTCTGGCTTCAACCAGTGCTGCTTCTTCCAGGAAACCTTCCCTGACTGCCTGCTCCCTCTGGGGGCTCTCCAAGGAGGCCATCCATGCTGAATCAGCAGAGTCCCTGCCCTCCTGGAGTTGGTAGTTGGAGGGAAGAATGTTATTCCACCTTTGCAATGCGTGCATGTGTGGTTAGTCATGTCTGACTCTTTGTGACCCCGCAAATCTAAATAGGCAGGACAATAGGGTCTGACCCCTCGAACCCAACTGTGACCAAATTACCCAGAAGAAAGCAGCCCTGGGGACCTGCATCTGGCTGCATTGGGAGTTTCCCTGGTGACAGAGCAGCTCTGGCCTCCGCCCTTGTGAGCACCTTTCCTCTTTCCACCCCACAAGGATCAGAAGCGGAAACAAAAACAAGAGTCAAGAGTTCGGTTGGGGCTTTTGCTGGTGATCCAGTGGCTAAGACTCTGCACTCCCAAAGAGGAGGGCCTGGGTTCAATCCCTGGTCAGGGAACTAGATCCCACATGCTGCAACTAAGACCCAATACAATAAATAAGAAAATAAAAATATTAAAAACAAAAAAAGAGAGCTCTTTTGGCTAGCCCTCTCGTGGGAAGAAGGCATCTCTGCCCTAGTTATGCCACCACACAGGGCAGCTTTTGCAACGACCAAGTGCCTCTGTGCCTCTCCGGGAACAGGATTCTAGGATGATGGAGAGGGACTCTCAAAAGTCTCTGGGAGCCACAGGGAGCCTCCCAAATTGTGTCTGATGACCTGTGCACTAGGAAGGTGGAAGTGAAAGTGTTAGTCGCTCAGTCATGTCTGACTCTTTGTGACCCCATGGACTGTAGCCCACCAGTCTCCTCTGTTCATGGGATTTCCCAGTCAAGAATACTGGAGTGGGTTGCCATTTCCTTCCCCAGGGGATGATCCTTAGGGATCAAACCTACGTCTACTGCATTGGCAGGTGAATTCTTTACCGCTGAACCACCAGGGAATCCACAGGTAATCCGTGGTCCAAAGACAGTTCTCAAGAGAAATCTTGATTGACACTGATTCTCGTAGGAAAGACATCAATGCTTTTCTGTTTCTCTTTTAATCCTACTTTTTCTGAGTAGGTACGTTGCTGTGCTGTGCTTAGTTGCTCATTCGTGTCCTATTCTTTGTGACCCCATGGACTATAGCCTGACAGGCTCCTCTGTCCATGGGGATTCTCCAGGCAAGAATACTGGAGTGGGTTGCCATGTCCTCCTCCAGGGGATCTTTCCAACCCGGGGATCAAACCCACATCTCCCGCATTGCAGGTGGATTCTTTACCGTCTGAGCCACCAGGGAGGGTGGAACTGCTCCCACACAGGGCTGACTCATCCCTGGAGCATTTTAGCTCCTCCTCACCTCCCCACCCTTCCCAGGGGCTCAGATAGAGATCGGGTGGAGAAGTTGGTTGCCAGTTCTGAGCTGGAGGGGGAAATGGGAAGCTGGGGAGACCCTTCTGTTACTTGCTAGGGCTTTTTTGGGTTCCCGATCCAGGTCTGTCCTGCCTGGGCCTTGAGTAACTTTCTGTCCAGGTTTCCTGTGGCCATGAGAGTCCTGCCAGCTGGGTTGGTGCCACCACGCACTGGGCACATGTAGTCAGTTCTGACCACAGATGGCCCCACAAAAGGTTAGCCAGCTCTTCCCATAGAAACCTCCTGGGGGTTGCCTATGGCCCTACCTCCCTCATTCTCTACCTGCCTTCCGGAAAACCCAAGGGGACGGCTAGGGAGGAGCCTCCCCACCGACCTGAGCACCGCTCCCTGCTAGGCTGACCCCTGGGCAACCCCAGCTCCAATGAATGAGAGGACACCAGAGTCCAAGGCCACCCAGTTCCCAGAGTCATAGCATCTGACTTACCGTGCTGGCCTTGTGCAAGATACACTCTTCCAGTTTCGGCTGTGTGGGCAGTGCTCTGAGATCCTCAGGCTCCAAGGCTGGGTTTCCGTCTTCCCCCCAGACATGTGGTCGTGCTGGGCACCCACCTGCAGAGAAACCTCTTACCCAGGCCAGGTGGCGATTTCAGAGCTCCCAGGAGAGGAAGAGGCCTTTGCGATGATACCAACACATGTGTGTGTGTGTGTGTGTGTGTGTGTGTGTGTGTGCGCGCGCGCACGTGCACGTACATGTGTATAGGAGCAGGGGGAGTGCTCTCTTACTTCCCATCCTGCTCAGCAGACAAAAGGCCTGGGGGAAGTTTGCTCCTGATTAGTTGCTGGTTTAATAGCTGTTTCCAGGCAATGGAGGGTGGCAAAGAGCTTTTACAGACATGCCTTCTGAGGGCAGGTTTGCTAGAGTTAGCAAGGAAAAATAGAGATTCCTAGTTAAGTTTGACTGACGGAGAAGTAACAGGTGATTTCTTTAGTGTCGGTATATCCCATGTTTGGGGGCATACTTATGCTAAAAATATTTCATTGTTTGTTTCTTTGTTTGATCTTAGTCCTGGGGATATTTTGTATTCATTGTTTATCTGACATTCAAATTTGGGTATCCTCTATTTTTTTCTGGGAATCATATCTGGGAGGTAGGAGAGCCCACAAATTTGGGAGCTCTTACTCCCTTGACTTCTCCTTTGTCCCCGACCCTGTGAGATTTAGTTATCTGTATGGGGAGTGTCTAATTGTTTTGATCAGGATTGACGTTGTAATGAGGTCTTGCTGTGTCCCCCACTTACAAACTGGCCACTGATTCCCATCCCCCCAGCTCCATCCAAGAACAAGGCCCTGGCCGCCTGAGCCAGATGGTCCTCCTTCTGGTACATAATGGGTGACCCCGAATGGGTATACACACGGCATGACTCTCTGAGGAGAGGCTCCTCAGCACTTGTGCAGTGCACAGCCTGCACAACTGTCTGCAGCAACCCTGTTCCCACTTCTAGATTTTGACCACTAGCAATTTTCTTTTTCTCATTTACTTCTCAAACTGGGTGGCCCAAAGACATCATCCCTTTCCCCCTAACTCCCTCTATCCAAAGAAAACTCAAACCATCCGGGAAGGCAGTGCAGCAATGTTGAAAAACGGTTGAGCGTCCAGGCTGTGCACAGAAGGGCTTTTGATTCTTGGGACCGATCTAGCATCTGCTGAAGAGGCACTCCCTTCCCGCTGCCCAGTGTGCAAGCCGGGGCTCAAGGCACTGGATTAAAGGTTTCCTGCCTGCCTGCCCGCCTACCACATCCGTTCCCGCTCCTAGCCCTGGCCAACCCCCGCCCCACCCTCCCCAGAGCTAGGCATAA
>SJYV01045620.1:1317427-1333190 GCA_006410875.1 Neotragus pygmaeus | reverse complement strand
GCATAATTTTAGAAATGTAATAGATGCTGCTGTGCACATTCTTGGCCTGGAGCCTGTGGGGGCAGGTCCGAAAAAAGTACAGACTTTTTCCCCCAGGCTGTGTTGATAGAGATCCTCTGTTTTCCCCTAGGGACAGGTTTCTGAGGACCCATTGTACAGGGATAAGGCCCCCACACACACTTGCTTCTTTGGGGAGTCCCCTCACCCCATCCCACCCAAGCTGGATTACTTTACAGGGTCAGTGCCAGCTTCTCTTTGACTTTTCTGAGGTCCTCAAAGCCACCAAGAGCAGTGGGGACTACAGGGAGTGGAGCACAGGTTTGAGGGTCCCAGGTGATGGGGGCCACGAGGACCTCTTTGCAGACCACTGGGGTCATTTGGTCTCCTGGAGCTATAGGTGATAGACTGGGCCCTCTGGGTCTAGGGAAAGAAGGCCGGCCTGATTTTAAAACTGGGAGCCAGAACAACAGTGAGCGCTTTTGCTTTTCCCAGGGCAGGAAAGCCTACGTGATTTTGATTCCAAAGAATTGTCCCATTCCTGGAATGGATGCTCTCGAGGTTTCTGGAGTAGGAATGAGAAGTGGGTTGCCAGGGAGACACACCCAGAGTCTAATGCCCAGTGACTAACGTTTATAGTGCTCTCAAATGGCAGGCTCTGGGCTGCATGCTTTAGCTCCTTCAACTTCCCTTGAACCCTAGCAGATGGGGGGGACTGTGGATGTACCCATTTAACAGATAAGGAAACTGAGGCTCTGGGAGGTGAAGTGATTTGTCCATGGTCATGCAGCCAGGCGGTAGCACAGCCAGCAGTACTAAAGACTGAATCCTCTGCCTTGGGAGTATCCTCCCACTTGGTCTTATTTTATTTTCTAACAGTTTTACTGAGACATCATTCACATACCAAACAATTCCCCCATGTATTTATTTATTTGGCTGCCCTGGGTCTTCATTGCTGTGTGTGTGCTTTCTCTAGTTGTGGTGAGTGGGGGCTACTCTTCGTTACAGAGCACAGGCTCTAAGCATGCAGGCTTCAGTAGCTGTGGCTCATGGACTCTAGAGCGCAGGATCAGTAGTATGGCACAGGGGCTTAGCTGCCCTGTGGCACGTGGGTTCTTCCCAGACCAGGGATCAAACTTGTGTCCCCTGCATTAGGAAGCGGATTCTTAACCAATGGACCACCAGGGAAGTCCCAATTCACCCATTTAAAGCGTACAGTTCAATGACTTTTAGTATACAGAGAGTTGTGCAACCATCACAGTTTTAGAACATTTTCATCATCTGGGGAGGACACCCGGCCCCCTTTAGCTATTACTCCCCACTTCCCCCACCCTCCACCCTCTACCCCTCAGCAACCACAAATCTCCTTTATGTCTCCGGCTTTGCTGATTCTGGACATTTCACGTCAACAGAATCATACATTATGTGACCTTTCGTGTTTGGCTATTTTCACTGCCCATGATGTTTTCAAGACTCATTCATGTCATAGCATGAAGCAGCCTTCATTCCTTTTAGGGCTGAATAATATTCCATTTGTGTGAGTAGACCATGTTTCTCCCTTCGTTTGTGGATGGCCATATGGGTTGTTTCCACCTTATGATTATTGTGAACAATGCTATTACAAACATCCACATATGCGTTTTCAGTTCTCTCGTGAGTCCCCCAGTCTTAAGTAAGCTGTTCAGATGCCCACCTATGGGCATTTTCATGCTCAGATTCCCCCACCTGGGATCCCAGCTGCCTAATCCAGACTGAGTGCAGAACCCAGCTTACAAGTCCAGTGTCTTGCAGTGACCACTCCCTGCCCCTCTCTGTCCTGTCGCGTGTGTGCTGTATGACCTTGGTCCATGTGCTCAGCCTCTCTGGACCCCAGTGCCTTCATTTGTAAAGTGGGGATCTAATTATGGCTCTATGGGGCTGCCATGAGGATTGAGATGGTAAGAGCTCTAAGGGCAGAAAGGCTGGAGGAGGTGGTGGGGTGGGCGTTTATTCATCCTTTATGCCAACTCTTCTCACCCTGCCAGCTACCGCCCTGAGGAAGTCCCTGGCTGCTATCGTAAACAATCTCATCCTACTTTTAAGGAGTGCAAGCTAGAGCAGAGGTTCTTAACTGGGTGAGTTTGCCCCCTGGGGACATCTTATAGTGAACACCTTTGGTTGTCAGAATGCTGAGGGGCTGGGGGGTTGCTATCAGATGGGGAGAGGCCAGGGATACTGCTAAACATCTTACAGTGCACAGGACGGCCCCCCATGACAATGAATGAGCCAGCTCCATACATTAATATCACCAAGGTTGAGAAACCCTGATCTCATGATATTATTGTTACTCATTCATTTTTCATGTATGTATGTATTTACCTGTAACCTTGCCTCTTGCTAAAATGAATGAGAAGTAGCTAACAAGGATATCAACAGAGCAATGAAATTTTTTTCTAATGTGGAAACAAAAAAAAAAAAAAAAAGGAGGGGAGGAAAATTAAAAAAAAAACAACACTCATGTTGAAGTAACCTTCCAGAGCTGGGATATATATTTGGTCTGAGTTTCCTAGCAGCCAAAGCAAAGAGGGAAAATAGGATCAATTTCAAGATTCTCACTGATTCAAAGGTGAAAACAAAATTAAGAGTTCAGGGGAAGTCTGGCTGAAAACAAGAGTTTGAGAGGAGTCTGGCTTTCCTGGGCCTGAAGAACCCGGGGCTTTTCTCTTTATCTGGGGGACACAGCAGCATGCTGGGGCTCACAGCACTGTCCTCAACAACAGCTCCAAGGGGAACACAATTGTTGTTGTTGTTGAGTCGCTAAGTCATCGATCCCATGGACTGTGGCCCACCAGGTTCCTCCATCCATGGGATTTCCCAGGCAAGAATATTAGAGTGGGTAGCGGTTTTTTTTCTCCAGGGGCTCTTCCCAACCCTAGGACTGAACCTGCATCTCCTGCATTGACAGGCAGATTCTTTGTCACTGAGCCATCTGGGGAGCCCCTAGGGAACACAATAGTGACTGTCATATTCTCCAAAGCAGGCGGTGATGTAAAGCTGAGGCCAGCTGGGCAAAGGCAGCCTTTCCTGTCCCGGGTGTGGTGGTTTACTTTTCCAAATTGAAGGCAGAAACCAGGGCCAACGCTTTAGGCAGTTATAGGGATGACAACAGGGGCTCTGGAGCCAGACTGCCTGGGCTCTGGAGTGACTCCCAAGTAGCTGTGTGACTTATGGCCATTCTCTAAACCTCTCTGAACTCACTGTCCTTATTCATAAAATGGGGCCCAAATGTACTTACCTTACAGAGCTGTTGGGAGAATGAAGTGAGATAGTATATAACGAAGGCTGACCCCAGGCCTGGCAGAAGTAAACAGTTCAACTATTATTTCTGTGCCCCGGATGGTGCTGGGTAAATATTTTGAAACACCTGCATTTTTTTTTAATAAGTAATGAAAGATTCAGCCTTGGGAGTGGGAATTACATGTTTGGGCTTCAGTCCTGCTCTGGAAGGCCGTGAAAGGGTGAAAGGTCTTGGCTAGGGAAACCCTACAGCCAGATACAACCAGGTCCGATCCCACTGTTTTTCTGCTTTAAATTTCTGACTCCTCATCACTTTAAGGGTGGCCTTCAGAGGCTTAGTCCCCCCAGCTGGGGGCCCATCCCTGACTTACAACCAATCCCTTTTCTACAAAACACCTCCATCCTACGTCCCAGAAATTCTGAACCCCAGGCGATTGTCAGCCTGCCAGGCCTTTGCCCGAGCAGTGCCCTCCACCTGGAATGCTCTCCCTCCCTGTTTGCCTCACTCATATACTAAGATTTGACTTGATCATCAGCCCCTTTAAGAGGCTTTTGTTGGATTTCCTACCCCGCAGGGAGCAGTAATTTCTTCTTTGTATCCACCTCCCTCCCCAGCCACTCCACAGAGTCAGCATTCAGAACACAGATGCCTTCACTTACTCACTCACTCGTGACTCAGTTACTCACTCATTCATAAATTTGCTCACTCATTCACTGATTCAATCACTCATTCATTAATTCCTCAGTCACTCATTGATTGATTGATTGTTTCATTCATTCAGTCATAAATCAACCATTGAAAGCTTACTGTTGACCAGCCCCTTTTCTGGGCACTGGGGTTAAAGGAGTGAACAAATCAGATGAAAAGTCCCACCCTTGGGTCTTTGTGACTCCAACCCTTATTAAACCGCCCCAACACAACAGAGTTCTCAGACTGTGTGGTCTGCCTTCTCCGATCCCAGGGTTCAATCCTTGGGTCAGGAAGATCCCCTGGAAGAGGAAATGGCGACCCACTCCAGTATTCTTGCCTGGGAAATCCCATGGGCATGGAAGCCTGGAGGGTTACAGTCCATGAGGTCGCAACACGTCAGACAGGACTTGGCAACTGAGCATGCACGCATGTGTAACACAGGAAACTATACTCAGTATCTTATAATAACCTATAACGATAAAGAATCTGAAAAAGAGTACCAGTTCAGTTCATTTCACTCAGTCATGTCTGACTCTTCGCAGCCCCACGGGCTGCAGCACGCCAGGCTTCCCTGAGCTTGGCTCTGGGAGCTGGCTCCATCACCAACTCCTGGAGCTTGCTCAAACCCATGTCCATCGAGTCGATGATGCCGTCCAACCATCTCATCCTTTGTCATCCCCTTTTCCTCCTGCCTTCAATCTTAATATAAAATATATGAAAAAGAATAAATATAAGTATAGAATAAATGTAATTATATAACTGAATCAGTTTGCTGTAACTTGAAACATTGTAAATTAACTATACTTCAATTAAAAAAAAATAATACCACCAAGTTCAGAATAAACTGCATCAATACCAAAGGGGGAAAAAAAGAACTCTGCCACTAGCTTCAGGAGTTTACATTCATCAGCCTTGGTGTCACCTCCTCCAGGAAGCCCTCCCTTACCACCCTACCCAGATGTACCTGGAGCTTCTACATCCTTTCCATATGCCCTTTTTCCATTGACTGTTATAAAAGTATTTGGTGGTCTCCTTTAAGGTCCGTTTCCCACTGGACTTAAACTTGATCTTGGGCATTATTTGTTCTCCTGGGCCTGCCACAATGGCTGGCAGCTAGCGATGATCAATAAATATTTGTTGAATGACCAAACAGGGTCAGGGCAACCTGAGATGACTTGGCTCCTCCCTCTGGGGCCCAGAGAAGGTCCTCCTAAAGGAGGGAAAGTGGGTCAGGAGTCCCTCTGCAGGGCACCGATGGGGTGAGTGTGGAGAGGGGATTAACTCTTGGCCTGGGAAACTGTGCCAAGTGCCCGTCTGTCTTCACGCTGCTAGGGGACAGTTGGGTGTGTGTGAGGTCGACCTTGCCCAGCTATTTCAGTGTAGCACCCGGAGCAGTTCACTGGTGCCTCATGCCGGCTTTGCTGGTTTATCCTTGCTCTGTGGCCTCAGAAAAGTCACTTGACCTCTCTGTGCCTCGTTCTCGTCCTTTGTAAAATGGGACAACAAAAGACATCACCTCTTGGCGTGGCCACCAGGGTTAGCAGGATGAGAATATCCGTGGGGCCCAGCTTGAGAAATACTCTACCAATGTGTGTTATTGTTTTGATTGCTTTTTTCCCCACATCTGGCCACCCAACAAGTGTTTACTGAGCACCTACTATGTGCCAGACGAGCTGAGTGCCAACTGCTAGAGACTGTGAACAGGATCCTGTTTCAAACAAATCAGATTCCTTTAAAAACATTTATGAGACTGTCAGGGAAATATAAACCCAGACTGGATGACATGGAATAAAATTCAAAAGTTCATTTTGTGAGAGGCATATTGTAGTTTTCTGGTTATCCTTTTCAAAAGAGTCCTCATCTTTTAGACACTCAACCTAGGGTGTTTACAGATGACATGTGATGTCAGCGATTTGCTTTGAAACAATCCAGTCTGTAAAACGAAAATTAATCTTTTTAAATGTATGTGTGTGTGTTTTATTTTTATGGACTGTATCATGTGGCTTGCAGGATCTTAGTTTCCCAACCAGGGATCAAGCCTGGACCCTTGGCAGTGAAAGTACAGAGTCCTAACCACTGGATGGTCAGGTAATTCCCTAAAATGATTCTTTTTTGGAAGCTTATTTTTTTAAAACATCCAGTGGTAGAGGGAGGTCGTTGCTGTGGGGTTACATAGACAGTATCAGATGGACTGCAAGTCGATGATGAGGAAGGAGTTTGTAATGGTCCATGAGTTTCACAAAATGGCATGCGTTAACCCCATGGATAATTACACACCCTGGGCTGATCCAGATGAGCTGGAGAGAACCACAGATGTCCTTAGCTTCCTGACCAGGGCTGGAACCCACACCCCCTGAAATGGAAGGCAAAGTCCTAACCACTCGACAGCCAGGGAAGTCCCAAGAGTGTGGTCTTGATCCTAAGAGGGCAGCCAGTGATGGGTTTCGCTGGGGACCGTGGCGCCACTGGCCCGGTGCGGTTGTGAGAAAACTAAGTAATTCGCTGAAGGGCTCAGAATAAGCACGCTGCTGGCCACTCCGACAGGCCCTTCTTTTTTTTTCTTTCTTGTCCTCAATCCTCCCTGTCCAACACGGGACTGGGGAGGGCTCCATACCCCAGGAAGGAGGTGGGCATGGGGTGAACACCTGCCAAGCCTTAAAGAAGGCATTCAAGGGTCTTGCCTAGAAGCAGGAAGCTACAGCTTTTCAGCTACGAGGAACCCCAGGCCTCTGAGGGTTTTGGGGGCCCCTGAAGGCAGAGCTGACCCAAGTCTGTACCCCCATCCATCCATCTGCCCCGTCTGGACAAACCACAGGCCTTGTCTTCCCTGCTCAGCATTTCCCCAGGACTGAAGGTTTGTGTCCCCTTCAAATTCATGTGTTGATGGGAATTCCCTGGTGGTCCAGTGGTTATGACTCTGCTTTCAGTGCCCAGGATCCAGGGTTCAATCCCAGGTGGGGGAACTGAAGTCCCAGTCCCACAAGCCATGCCGTGCTGCCAGAAGGAGAAAAACTTAAAAAAAAATTCATATGTTGAAGCCTAACCTCCAATGTGAGAGTTAGGAAGAAGGGCCTTTGAGAGGTGAGTAGGTCATCATGATGATGAAGCCTGCCAATGCTGGAGACAGAGGTTCGATGCCTTATCCGGGAAGACTCCACACAGCTCTGAGCAACTAAGTCCGTGTGCCACAACTATTGAGCCTGGGCGCGCAAGAGTCTGTACTCCTTAACAGGAGAAGCCACCACAATGTGAAGTGTGCGCAATTCGCTGCAACTAGGGAAAATCTTGCACAGTAACAAAGACCCAGCACAGCCAAAAAACAAATTAAATTATTTAAAAATGAATAAAAGAGACCCCAGAGAGCTTCCCTGACCCTCCCACCATGTGAGAACACTGAGAGAAGACAGTTGTCTATGACCCAGGAGATGGGCTCTCCACAGACATCGTATCTACTAGCACCTACCAGGTGAGAACCAAACGTGGGTTGTTTGTAAGCCATCTCGTCTGCAGTATTCTCCTGAGAGCCTGACCTGACTAAGCCACCAGCAGAACACGGTCGGGACCACACTGCTCATGGTCACAGCCTACTGATACAGTCCATCCTCCCAGCCCTGGGATGCTGAGGGATGCTCAGGTTTCCACTGGGGAAGGAGACAAAAGGATGCCCACCCTGCCCTTTGAGTCCTCCAAGGGCCGGCCCCCTCCACTGTGGCTCAAGCCCTAGCCGGTTCCCACAGAGGAAGAGGAAGTCTCTCTCTTTCCGACAGGGCTCTCTCTTCCTGACACAGGGCGCCTGGGTCACAGATGTTTCACGTCAGAAGTCAGAGGTGGTAGTGACTTAATCACCCAAGCCTGCAGTTCCTTAAAGAGGTGTGGGTCTCAGCCTTTTCAGAAAGCAGTTTGGCAGAGAGGGTTTTTCAGGGGCCTGGAAAGGTCGATGCTTTCCTTTCCAGCGATCACACGTCTGGGAAATTGCTCAGAGGAACCGATTGTAAACAAGGAAAGAAAGACTGAATGCCCGGTGATATCCACTGCCACGACATTTGTCATAGATGCCAACATGTATGTTGACACCCCTTGTGGATTCTGAAGTAGGCGTTTAGAAGGAGTTACGAGAGCTCTTCATCCACATAGAAAATACTTGGATGATGCAACACGGAACTGAGAACACGATATGAGGATGGTAGGCGAGGCTGGTGGTGGAGGGGGGTCCTGTTGATATTCTTAATGGTCTGTGATATTGCCCTATTGCTCTAAATGGCAGGAAAACCAGCCTGCGTGTGGCGAGGGGGTTTCCAGCCCCGCTCCCCAATTGGCAGCCCCATCCCCAGGGCTCTGCCCGCCGATCCAGCCTTAAAACTGGTGTGCCTGATCCATTTTCGAAAATGGAGACTGACATCTTAAGGCGTGTTTCCTTTCTGGATGATCTGGATGGCTTTCTGGAGCAAGATGGGTGGAAAAAAGCCAGGGAGGCCCCTGTAGCCCACTGGGAGGCAGAGCCCTTCAGGGCAGGGTTTTGGTCTTTTTCACATCAAAAAACTTGTTGACAGCTCAAACTGCACAGCCTCTTTCCTGGAGACTGAGGCAGGAATGTTTATTTTTACTGAAAAGGTTTAAAAAGGTCTTTCTTTTATTGCAAAAGCAATACACGCTCATTGTTTAAAAAAGAAAGAACCAAATAGTATAGAATTGTATAAAACAAAGCCCCCCTCCAGCCTCCCTCTTCCTTTCTGAGGGAAACCCTTCTTGGCTGTTTGTGTCTTTCCTTTTAGATAGATTCCATATCCGGGGTTTTCAAACTATTTTTAGCTACAAGCCACAGTGAAAAAATAGATTTTGCATTGTAACACAGTACCCAGGGACACTGGACAATAGCTAGAAGTCTGATGAAATGATACTTGTTATGAGGAATGCCAGCGAGGTTGTCTTCTGTNGCTCTGAGCAACTAAGTCCGTGTGCCACAACTATTGAGCCTGGGCGCGCAAGAGTCTGTACTCCTTAACAGGAGAAGCCACCACAATGTGAAGTGTGCGCAATTCGCTGCAACTAGGGAAAATCTTGCACAGTAACAAAGACCCAGCACAGCCAAAAAACAAATTAAATTATTTAAAAATGAATAAAAGAGACCCCAGAGAGCTTCCCTGACCCTCCCACCATGTGAGAACACTGAGAGAAGACAGTTGTCTATGACCCAGGAGATGGGCTCTCCACAGACATCGTATCTACTAGCACCTACCAGGTGAGAACCAAACGTGGGTTGTTTGTAAGCCATCTCGTCTGCAGTATTCTCCTGAGAGCCTGACCTGACTAAGCCACCAGCAGAACACGGTCGGGACCACACTGCTCATGGTCACAGCCTACTGATACAGTCCATCCTCCCAGCCCTGGGATGCTGAGGGATGCTCAGGTTTCCACTGGGGAAGGAGACAAAAGGATGCCCACCCTGCCCTTTGAGTCCTCCAAGGGCCGGCCCCCTCCACTGTGGCTCAAGCCCTAGCCGGTTCCCACAGAGGAAGAGGAAGTCTCTCTCTTTCCGACAGGGCTCTCTCTTCCTGACACAGGGCGCCTGGGTCACAGATGTTTCACGTCAGAAGTCAGAGGTGGTAGTGACTTAATCACCCAAGCCTGCAGTTCCTTAAAGAGGTGTGGGTCTCAGCCTTTTCAGAAAGCAGTTTGGCAGAGAGGGTTTTTCAGGGGCCTGGAAAGGTCGATGCTTTCCTTTCCAGCGATCATACGTCTGGGAAATTGCTCAGAGGAACCGATTGTAAACAAGGAAAGAAAGACTGAATGCCCGGTGATATCCACTGCCACGACATTTGTCATAGATGCCAACATGTATGTTGACACCCCTTGTGGATTCTGAAGTAGGCGTTTAGAAGGAGTTACGAGAGCTCTTCATCCACATAGAAAATACTTGGATGATGCAACACGGAACTGAGAACACGATATGAGGATGGTAGGCGAGGCTGGTGGTGGAGGGGGGTCCTGTTGATATTCTTAATGGTCTGTGATATTGCCCTATTGCTCTAAATGGCAGGAAAACCAGCCTGCGTGTGGCGAGGGGGTTTCCAGCCCCGCTCCCCAATTGGCAGCCCCATCCCCAGGGCTCTGCCCGCCGATCCAGCCTTAAAACTGGTGTGCCTGATCCATTTTCGAAAATGGAGACTGACATCTTAAGGCGTGTTTCCTTTCTGGATGATCTGGATGGCTTTCTGGAGCAAGATGGGTGGAAAAAAGCCAGGGAGGCCCCTGTAGCCCACTGGGAGGCAGAGCCCTTCAGGGCAGGGTTTTGGTCTTTTTCACATCAAAAAACTTGTTGACAGCTCAAACTGCACAGCCTCTTTCCTGGAGACTGAGGCAGGAATGTTTATTTTTACTGAAAAGGTTTAAAAAGGTCTTTCTTTTATTGCAAAAGCAATACACGCTCATTGTTTAAAAAAGAAAGAACCAAATAGTATAGAATTGTATAAAACAAAGCCCCCCTCCAGCCTCCCTCTTCCTTTCTGAGGGAAACCCTTCTTGGCTGTTTGTGTCTTTCCTTTTAGATAGATTCCATATCCGGGGTTTTCAAACTATTTTTAGCTACAAGCCACAATGAAAAAATAGATTTTGCATTGTAACACAGTACCCAGGGACACTGGACAATAGCTAGAAGTCTGATGAAATGATACTTGTTATGAGGAATGCCAGCGAGGTTGTCTTCTGTTCCGTGTTATTCTAGACAGTCTACTCCATTCTATCCCATTTCCTTTAGAAAAGAAAGGTGGCTGTTCTTACCCCAGTCCCATGGTTTCANGACAATAGCTAGAAGTCTGATGAAACGATACTTGTTATGAGGAATGCCAGCGAGGTTGTCTTCTGTTCCGTGTTATTCTAGACAGTCTACTCCATTCTATCCCATTTCCTTTAGAAAAGAAAGGTGGCTGTTCTTACCCCAGTCCCATGGTTTCATATCCCGCCGCTAGGTGCAAAGGTACTGCTGTAGATGTTACTAATGCACAGCATCATTATTCTCGACTCCCCGTTCTACCACTTGCTTCTTGCACTTAAGGATACCGCAACCCGCTTTCCATAAATGGACACACAGGGCTGTTTTCTTCCTTCTTAATGGCAGCAGAGGAAAACACGTCAGTGGTTTTTTGGTGTTTGTCCATCTCCTTCTTAACGGCCGTTTTCGTTGTTTCCACACTGGGCTGCCACCAGGGAGGTTTGAGGGTTGGGGGAAACGCCCAGCTATGGGGCCACCGGGGCGGTGATTCCCAGCATGGGATCCGCAGGGCGGGGAGGAAGCATGATGGTTGCTGATAATAACCTGGGGTGGGGGCGGGTACGTTGAGTTGTGCATCTAGGGGCACAGAGGACCTCTACGCCCAACGACCACACAGGATTTTGTTTGTTTCATGTCACACCCTGCTTACCATGTTGAGAAATACACATGTGGGTTCTAGAATGAGATGGATCCCAAGTCACTTCTTTCTCTTCCTTTGTTTCCTCTTTTGTCCCTTGACAGCTTTGGAGGAGGGGACCCTCCTCAACCCTGATTTCAAAGGTCTTCCTTGTCAATGGGCTTCCGGTCTGAAGTCCTTGAGCCTTCTCTGTTGTGTGACATGGTGGGTTATTTCCCAGGGGGGTCAAAACTGGCTCTGTGCACTTGTGAATATGGGCTGGACTGGGACCCCACAGCTGCAATGAATTAGAATGGGCACTTTCTCAGGTGGTGCTAGAGGTTAAGAACCCACCTGCCAAGGCAGGAGATGGAAGAGACACAGGTTCGATCCCTGTGTTGGGAATATCCCCTGGACAAGGGCACGGCAACCCACTCCAGTATTCTTGCCTGGAGAATCTCATGGACAGAGTTGCCTGGTGGGCTACAGTCCATAGGGCCACAAAGAGTCGGACGCGGCTGAAGCGACTTAACACTTTTTTTTGTTCTATTTTAGGTTCAGATCCAGGTTCTGACACTTACAAGTGGGAAAAACCTTGGGTCTTGGTTGCTTCATCATTTATGAAATGGGGTTTAGAACTTCTGCTCAGGGAAACAACAAGATAGAATAATGGGTAAGCACATGAATTTTATTTATTTTGCCCACGGCCGCATGGCAGGCAGCATCTTAGTTGCCTGACCAGGGGTGGAAATTGTGCCCCCTGCAATGGAAGCATGGAGTCTTAACCCCTGGATCTCCAGGGACTTTAGAAAGAACCTGTCTGGATTTTGATCATGGCTTCACACTAACCCATTGTGTGACCTTGGACAAGCTATATAACTGCTCTGTGTCTCAATTTCCTCATATGTAAAATGGGGAGAATAATGGTGCCTACTTCCTAGGGTTCTGGTGAGGATTAAATGAGTTAGGCTAATGCCTAGCTATGCATTTATTATTATTGTTATTATTAAGAAAGGTGGGTTGTTGTAAAGATTAAACAAGATGATGGATGTACAAGTGCTCCTATTGGATCTGGCATGTAGTAGATGATGACAATTTTTTTTTTAAGAGTTTTAAACAGAGGATACTTTTGGTTCAGAGTACAGAAGGTCTGGTAATGAACATTTAGCCCCGGCCCTTGACTTAGCGGCAGCTTGACTAACTAAGGCGGGGGAAGAAATCTTAGAGGCTGAGGGTGGGGTCAGAGGGGTTTGCAAATGTTTGCTCCATGTGTCAGTGTCTCCTTTCAGTGGCTCAAGAAGGTGGAGGAGGGGATGGTGGCCTGGGAAGTGTGCGCCAGTCGCCCTGCGCCAAGAACCAGCCTGTGTGCCACCGTTGCCCTGAGCCGAGGTCCGACCTGTTTTCCATGGTCACACTGCTACGAAATCCTGGATATGTGCTGCACTGAACATCTGCTGACATCTGTACTGTGTTCTAGCGTCGCCTTGCCTTAAGGTCCGTGATATGTGCTGTGGTTGCCTTTCACTGAGGTTCCGGATGTGTGCCACAGCTGCCCTGCAACGAAGTCCGGACTGTGTGCCACTGTCACCCTGTGCCAAAGTCCGGGCTGTGTTCCAAGGTCAGCTAGTGACGAATTCCATGCTGTGTGCCGCGGTCGCCCTTCACTGAGGTTCGGGCTGTGTGCCGCTATCGCCCTGCANGGTGGGTAGGTAGAAGGGGAAGTAGTGTGATTCGTCTTTTTTCCGGAAATGCTCCTGATGATTTTCCCAGGTTAGGGCTTCAGGGTTGCGTGTGCTTGGGGCCCAGGGTACAGAAAGGGGAAGTTGGGGGTATAAGGGACGTCAAGGTGCTCCCTACTTCCCCTCCAGATTGCCTTCTCTTTATTCCAGTGTGAGGCTGGCGCTAGGCATGTGAGAGACATCCATGAACTGCACACAATCAGATGTGGAATAATGTTGTTGTTTAGTCACTGAGTCATGTCCAACTCTTTGTGACCCCGTGGACTGTAGCCCGCCAGACTCCTCCGTCCATGGGATTTCCCAGGCAAGAACACTAGAGTGAATTGCCATTTTCCTCCTCCAGGGAATCGTCCCGATCCTGGGATCAAACCTGTGTCTCCTGCCTTGGTAGGTGGATTCTTTACCTCTGAGTCATCAAGGAAGCCCCAGAATAATAAAATGATGTCATTAATTAGAAGCTAGTAAGTGTTACGGATGGAGAAGGGAACGGCATTCCACTCCAGTAGTCTTGCCTGGAGAATCCCATGGACAGAGAAGCCTGGCGGGCTACAATCTGCCGGGTCACAAAGAGTCGGACACGACTGAGTGACGAACACAAGTGTTACAGAAAAGTGGGGGTGGGGCTAAGAGGGTGAAGGAGGGGCTGTAATTTCAGAGAGGGCAGCCAGAGTTGCCTGGTTGAGAAAGTAACACTTAGGCAAACACGTGAAGGAGAGAGCAAGTCATGTTGATGCCTGGGGTGCCAGTGGTCCCGACCGAGAGAAACAGACAGTGCAAAGGCCCTGAGGCAGGGTGATGCTGGAACAGCAGGTGTGTGACTAGAGTGGAGTGAGTGAGACTGAGGGTGTTTGGAGAGGAGGGCAGAGGAGAAGGGAGGGTTAGATCATGTTGGGCTCTGGAGGCCTTCCGGAGGGCCGGACACCTCTCTGGACTGTGGGGAAACTGAGTCAGGAACTCAGGATAGGTCGTGAGTATATTGCTTGGGTGACATTACTTTCTTTTCATCAAGATGGAGACATTGCTTTCTTTTCATCGAGATGGAGACATTACTTTCCTTTCACTTTTTTCTAGCGGATCAAAAGTGTAAGTCCAGAAACAAAGGGCTCATAGGCTTTGTGGGTACTTGGTTTTTGTGGAAGGGGAGCCTAAAAACAACAGCGACAAGTTTAAGATTAGCAGATGCAAACTATTATGTATAGAAGAGATAAACAAGGTGCTACCGTACATACGGGGAACTATATTCAACATCCTGTGATAAACCATAACAGAGAAGAATATGAAAGAGTGAATATATGCATGTCACTGAATCACTTTGCTGTATAGCAAAAATTAACACGACATTGTAAATCAACTAGACTTCAATTAAAGACAACAACAGCAGCAACTCAGTAATAATAGCAGCTATGAATGTCCGGAGCCTTCCTACGTACCAGGCATGGTGCCAGCCACGCTGCTTCTTTTCACGAGTTCGGCTCTGCCGTAGCCTCACTGGGTGATGTTGGGACAGTGGAGAAAACAGAGTCTGGAAGGGGGAGGGGCTGACTAAGTTCCTACCACTCGGAGCCAAGAAGGGGACTGGAGCCCAGGCCTCGGACTTCACATCTGGATGACTTCAAGGCGCCATCCATTTCCTCAAACAGAGGGGGCCCGACTGCCCACTTCCCACCCCGAAGCCCTGGTCTGACCCTCTGGCGGTTGGGCAATTCCAAGTTTCCTGGACCCACAGTCACAGCCCTCAATCTGTGCTTCTCCTTCCAGCCAAAAGAGAAACCAGCCTTGAACCGATGGACAAACACTCGCGTTCAGGTTCAAATTCCAGAAAATGCAGGATCACTCCAAGCTGTGGTGTGTCCGGGAATCAACCCCAAGTGAGTGCGTTTCTGCAAGTTGAGTGCGAAGGTGGCACTGGTGTTGGGGCACCTGGGAAGACGGGGCCACTGTGAAATAAGTCAGACTGAGAAAGACGAGAATCGGAAGATCTCATTCACATGTCGAATTTGAAGGAAAAAAAATCACCAAACTCAGAGAAAAAGGGAAGAGATGGATGGTTGCCAGAAGGTGGGGCTGGGGTGTGTGTGAAATGAGATGATGGTCATTCGAAAGTGCTCAAAAGGTACAAACCTCCAGTTATAAAATAAATAGATCCTGGGGAGGTCATGTATAGTGACTATAGTTAGTAATAATACAGAATCAGNTGCCAGAAGGTGGGGCTGGGGTGTGTGTGAAATGAGATGATGGTCATTCGAAAGTGCTCAAAAGGTACAAACCTCCAGTTATAAAATAAATAGATCCTGGGGAGGTCATGTATAGTGACTATAGTTAGTAATAATACAGAATCAGATGTTTGAAAATTGCTAGGACAGTAGATCTTAAAAGTTCTCATCACAATGAGGAAGAGATATGTAATTCTACATGGTGACAGATGTTAACTAGATTTATTGTGGTGAGCACTTTGCAATATGTACAACTATGAAATTGTTATGTTGTACACCTGAAACTAATATAATGTCATTTGTCCATTACATCTCCATTCAGGAAAATGAAGGGAAAGTGGCAGAGGGCTCCAAGGGAGCAGAGGAGCTTTCATGGGGACCTTGGCTGGGGGTTGTGCGGGGAGCAGGGGAAATTAGCTATTCCCTTTCTGACAGGGGAGAGCCGGGTTTTGCTTCAACCCA